>CM021100.1:392773591-392786353 GCA_007115665.2 Sequoiadendron giganteum
GAATGAACAAGGTGAAGTGATCAAGAATAAAGAAAGACTATTATGTAAAGGGTACTCAGATATGGAAGGTATTGATTTTGAAGAAACCTTTTCCCCTATTGCTAGAATTGAAGCTGTAAGGTATTTCTTGCTTATGCTACTTTCAAGAATTACAAAGTCTATCAAATGGATGTGAAGTCAGCATTTCTGAATGGTGAATTAGAAGAAGAAGTTTATGTTGAGCAACCAGGTGGATTTCAATTAACTGATAAAAAGGATATAGTGTGTCGGTTGAAGAAAGCACTATATGGACTCAAACAAGCCCCTAGAGCCTAGTATGCTAGAATAGATAAATACTTGTTGAAGCTTGGATTAAATAAAGTTACTGTTGACAACAATTTGTATTTCAAGCTAGATTGGGATAAAGAGTTGATCATTGAAGTCTTTGTTGATGATATTATTTTTGAAGGTGATGATGACTTATGTATGAAATTTGTTGATGAAATGAAAAGTGAATTTGAAATTTCAATGATAGGAGAGCTGAAATTCATTTTAGGATTGCAAATAACTCAGTTAGATGATGGAATTTTCATATCTCAGTCCAAGTATGTGAAAGAGTTACTGAAATTTTTTGGCATGGTAGACTCAAATCTAGTTGGTACAATGATGGTAACCGGATGCAAGCTAACATACAATTATGATTCTCCTAAGTCTGATCAAACAAGATATAGGTCAATGATTGGTGGATTGCTATATTTAACTTAGACTAGACCAAACATTATGAATGTTGTATGCATGGTTGCTAGATATCAAGCTGATCCAAAGGAATCACATGTGACTGCAATAAAGAGAATTTTTAGATACTTAAAAGGAACAGTTGACTTTGGGTTATGGTATCCAAAGGATGATTATCTTACTTTGAATGCCTTTATAGATGCAGATTAGGCAGGTGATATTAATGATAGGAAAAGTACAAGTGGTGGTGTGTTCTTCTTGGGGAAGAAGCTTGTGTCTTCTCTAAGTAAAAAGCATAATTCCATTTCCTTATCTACTAATGAGGCATAATATATTGTTGTTGCAAATAATTGTACTCAAGTGTTGTGGATGAAATAGATGATGAGAGATATCATAGTTGAGTATGATGAGCCAATTTCTATATTTTGTGACAACTCAAGTGACATAAACATTTCCAAAAATTTGGTGCTACATTAAAAAAAAAGCATATATCTATCAAGTATCACTTTTTGAGAGACAAAGTGAGTGATAAAGAGGTTAGATTGGAATATGTGCCTACAAAGGAACAAATTGTAGATATCTTCACTAAACCATTGCCTAAGGATACTTTTGCGTATTTTAGAGGCAAGTTAGGGGTAATTTCCCCTCCTAATCTAAACTAAGATGCAAGTCTTTGCGTCAATCCATTAACTTATAGTCAGATCTTGTTTCAGATTGATGTTGTGGTGGCTGCTACTCAAGGGGAGTAGTCAGAAGATTCAGATGATATGTAGATTAGAGCATGTGTACCTTTTCCATTGATGTCAAAGGGAGAGAAGAATAATGTGAAAGAACTCTTGAAGGGAGGAGGAGAAGAGTCATGCAAGGAAGAGAATAATATTTTGTGAAGAACTAGTTGTGTTGATGGTATTTTTTTTCACACCATGTGTGCCATCAATGCCAAAGGGCAATATTTTTGGATGTTGTGGTTGTGTTGCTGATATGTGGTTGTCATTGATTTCAACACTATTATCATTGATGATTCTGAAGGTTGTATATGTCGAGGAGATTGAGAAAATTGTAATAAACATAGTGCAAGCAGTTTGTGTAGCTGTGATGATCAGAAGGATGGAAAGTTGTGTACATTGATTATCAAGAGGCATGCATTAAAGGGTTTGTTTCTGAGCATGTCTAGTATGTTGTCCAAAATTTTTAGTGGTACGCATCAAGAATTGAGAAAATTATGAAGTGTTGTGTTCCTACAGTTATTCAGTTACTGTAGCAAGTGTTTTTGGAGGATGAGATTGCAATTTTGATGAATTGAGTTGTTGCATATGTTCTTGAGATGTTTAGTGATGTTTCTAGATCGTACTCTATTAGTGTGGTACATCTTTGTTGATCAACGTGCTTGTGATTGAATATTTTTCCTTGTGTGTTTAAGTTTTTCATTTTCTTGGACAACATGATGGTGGTAGCATCTTGTGGATCCTTATGGACTAATATTCTATTTTTTGGCATGTTCGAGGATGTTGACTTAGGTCCTCACTATGTTGTGACCGACTTAGGTTGGTGCTCATTAAGATTTATTCATGTATTGAGGCTAACAGTTTGTAATTCATTTATTATTTTGAGGTCACTAGAGTTGTTGATGTAAATCCATGTAGTGGATATATAAGAGTGATTGTTTAAGTGGATATATAGAGTGTGAAGTGTGTGTGTGTGTATGCAAAGATGTGTGTGAATAAAGATCTGATCATCTAAATGTAGATCAGAGTGTGAAGAAGGTTGTGCAAAGTACATTTGTGCCTAACTGGAACTGTCATCAAGCTTATGAAGAAGCAAATTTATTAGTTCATATCTATTAGATGGATTTAATCTTATTGTCTTATGTAAGGCGGTGAGCCTTCCCTTTGAGAAGTGAGCTCTAGATAGTGTGCTTGAATGCATGTGCTTTCATTATACTTTTAATAGGGTATAATCTTGTGGACTAACATCCACCATGGTTTTTCCCCAAACAGGGTTTCCATGTATAAAATCTTGGTGTTTATGTGTTTCTGATATGTTGTTGATTTGTGCTCACACTGCTAATGATCAAATCTAAGATTAAACATTGATTAAGTTTGAATAAGTTTAATTTCTACAACAACTGATTTACCCCCCCTCTCAGTTGTCTATCCTTGTTTTTCCAACACCATCACCCCGAGGACACTACGATACAAGTATAAATATGCATCTACATGTTTGAAATTATAAGAATTTTAATGAATGTTTATCAAAGAAAAGTTTGCAATACATTTTAACAATCAAACTATTTGGTGTACAGGTGACACTAATCATGGGGCAATCATTCGCTCTGCAAGTACATACATCGACACTAGTCCTAGTCGGCAACCCTTATGGGGTATTTTGATTTCAAATTTTTAAATTATATATGAAATAATTTTTAACTTGCTCATTTTAAATTGTATAATTGAATCATGAACATATGTTTAAAATATTTATGTTGGTTTAGGGGATTCAATTGAGTTCCACATTGATTCCATTCGAGGGTTTGTCGAGCACTCCTCCACTGTCGAGCATCGCAGATCAGGGGTAGCTACATTTATATTGTGAATTGTTTAACTTACATTAGTATAGTTACAATTATGAATTTTGAATTCAATATATATCAAATGTGCATGTACACTTGTAAATATTATAAGTGTTAAATGTCTACATGTATGTCTAGGTTGATACGATAATGAGAATGAGAATTGTGCAAACATTAGATGTTGCGGCTACTCATGAGGACTCTGAATTTTAGGTTGTTTAAAAAAATCTCTACACAAAATGTGCAAAGTTGAATATATATATTAACCTAATTCAAGTATACATGCTTTAAATTTGATCTTGTAGGACTTTTTTACTATGACATTCTACCATGACTCAGTCATAGTTATACCTCCAGGAGGACATGTAGTGCAGGCTCCAGATATCATAGTAATTTAATTTTTATTTTATTTTTAAAGTCAATTACAAATTATATATTCTGAATAACTTTAATTTAAAATTTAAAATTGAATATATGTATAATATGACCTAATACATGTTTTAAATTCTTTTTTCTTTTATAGCATGAGACATATCTTGTAGTTGAGCATGTACAAATAGGTCCTGGAGTAGAGGGTGCACAACCTTAGAATATGGTACAATTAAAATATGATAAATTATAAATTAACATGAATTAAATCATTTTTAATTGTATACTTACATCTAATTTCAACTTTCTTTCTCTTTTTTATGTAGATTGATTCAGAGAATTTAGAGGATGGTTCTGGTGCACTAGAGCATCCAAACCCAGATATGATGGTAATTTAATTTTATGTTGAATTATAAATTAAATTTTCACTAAATCATTTTCATCATCTTACATCTGATTTCATATTTCTCTTGTACAAGGTGTTTCAGGTCATCTGTGTAGTTCGCATGGTGTGAAGAGGTCTCTTGATTATAGAGATGATAGTATGGCCTAAACATGATTTTATGGGTTAGATTTGATTATTTCATGGACTACATATTTGGTTTCTCATGTACCATGTTGGAATATATTTCATGGGTCAAGTACTTTTTTGGACTTTATTTCATTGGTTGTACTCTGATGGACTTTATTTCACACACTTAATATATTGGTTTCATGCACTTAATATATTGTAAATGATGGATTTTATTATTGTTCAATTTTAATTTACACATGTACATTTATTCATTTATGTTCATAGTCAAGACATTAGTACATAGGACATTAATGTGAAATTGAATATAAATATGAAATTAAAGTTGATATTAATAGGACAAATTTTAATATTTGTACTTTACAAATTTAGTGATCCATGCACATGATATACATGATATGTACATTCAATAATTAGCGATAATTAGTTAATGAACTTATTCAATTCACATCTTAATGGGATGTCTTAAGGGGTCCTGATAGGATGTCTTTAGGGGTCCTAATAGGATGTCTTAAGGGGTCGTAATACACAGGTGGGTATGTGCAGGATCATCTTGGAAAAAATAGGCCCTTAAATGGCGATGAAAATTCAAAAAATTAGAGTTAGGCAACTTGATGTAAAAATTCAAATAATTTATCTATATTATTTTAAAAATATATAACAATAGAATCTGTAGCAAATTGAATGTAGTTTCTAAACTACTAGGTTTATTTAAAAAAAAAAAAATCTATTTGGTGAAAATTTGAAATTTCAATGTAGTAGTACTTAAATTTCAGGGAAAAAATAAGAAGTGGGTGTCTGTCTGACCACCCTGACCACAATAAAATGATAATATTTTTTTATAAGATTTTAGATATAAGTAGAGGAATCATGTCTCGATGTGATGCATAGTTTTTTGTAATTTATTTCCAAGTAAATAATTAATTATGAATTTTTTATTAAAACTTTTATAAAATATAAAAACTCGTATGTCTAACCACCTTAACTTGGTCAAAACTTCATGAAATTCAATTATTATTTTTTAAATCCTATAGTATGTGAAGCATAGAATGTGATGCATATTTCAGATACAAAAAATGTGATACCGTTTGAAAGCTATAGATTTTTTTTTCAATGAGCCTATCAATCAGGACTTTAGTCATAATTCAAATAGATAATGAATAATAATTATTTATTAAATTCAAAGTAAAGCATAATTTATATTGGTGGAAAGCTGAGAATCTCCTTTAAAAACCTTTTTTCGTTTCATCAATTTTCGGTAAAAAAAAGTCGTCAGCCACATGGGCCATCATATCACTTACATATCGCCACTTTTTGGCCCATCATGATCTTGCACATACCCAGGTTACATCTAATTAAATAAGAAAAAATCATAATCTACAAACAAAAGCAATCTGTTTATATACCACAAAGGATGAAATTTTAAGAAATAAAAAATAACATACAAGATTAGAGAACAAAAGAATTAATAAATTCTATAAACTAAACATAATTTATAGGTTGTCTTAAGGGGATGTCTTAAGGGGATCAAAGAAGAGTCTATTATAGGACAATCAATGTGGTCTACATGATGTAGAATTTCCTTAAAAACTAAAAGATATATTATTCCATCAACCATTTCGTTGGATTTTAATCAAGCATGTTTATGTTCATGGACATCTAGTTCAAGAATAAGTCCATAGTGATAGGGTAGTATATATTTCTCACTTGGTACTATATATTTATCCCTTCTTTCTATGATGAATAGTGCTCTAGATTTATCCTAACAATTAAATGACGAAATGAAACACCTAAAAATATGTTATAAAATATTCAATACTAGAACTTTATCTTAGTGAAAATTTGTTATGGAAATTCATAATTTCAATGCATTTATGCTAACAACCTCCCCAAATAGATCAATTTAAATACCCTTATCAAGTAGAGTTTGTGGCACTTTATAATTTATTTTTTTGCATTCCTAGGTTTTCAAAGTGTCCAAGAAAAGGATAAATTATTGAAAGTATATTCCAAAATAAAATGAGAGAAATTGAGCAACATCATTATAAAGTACACAAAAAACATGATAAGAATAACAAATCTTTTAAGGTTGATCTCCCAGGCTTTAGGTGCCATGGTTTATGGTTTACGGTTTGTAGGGTGCATGAGATGCTTATAATACCAAATCTATATGGATTACTGGTTTAGGGAATTCATCTCCTACACTTTAGGTCCTATGGTTTATGGTTTGTGGTGTGTAGGGTTCATGATATGCTTAGAATAACAAATCTATATGGGTTAATGGTTTAGGGCTCATCTCCTAGGCTTTAGGTCCTATGGTTTATGGTTTAGGGTTTCTAGGGATTTTTAGGGCTCATCTCCTAAGCTATAGATCCTATGGTTTAGAGCTCATCTCCTAGGCTTTAGGTCCTATGGTTTATGGTTTAGGGCTTCTATAAACTAAATACAAATGCAAATGAAAATGCAACGAGTTTTGCCAAAAAAAATTGTTCTATAAGTGTACACCATATTTCCTAGTTCTTTTATAACATTAAATTAAAGAACTTAATTATCCAAAAATAGGCTAAAGTTTTGATATTAAATCATGTAGTCCCATATTTACAAATCATGCAAAGTGTTAGAGAAAACTTAAGAACATAAAAGTCCTCTTGACTTCATGTTCCACAAAAAAAACTAATTTATAAGTTGTCAAAACAAATAATAGCTCATCACACACTAATTTATAAGCTGTCAAAACAAATAATAACATCCAACACTAATTTATAAGTTGTCAAAACAAATAATAGCATCCAACACTAATTTATAAGCTGTCAAAAAAAAAATAGCATCCAACACTAATTTATAGGTTATCTTCAAGGGATATCTTAAGGGGTCCTTATACGACATCTCAAACTCATGCCTAGAATTTAGTAGGTCTTGACACCACCTAATATCAAAAAGGCACAAACAATATCAAATAAATAATCAAAACATACATATTTTAATTTATATAAAACTATCTATATGTACACAACTCAAGTACCTGTATTTAAAAGTATTCCACACATCTATGTAGGTTGAATCCAAGCATCCTCTCCTTTTTATTTCAAAGTATGAGATCAATGCGATGATGGCTTAAGAATAAAAAAAGGATAATAAAATTTTAGCTATTAATGTACAAGCACTATCAATATATAATCAAAACATGTATTTAAATATAATTTAACTAATAATTACCTGTTTTTACCAAGTATTCCATGTCGTCTAGGTTGAATTTGCATGCACTCTCTTTTTTGTGATTATGGCTTAAGGATCTATAAAAGGAAAATTTAAATCAATTTCAACTAATAACACACTTGAGCAATATGAAAACATGTATTTTATCTATTTAAAAGGACAATATAAAACTAAAACTATATTACTTGTATTTACATATTCCATTGTACCATCTACATCCTCTCTTTTTTACAACACATTTATGATTGTCTCATGCTCTTCCATATAAATTTTCCATAGAATTTATTTGTAGGTCTTCCACGATACCAATCTAGTTCTATATTTGTTGCCACCACCAAATGTGAATTGTGTATAATCCTTGTATGTGTTTCATAATCTTCGAATGCAGGTAGACCATTCTTCCTTATCAGGTATTTTTGTAGCCAAGTTCTAACAACCACCATCGATCCTATTTGAAAACATGAAAACCATCATCAAATAAGCTCTCAAAATTTTCATTTAAGGGGATCAAAGACTTGTTCTAAGAATTTTCTTAAGGCCCGATCAAATACTTGTTATCAAAATTTTCTCAAGGGGATGTCTTAAGGGGATCACCATACTTGTTGGATAATGACAGTCATCATCATCTTCTTGAGGTGCTATTAACTTATGTTTAGTATCCACACAATGAGCCAACCAATATTATGTTTCCTCTTCATTCCCTTGAGGTGCAACAACAACATACACATGTCTTGCAAACAAATTTTAATTTAACTTGACTTGCACGTATCCATATAAATAATTTAGTATTACAAAATAACTTAATAAAGTGAAGTAAAATGAAATAAATTGAATTACATTACCTTCTTGTACAAGGTCTGAAACACAGTCATAGTCTTCAGATGCAAACACTTGATCATTTTCTTCAATAGTTCTTTCATATGGGTATGTGCAGGATCATGATGGGCTAAAAAGTGGTGATATCTAAGTGATATGAAGGCCCATGTGGCTAATGACTTTTTTCTTACCCAAAATTGATGAAACGAAAAGGTTTTTTAAAGGAGATTCTCATATTTCCACCAATATAAATTATGCTTTACTTTGAATTTAATAAATAATTATTATTCATTTTCTATTTGAATTACGAATAAAGTTCTGATTAATAGGCTGAGTGAAAAAAAATATTGTTTTCAAATGATATCACATTTTTTGAATCCAAAACATGCATCACATTCTATTATTCACATACTATAGGATTAGAAAAAAAAGAATTGAATTTCATGAAGTTTTGACCAAGTTTAAGGTGGTCAGACATACGAGTTTTTTATATTTTTTAAAAGTTGTAATAAAAAATTCATAATTAATTATTTACTTGGAAAGAAATTACAAAAAAATATGCATCACATCGGAACATGAGTCCCCTACTTATATCTAAAATATTATAAAAAAATATTATCATTTTATTGTGGTTAGGGTGGTTAGACAGACACCTACTTCTTATTTTTTCCCTTAAATTTAAGTACTACTGCATTGAAATTTCAAAGTTTCACCAAATAGATTTTTTTTAAAATAAAATAAACCTAGTAGTTTAGAAACTACATTCAATTTTCTACACATTCTATTCTTACATATTTTTAAAATAATATAGATAACTTATTCAATTTTTTATGTCAAGTTGCCTAACTCTGATTTTCTAAATTTTATTGCCACTTAAGGGCATGTTTTTTCCATGATGATCCTGCACATACCCATATTGATTGTGGGCTTGTGCAGTCAATGATCTTTGCTCCCACTCTTCAACCCATTCTGTATTTTCACATTCTTCTCAATCTCCTGAGATACAAAATTGACAAAAACATGCAAGCTCCCTTTTCCAGATAGTCCATGTGCTTGTTCTTGAACTCCTAAATGAATGCCATTTAGTAGATCCACTGATTGTCTCACAGTCAACTCTAGGTAAAATGTTCTCTTCTTCAACCAAACAAAAGAATCGATGAACTGTAGAGTACTCACTTGAACTAGGTCCAGATAATCTTGGATTACACCAATCCACAATCTCATGTGTATCTTTAAATTTTATTGCATCTTCAAATTGTATTTTTTCTCTAACAAGAATCCTTTTGACAGACACACTAGCTCCATCATGTTCTCCTTTACCATGCCCAACTTAAAAAAAACTCCATATATGTTGGACATTAATTTCCTTGTGAACCTTACTTAACCATTAGAACATTCGAGCATTCTTTAACTGCCCCGTGCAATTATCTAACCATTTGAGGTGTTTTGTCATATAGATTCCTCTTTCTCTTAAATTTCTATTAAATATATTGAACAAACTCTGATGAGTGTAACTAGTTGTCACTCAAATAAAAATGATACCCCCTCAAAAAAATTCTATCATTCTTTGTTCTATCATTTGCATGTCTATAAACAATATGGACAAACATAGCTACTTGCACTGAATTATAATACTGTGATTGAATTTCCTCTTGTGGAGCTAGAGTATAATTTTCCACAAAATCAACCACTAAAAGTATACTACCAATTGGAAATGTGTTTCTACATGTGTGAAATTGGTCATCAAACCATTGAGCATGTTGAGAATGCATGGCATATTTTGGTATAATCTTATTCTTAAATTCTAAAATGAATGCACGTACACCAACTTTTTATGTAACTAAATCACAACGCTTTCCAATTTTTCCATCTTTTAGAGAATAATTAACATTCTTAAATCTTTTAACATCAACTAATTGTTTTCCAAAAGCATTATCAACACTTTCATGCATGCAAACTCTGAGGAATGAAAGATTTCCACAACTACTGCATTGTGCAGAAATACAAGAACTTGAATAAAATATTTTTTCATTAGATCTTTCACAAAATAAACTTGATATAAACCCCCTTACTATTTTAGGTGGCATATTGATACCACATTCCTGCATAATCATGTTAGTATGCAAAGTACAACGTATATATATAAAAAAATCATAAAAATAACGAAATTGAACATGTGTTTTATAACAACAAGATATTCATTCTTTATTAATTTTTACATACCATGGTTTACATTTTTCAAAAGACCTTTGGCTTATTTTAATATGACCAGATAACACTAAATCACCACAATTTTTTTTATAAAATTCAGTTTGTGTTGTATCTAATAGGTGTTTTGGATGAGGATCATGAACTTTGGATCCCACCCTTAATTTTAAAACATCTCTAGCATTAGATGATACCCTAGTATTATCATGCCAATATTTTTCAATCAAAGATTTAATTTCAACACTCAATTTCATATCAGACCTCGGGAGTCGACCATTGAAACTCCAACATTGGCTGATAGGATCATTTTCTATACTTTCTCTTCTTTTTGCCACTCTTAGCAATGTTTTAGGATGTATTTTTAAAACTTCGCTAATATTGCTTACCATTCTTTTATTTAAAGTTGATTTATTAAATATAACAGTTTGTATAGCTCTTCTTGCTGCATTCTTATCTTTAGACCTACTATGTTTTCCAATAAACTGAATGACACTAGCATTACTAGACAAAGCATGTTTTGTTGATTGATATTTTCTTCTTTGTTTAACAAAAATGCCTAAATTTTTCATTATTTTACTCATTTTTCGCATTCTCATTAATTGCATCATTAGTTGACATTGAACTGAAAGTTTTTTATGATAAAAAAATTGATTGTATAATCTATTAGCATGTGTTCTTATTTTTCTCTCAATATTGCTACCAAGAAGATTAAATCCAAAACATCACTTTCAATTTAAAAACAAAAATATTCAAAATTATTTTCATTTTCATTTTCATTTTCATTTTCATTCTCATCTTCATTTTCATTTTCATTTTCATCTTCATCTTCATTTCTATTTTCATTTTCATTAAATTCATTAAGAGGATTTTCATTTTCCACAACATAAAAATTTTCATTTTCATTTTCAATAAAAGTATTTTCATTTTCATTTTCAACAACAATTTGACTCAAATCTTTAACTCTACGAATATTATCAATATCAACATTGTAATATCCAACCTCTTGTAAATCTCTAATAAAAACCATTTTCGTGAGGCTCAAAGGTGGATTTGAAGACGTATCGGGACTTGTGCCTATTGAAACATTCTCCATAGCATTGGAAGGGATATTTGAAGACATACCAGGAGTAGTTTGTATATTTGTATTAGTTTCCACATTCACTTCTTGCAAGTTTGCATCGTCTACATCCATGGTCTCCTCAATGTTTCATCTTCAATAGTTGTGGAATTGGATGCTTCACCATCATTCATTAATCAAATTATCATTCTTCTTTCTTTTTGTCTTTGTTTCTCTTTCTCTCTCTTTGCTTGAATTTCTTCAAGGGTCAATACCTTCCTATCTTTCCTCTTATTCCGATATTGTGATCCCATGATTGAAATTTTTTTAAGTATACACAAATGAATGTCAAAAACTTGAGAGTCTTCCTTGAACTTGTTCCTCCTTCAAAAAAGTAGAAATTGTTCAAAAAATTCCTTTTCCTCCCTCAAATAAGTAGCAATTGAACAAATTTCCTCTTCCTCTTTCAAACAAGTAACAATTGAACAAGGATCCTCTTCCTCCTTCAAACAAGTATCAATTAAACAAAATTCCTTTTCCTCCTTCAAACAAGTAGAAATTGCTCAAAAATTTCTCTTCCTCCTCCAAACAAGTAGCTCAATCAAATAAAATTTCACATCCTCTTTTGAAAACATTTATAGGAATTCAACAAAATTTCTCTTCCTCCTTCAAACAAGTAGCTCAATTAAACAAAAATTTTCATCCTTCTTTGAAAGTAAATAGGAATTCAAAAAAAATTATCTTCCTCCTTTGAAAACAAATAGCAATTCAACAAAAAAAATATTCCTCCTTTAGACAAGTAGCAATTCAACAAAATTCTTTTCTCACAGCAAAGGTGATAGAAAATAGGGAATATGTCCCAATCGACCATACAAAATGATTCTCAGACCCAACATACCCATTTTTGAAAGTAAAATAAAAAAATAACAGTAAAAACCAACTTGGGATCTCGTTTAATAAATGGGATCCCGATTTATAAAAATCAAGATCCCAAGTTAAATAAATCGGGATCCCGTTTATTAAATGGGATCCCATTTCATTTTACAATGGCCCCACCATTAAATTTGCAACGAGTAAATTATAAATGGGATCTCATTTACTAAATGGGATCCCATTTTTCAAAATTTCAAATGTAGGCTGGGTTTTTGCTTTGTTGACAGGTTCGGGAAATGGTTTGGGGATCCAAACCTAAGCCTTGGACCTAGTTTCACTTGCAAGTTGAAGGTCCTAGCAATGTCACAAAAAAATACTGACTTTGGGCATACGTCTGAAGGCTTTTTT
>CM021100.1:392786453-393096143 GCA_007115665.2 Sequoiadendron giganteum
TGCTCCCCACCCGCTATCGCAGAAGCATGTTGATCAAGGTATCTTGCGAGCATACTAAAGGATCCAAATGTCGATACCACCGCACATTGATGCACAGGTGCATGAATGGTAGGACTGAGAGGAGCAAAAAGGGGTTGTGCATGCATGGGGCATTAGGGATCAACCCTTGCCCCTAACTTTTGCTGTGGCATGCAGCCACCAACACCTTGAAATGATTTAAAATCAAAATAATTGGGATTTTTCCCCATAACAAACTCTACATAGTTTCCTCAAAAAATACAATGGGACCTCCAAATTAGTGTGTGGTGGGCTTTCAAATACCATACACCATCAATCCCAAAAATGTGTACTCATATGTGGATGTATACACCACCTCATGGATATTCTAGATTTATTGGGAGGAATGGGTTGCTGAGTAACAAGGTCGATAAAGCATGGGGCTAGATGGGTTTTTGTTATTTTAAGGTCTAAAATTTATTTATAGGAGAGACCATCTGCATAAAATTGTCTTATCTGCTCTCTTTCTCGTCAATGCCTATCTAGATTAGAATCAATAGTCCTAATGGAATCCACAAAATTTTTCATCACAGATGAAAAACATCTCATGTGCAGTGGAATCAATGCTTGAGTTTGCATATCATTAATTTGATTTTGTATGGATGTCACTTGATCATTTATACATGCTCGCAAGCAAGCCTCGTCAGATCCAGCGGGTGGTGGATGTGGGATATTGAATGGAGGGGGTAGAGGGGGAGGTGGAGCCTTGGGTGGAGATGGAGGTGGCTGAGGTGTTGGATTCATGATATCAGATATAAGATCACCTACAAACTTACAAAATTACAAGAAATAGTTTAATTTGAAACGTACATACAAATTTGTTTAAATAGGATGTGCATACATATACATACACATACATACATTGATTGAAATTGAGCATGTGCATATAAATTTAAAAATTTAACATGTACATACATTTAAAATAAAAAAATGCGATGCATAATTTTCATGCATACATCATTCAACTAAACTATGTACATACATACAAATTTAAAAATTTAACAAGTAAATACATTTAAAATAAAAAATACGATGCATAATTTGCATGCATACATCATTCAACTAAACTATGTACATAGATACAAATTTCAAAATAAATAAGATCTAGACCTATGCAATTTTAATACATGTACATACCGAAAAAAAAACTTGAAACATTCACAAAATATCATTTTATGTCTAACACACACATATATATATATATTACATTTTTCCAATAGGAGAAATCATGATCTAGCTAGATGGTCATAAAATATATACTATTATAAATTCATCAATTACAAGTTCATAAATTCCACCAAATTCATAAATTCATGTCACTAAAAATATCCATCCAACCAAAATCATAAATTCACGTCACTAAAAATATCCATCCAACCAAAATCATAAATTCATGTCACTAAAAATATCCATCCTGGAACGAAATTCATAAATTCATCACACAAAATATCCATCAAATCAAATTCATAAATTCATATAACTATAATTTCTATCATTGTCTTAGTTTATAAACTGTTGTGGCTCTCTATTGCATCTCTTCATTTCTTTGTGTTTTCCTTTTCAGAATCAAAAGCTCTCCTCTCCTCTAGCCATTGTAGATGCTCATCTAAGATCTCATCCATAGACCTAACAACATCAACAATAGTTTTCATCCTAGATGCAAGAATCCTCAAAGGTGGTGTGATACATTCTTCATTTTGAATAATGTTGATTTGATCTTGGATGGTTCTAACATTAGCATTGATTCGTGCTTGCAAGTGAGCACCATCGATTTTAGGTAGTGTAGGTGGGGGGTTATGAGGTAGAGTGGGTGGAGGTGGAGGTGAAGGTGGTTGAGATGGATGATGTGGAGGTGGATTACGAATATTATTGAATCAATCCATGTGATCTCTAAGATATAAGTGAACCTGAATTATATTTATAATTTCAAAATGTAAGATACATGTTTAGGAAATACCCTTAAACCATTCAATATAAATGGCCTAATTGAATAAAAATGATAAAATATGTAAGCCTCATTTATGTCTAAGGCATGCTACTTGAATGAAAAAACAATTAACTATTAATATACGACAATTTATGGATGCTTTAGGGTTTACGGTTTAGATTTTGGGATTTAGGTTTTTGGGTAATAGGATGGCTTAAGGGGATCTATGTAGTAAGGTCCTAGTACAAATTGGCATGGCTTAAGTGAATAAAATTTGGTGAAGATGCCCAAGACAACCAAATTTTATTCACTTGATCTATGTCATTTTTTCCTAGGACCTTACTAGACATAGATCCCCTTAAGCCATCCTATCACCCTAAACTGTAAATCGATCAACCTAGATCATGAAATCTCATTCATATTATAATCTTGCATGATCTTATATTATAGTTAAATTTGGTTGTCTAGGGCAACTTCACAAAATTTTCAGAACTTATTTGAACCCCATTAATAAATGTCATATTGGGACCCCTTAAGACATCCTGGAGTATGGCTTAAGGGGATGTATGTAGTAAGGTCCTAGTACAAAATGGCATGGATTAAGTGAATAAAATTTGGCGAAGATGCCCAAGACAACCAAATTTAATTAAGGTCTGAGGCAACTTCACCAAATTTTATTTACTTGAGCCATGCCATTTTTTCCTAGGACCTTACTAGACATAGATCCCCTTAAGCCATCCTATCACCCTAAACCGTAAATCGATCAACCTAGATCATGAAATATCATTCATATTATAATCTTGCATGATCTTATATTATTGTTAAATTTGGTTGTCTTGGGAAACTTCACCAAATTTTCAAAACTTATTTGATCCCCCTTAAGAAATGTCATATTAGGACCCCTTAAGAAATCCTGAAGTATGGCTTAAGGGGATCTATGTAGTAAGGTCCTAGTACAAAATGACATGGCTGAAGTGAATAAAATTTGGTGAAGATTTCCAAGGCAACCAAATTTCATTAAGGTCCTAGGCAGCTTCACCAAATTTTATTCACTTGAGCCATGTAATTTTGTCCTTGGAACTTACTAGACATAGATCCCCTAAAGCCATCCTATCACCCTAAACTATAAATCGATCAACCTAGATCATGATTTATCTCATTCATATTATAATCTTGCATGATCTTATTAAATTTTTAAATTTGGTTTCCTTGTGCAACTTCACCAAATTTTTAGAACTTATTTGATCCCCTTAAGAAATGTCATATTAGGACCCCTTAAGACATCTATTTATGGTTTACGGTGATAGGATGGCTTAAGGGGATCTATGTCTAGTGAGGTCCTAGGAAGAAATGACATGGATCAAGTGGATAAAAATTGGTGAAGTTTCCCAAGCAACCAAATTTCATTAAGGGTTTAGGAAAAAATGATCACTTTAGGGTTTAGGGTTTAGAGTTTAGAGTTTAGGGTTTATGGTAATATGATGGCTTAAGGGGATCTGTGTAGTAAGGTCCTAGTAAAAAAGGACATGGCTTAGGGGAATGAAATTTGGTGGACTTTCCAAAGGCAACCAAATTTCATTTTAAGGTCCTGGGATAATATGAATGCTTTAGTGTTTAGGGTTTAGGGAACTTAGGGTGAAGTTTGGGTGGCCCTTTGAATAATGGACTTGCAAGTCAGTGAACAAAATTTTCTTGTGGAACAATTGATTGAGATAGCTCTTGTTTTGACTAACCAACGTAGATCATGAAATCTCATTTGTATTATAATCTTGCACAATCTTATTAAATTGTTAAATTTGGTTGCCTTTGGAAACTTCGTCAAATTTTTAGAACTTATTTGGTCCCCTTAAGAAATGTCATATTACGAACCCTTAAGACATCAGTTTATGGTTTAGGGTGATAGGATGACTTAAGGAGATCTATGTCTATTGAGGTCCTAGGACAAAATGACATGGCTTACGTGAATAAAATTTGGTAAAGTTTCACAAGGCAACCAAATTTAATTAAGGGCCTAGGAAAAAATGATGGATTTAGGGTTTAGAGTTTAGAGTTTAGGGTAATATGATGGCTTAAGGGGATCTGTGTAGTAAGGTTCTAGGACAAAATTACATGGCTTAAGGGAATAAAATTTGGTTGATTTTCCTAAGGAAACCAAATTTCATTTTAAGGTCCTAGGATTAAATGAATGCTTTAGGGTTTAGGGTTTAGGGTTTAGAGTTTAGAGTTAAGGTTTTAGGGTTTAGGGAACTTAGGGTGAAGTTTGGGTGGCCCTTCGAATAATGGAATTGGAAGTTAGTGAATAAAATTTTCTTGTGGAATAGTTGTTTGAGATAGCTCTTGTTTCGACTGACCAACCTAGATCATGAAATCTCATCCATATTATAATCTTGCATGATCTTATCAAATTGTTAAATTTGGTTGCCTTTGGAAACTTCACCATATTTTCAGAACTTATTTGATCCCCTTAAGAAATGTCATATTACCTGACCCCTTAAGACATCGATTTACGGTTTAGGGTAATAGACTGACTAGTTTATAAATATTTTTGATTTTATGAATAGATTGACTATTTCCATAATAGAAACACATAATTATGTATTATTAAGATTGATTTTGATGTATATTTTAATTTGATATTTTATTAATTGAATATAAGATTATTTTATTTAACATTTTTCTCATTAATATTTCCCACTTAAATGAATTATATTATATAAAATGCATAGTAAAATTAGTTAATGTTGAATTATTTTATTTTATTTTCGATTGTTTGGAATTGAAAGAACCTAGAAAAGATTTTAGAAAAGAAAGATATTTAGATTCTTTTAGTGTCTAGGTGACTAGTGCAAATTGAGATTTTAGAATAGAAACGAGAAGCCTAATTAACAATTATTTGACTAGAATGAGAGCTAAGATTGTCGAAAGACAAGAGACAACACATGCAAACAAGAAATGGAAACAAGGCATGTCTAAGATAGATCAAAACATAAAATAGAAATGAAAGAAAATATTATCTAATTAAGTGACAATTGAAAATGGATTGAGTTTTGATTTATAAATTTGCTAACTAAATTTGCAAACAAACATTGATAATTTATGAATTGTAACTATTCTTTAACATACTGTTTTCTAATCTAATTATAATTTAACATTGAAAGTAAAGTTTAACAAATTGTAAATTCTCCACACAATGTAAATGAAATTTAAAGCATTTAAGCAATGTAAATAATTTTTTTCATTATCAAATATTCTTCAGCTCAAAATTAGGGTTTTCAACTGCAAAATGAATTCTATGATTTCAATTTAGGGTTTTAGCAAAAAAAAATTGTTTGAATTCAATATAGGGTTTCAAGCAAAGAAATTAGGGTTTTTGATGCATTTTTTTTTTTCATTTGAAACTAGGGTTTTCAAATCCAGTTTTTTTTGTTTGATTTGAACTTAGGGTTTCAAAAAGTAATTAGGAATAAATTCAAATGTGATTTTTTGTATTTCATATCAATTTAGGATTTTGTCAATGCAAATATTTTTGTTTCCAAGTTCAATTAGGGTTTTCAACAACAAATATTTTTGTTTCATTGAATAATTTAGGTTTCAAAAGCAAAATTTTGTTCATAACATACAATTTAAGGTTTATTTTTTGCTTTCTATTCAATTTCTTCAGGGTTTCATTTCTTTTTTTCATCTAATTCTACAAATAATCATTTCTACTTTACAGGGAAATAAAATGCATAAAACGGTAAATAAATTGAATAAAAATAGGCTAACACACATTATTGTATTAAAATGTAAAAAAAAAAAGAAAAAAACACAAAATTTGGGGTGGTGGCATACCTGGAGCTCGCTACACTATCGTTGTCATCCACCAGACCAATTTAGAATCCCGTGCAAAATGAAATGATTTTTAAAAAAAAAAAAAAATACTATCTCAAAACGGGATCCTGATTATTAAAAAATGGGATCTCGTTTCACATCCACCTTTGTTGTTGTGGCAGTGTAGACCTTACATAGAGGAGGTTGCAAACTTAGTAAGGTCTACACTACCACAACAACAAAGGAGCAGTCCCTCGGGACACCAAGTCACAACTCCAATGGTGGAAAAAGTGCAACAAGATGGATGTAGTTGCTCAATGAAGAATCCTATGAAAATGATAAGAGAATGAAGTTGAATTCTCAAGAGTTCAATAATTTCTTAAGAGATGGATTGAATTAGCAAGATAGGAATTTCAAGATCAAAATGAGAGGGAAAGAGTCATTTTCGGGCTGACTAGTCAACATAGAGGTTTTATGCTTCATTCCAAATGGAGAACGTAATGTACCTGTGGACTCTAGAAGCATGAATCTGTTAGGGATGGCAGCGCACTGCACTTGCATCCCCGACAAAAATTCCCTCATCGACACAAAAGATGAGTGTCAAGTGGATGTGAAGCAAATGGGTGATGTGGAATTTCGCATTCGGGTTTTATTTTCTAAAGTGGAGGGATGCAAAAGGGGAATTTACACAAGGGGTGAAAATTCACTCGTATACAATAACCAATTATTATGATGTACTATTGGTGAATTAATTTATATTTCTACTATAACTTATAAAATTTAGGCAAATCTGATCTAATCATGTATCAAATACTATGGCGAATTTTTTAATTATTTAAAAAAATAAAAAATCTTTGGTGAT
The DNA here is from genome assembly GCA_007115665.2 of Sequoiadendron giganteum. Taxonomy (NCBI): domain Eukaryota; kingdom Viridiplantae; phylum Streptophyta; class Pinopsida; order Cupressales; family Cupressaceae; genus Sequoiadendron; species Sequoiadendron giganteum. Next base: position 392,793,110 of record CM021100.1, read on the forward strand.
TTAAATAAGACTAAAATAAAATTTTATAAAAAAGTGTCAATTTAGCTCTCATTAGAGCTTGAACTATTAGCCAATTTGCAAATATGAACCACTAAAAGAATCACAATATTTATTAATTATATTACAATAATCTTTTTGATTAGCAAATATGTCATTAGAAAACCTAAAATTAAAGCATTGATTATATTATCAGATTGCACCCCATAGGCTTCACAATTTTTAAAATTTTGTAAATTCACTTTGACTTGGTCTTGTTGTCAACATATTAAGGGTGTAGTAAGGAAATCATATTGTTCCTCTACATGCTAATCCTACTTAGAACTCTAACCAATTTCAATTTGACTATGCCTTTTCCTCTATTATGTGTAATGTATTGTAATGTAGCTTTTTCCTTCTATATCAAATCTTCATTAAGTTTTTTCTAAATTATTATATATTTTTCTTGAATATTATACTAGTGCTTAGAGTAGTAGGTTCCAAATCCTTAAATCTATGCTATTATATGGGTTCTCAAGGTGTTAAAATAAAAGTAATTAACCTTTAACTTATGATTAGGTAGGAAAACTTTAGACAATTTTTCTAAGGTGGGTAAGAATTTAAGCTTTGGGCTTAGCTAGATCTAGGGGGATTCCCTAGAGGCATCCCAAATAGGACTAAACATAACTAAAACAAATAAATAGATATACTATTGTAATAGCACTCGGTATACACCTAAGGAAAAATAATTTCATTAGGACAAGGACTAACCTACTAATATGATCTCTATTAAGCTATTAAATATATAACTACATAAAAACAAGATGTGGGTATATACAACATCATATTCTAGGATGATAAAAATTTAGTGATTATTGAGAATTTTTTCCTTAGTTGTAATGTTGAATCATGAGGTGCATATAAACTAATTTTTACTTCTATCCTATTGATGAATGATGCATATTATTTTAGGTGCATGATGGATGATTTTTTCTAGGACTTAGAGTGTTGAATCAATTGGTTTACAAATTCACAACACAACAAAAAAGACAACATAATGAAAATATAAATAATATGATCTATGCATATACACACTACCAATATAATTTCAAATAAAAGAGTTCATACTTAGCAATCCACCTCCAAACTATAACAAGTATATGTAATAAATAAATTACCATTAAAAATATTATAATATCTTAGAATTTTGTGGCATTCATGAAATATATATTCAACTCATTCTTGCACATGTGAAAAAAGGAAGCCCTAATCTATAACCTACCTAAAGATATATGCATGGAGTCATGAAGACATTAATTTATAATACTACAACCTCCCTATTCTCTATAAAATATACTAAACTTTTGGTGACTAGAAATATAAGAGTTGAAACCCTACAAGCTCCTTTGTACCTATATTCATGTAGAAATATGAAATGATTGACCTTTTTTCTTGAAAATTAATTGTCATATATGGAACGATGTTGGTTTCCCTATGACTTCATAAATTAAGGGAGAACTACGGGTCATGAATGTGACATGGAAGGAAAATTCAAATTACATGAAATATATGAGATTGATGGATTGAATAGGTGAGAGCCCCATTGAAAGCTAAAAATTCAGTGGCCATATTAATGAAAATATGGTCACATTTATCATCCTCCATTGAAAGTAAATTTTAATCCACACTCTTAAGATGAACAATTGTTTATGGGGAAGAATATTTTGAATGGGTATTTGTGGTGTCAACTATGGTCATTAATAATGAGTTGGGTCATGCAAGGAGATAGGTGGGAGTGAACATTACAAAATAGGGGAGTTTTAAATTTTTAGAGATTTGGAGTTATGGATTCCTCATAACTTATACTACTTGTTAATTATTTAGGATAAGGGGTAAATTATAATTCATACCCAAGGTATCATGGTAGGGCTATTCCCACATCTTTGTCATGAATACAATATATAGAAGTGTAGAGGAGGGGGACCAGATATTCCAAGACCCCAAGTCGTGGGAGGGTCCCAAGCAATAGGTTGTGTTGATCTACCTCAAGCTTGCTAGGTTATTTGGAAAGGCTAAGTGGCAAGGTTGAAAAGGAAGAGAAATTCAGTTGCTATTGTCCTTCTACTAACCCAAATGTTTTAGGGGGTCAAACAAGATGATTCACAAATTTCAATATGTGACTCAGACAACTCACTGCCTGAGGATGGTAGTACAGGACATAGAATCCAATGTGGCACATTGGCATCTCAGTGGGGCACTATCATCTGTATGGAGAAAGGACTTCTAAGTTAGATAAAAAAACAAGGAATAGAACTAGTAGATTGATCTATAGATTTTATGCTATAACAAAATGTAAAGAAAATACATGAACAAAGTATAACAAGAAGAATAATTTAACTAGATATGCTTAAATTGATAAAGGAAGGGAAATAAAGTGATATTGAACTTCGTGTAACTTGATTCTTCGAATAGCTCTAACTAAGAAGTACCTATACACACAAGACAAAGAAAAAACGTCGGGGCTAATTTTAGAGGACTACCTCAATTAGTCCCCTACTTTGGTGTTTCCACCTCAATGGATATCTAGATAGCAACAATGTAGAAAATGATAAATAAAGTGTGTGGGAAAATGGAAATGCCAAGAAATATGTAAAACAAAATATGCTACTATGAAAGTATGATGATACAAAAGTGAGTGCTAATGGTGCATATCATCTTCACATCCATGTGCTCTCAAAGAAAGTAGAGGCAGGTATGATCTTGCAAGTTCTCTGAAAACACTATTACAAAAAATGGAGTGGAGAAGCCAAGAGACTAGTAGCTTGCAACTACAATGGAGGAGGTGGTGAAGCTTGAAAGTTTGTAAGTTGATCAATAATAAATCATGAATTTAGTACAATGTGTAGAAGTGGTGAAGAAGTTGAATGGAATGAAGGAATAGATAATTTGAAGGAAAAATGGAGGTAAAGGAGCCATTTTGTGTCACTCAAGGGGGCAAGAGGCATTACGGTTCATGTCCAATGGAGGAATGCAACACCTTTGTATATTTTAGAGGCATGAATCTTGTTAGGATGGCATCATGGCATGTGGATGTTTGCACGACATGTGTGCATCCCTGACAAAATTCCTCCACTGACACCAAAAATAGGCTATGAGTTGGACACAAAAAGGTGGCTAATGTTGGGATTACATCATCAAAATTACATTTTCTAAGGTGAAGGGCATGAAAGTGAGGAATTTGTGAGGGGATAAAATTTATGCCATTACATTTTTCCCCCACTTTAGCAACCATGTGTGTCATTTAATGAAAGGTAAAGTAGATAAAAAGTTGAAAAGCATATACTTGAACCATCGAGGAAGCAGACCACAATCTGATATGCCCAAATGTCTAAGAGAGAGATAGATCCATAGGTACTCGGTTCTGCTCAGAAGGTGAAAAAAGGCTCTATAGAAGCTCGGTCCTATAAAATTGCCTCCACAGGTGCTCGGTCCAGTAGAAGAAAAAATATTCTATAGGTACTCGGTCCTACAGAATGAAAGTTCTTTACAGGTGCTTGCTCTTGCAAAGGAGGCACCAACATGCTCAATCCTTGGGGTTGAAAATGAAAGGCTTCATAGAGTTGATTGGCCCTTAAAAGTTCTCAATTCTACAAGGAAAGATCGATGAGGTGCTCAGTCCTCCAAGCTTGATTGTAAAAGAAACTTCACAGGTGCTCAATCTTGCAAAGAAGCATGTTAATCCAAAGATAAAAAATTTCAAGCAAGAAAAAGATGCATAAACAGATATTTGTACTTCCAAATAGACAATTGAAGGAGAAGGTTTCAAAGGGGTCCCTTGGGAACCCTTCAAGATTGCAAGGGGTCCACTCAGAAGGACACTCCGTTTGAAAAGTGATGACATTTTTGTAAATGATCTTTTCATCAAGGAATCCTTTTGAAAGATTCTCTTTTTTCATGGAATCCAAAAAAAGGAATGGTTTTTTTGAAGTCAAGTTTTCCAATTCTTTTTGCTATGAATTCATTTTCAAAATAAAATCTTGCTAAGGGGGTCCTTATCAAAGGATGCAATTTTTTTATTTTTTTGACATTTTAAGAAAGGAATTTGTTGGCCACCAAATAAACCTTATTGAAAATTAGAGAAGTAGGAGCTCCCCTTAGGATGGTGTATGTGAACTAAAGGAGCACATGACATCTTAAGGAGAGAGAGGAGATGTAGAGATGTCATGGCCCACAATACATAACAAGATGTAGATGTGGAAATGTTGTCATGTAAACAAGGGACACCACATAGGCTCCACAACATCAAGAAGAAAGAAAAGAAGAGAAAAAGATAAATAAAGAAAGGTAAGGAAAGATGAAGAAAACAAGAGACAGGGGGATCTTAGAGTTCAAGGTCAAATCAACTCTTATTGGTAACCCATGATATATATGTGAATGAAAGATCATCAGTCCTTGAAGTTCCCAGATCTGAAAAACAACACTTAATTTTTATTTTTTTAAAAATGGTTCAACATGGAAGGGAGGCCTAAATACCCCAACACTTTGCATCGTCCCCAATTATCAAAAATCAAGATACACCATATAGAAGAATGATGCAACATAGAGAAGAATTTTACGATGCAATTTTACTCCTATATCCAAGCACCTACAAGGGTGACAAGTGTCCTCTAGGAACACATAAAAACAAACATGAGGGAAATACAACACACACAAAAATTGAATCTATAGATAAAGAAGAGGTACTTCCCTAGTCCTCATCAACTAGGAGGTCATCGTTCTCCCAATCTAAATCATTATAAGGGTAGGGCAGACAAGTTTGCAAGGGTGGGATAGCAAGGGGGGACCCTCTGACTCTCCTATGATAAGAGCCAAGGAAGAATTCCCCTCAAGGTCTTCTTCACTCAACTCCTATGATGTAAAAGTCATCGATCTTGCAAAGATCGCTGACAGAGCCAAGACATCATCAACCAAATTATACATGCACTCAATAGGAGTGCCATGTGTTAACTAGGTCAAAGATGAAGGAGGTGTCCAAGGTCCACCATTAATCTCATCAAAAGAGATAGTGACAAACCCGGGAGATGTTGGGCCTACCTCCTTTACAAGGATGGTGCAAGCTAAAGTAAAACCCTCTCTGAAAGAAGGTGATCCCTTCTTCCACCTTGCATTGGAATTGAGGTCATCCTCCAACTTACGCTTCAACAAAGGATGTAGAATCCCCATAGAAGAAGAAAAAGGTGAGGAGAAAGAGGACAAGGCCGCAACAGACACCACCGTAGTGTTTAAAATGTCCATAGACCAAGAAAATGGAGGATATTTGGAAGAGAAATCAGAAGAGGGGGATCTACTAAGGGAGCAATGAACACCTACACCACTTTTGGGTTAATGTCACCAACATTCATGGGAGGAGTCAAAAGAGAAATTGAGGCAATAGGAACTAAAGCAGAAGGAACATAAGAGGGAGGAACAATAGGAGATCAAAATAAGATCTATTAGTTCCACTTCTGTGAGGCGACTTGTTCAGTAGCTAGAGCCTTCCTTTGGTGCTTACGCTTATGCTCAAGCTAGTTTGATCGGCTCCATGAACTAGAACTTGTTGCTTGAAAAGGAATATGAGGCTCTTGTTCTACCATAAGTGTGTCCATAACCATCATTGGTGGATGGGCAGCCTCCTAGACAATAGTGTGATTAGGAAGCACATGAATGAACATGATGGCAAGTGAAGAAGTAGACACATGTACCTCAACAATATGCCTCTTCCCATTCATTTCTTGAGGGGTAGGAGTGGTAGGAGGCCAAGACATAGGGGAAACTCCATGAGAACCCTTCCCCTTATGATAAACAATGGGCCTTGACACCGTGGGTAAGATGGGGATTTTGAATAATTGACACTTGGACTTCTGCCAAGTGGCACCATTAGACTCTCCATGCGAGGCATGGGAGAAAAGGTTAAAGGTTACATAGTAGGGCGAGAGGTAGAAGTGGAAGAAACAATAGAAGAAGAGGAATGATCTTGGGTGCAAGCAAGCTTCCCCTTCCCCTTTTGTTGACTGGAGGAGGTAGGTTGATGTTATGCAATCATAAAACCTTTCATTGAAATGGTGTAAGGGGAGATATGGTAGGCCACCTTCGGTGCTATGCCCCTATTCTTATATTTGACATAGGTGTGACACAACAAGTCCATCCTTGGATGAAGTGGATAAGGGTGAACCAACAAAAGTGGTTTACAATTAGAGTGAGGAAGGAAAACTTCCAAAAAACTCACCCATGCAAAAAAAAATCATTTTGAGTGGTTCGAACGAACCAAAAAGGGGTTCACTCGAACTAGGGTTCAAGTGAACCCCTTTTCATGTGGGAACCCATGTTTCCCATTGTGGAAATAGGGTTCTCTCAAACCAGGGTTCAAGCGAACCGTTGGGGGTTTGAGCAAACCCCTTAGGTTCATTTGAACCCCCCTGTTCCCACCTTCCCACCCTCCGACACAAAAAATGTCCAAATTTTTTCCCTTCGAAGCTTGGGTTGAGGATGAAAATGGAGGATACTTCATAGACCCAACTAGAATATGGTAGTCCTCAGAACGAGCTATCCAACGAATATAATTTTAATATATTTTGGTTTTATTATGTATGTGTTTTTTTAGTTTTATTAAACATAGGTTTTTCACTGAAAATCAAGCTCTTTGTTCTACACATGTGGAAAAATAGAATATTATCAAAATAAAATTGTGAAAAATATTTTTGGGTTGAGTATTAATGTCCTTGATCCATTAAAAAAAAAAAATTGAATTTTGATACATATAAATAAAGTTATGTTGTATACAATCCGCCTATGTTTGAATTGTAATTGGTTTGACTTCAAAACTTTATTGAGGAAAAAATATTTGATAAAACACTATAAGACCAAATGAAAGTGATAGATATCGTAGTTACAAATCTAAATTCTAAAAAAATAGAGTTTTATCCTTCATACAAAAAAAGTTACGTTGTATACGGTGAGTGTCACTCCTTAAAAATGCTGATTTTTAAAAATAGCTAGTTTTTAAAGGAGATGGAAAAATAAGTGCAATTTGATTCCAAAAAAAATGAGAAAAATATATTTATAATCTATAGACAAAACGTCACAAATCACTAGTTTTCATCATCTTCAAATTTCTCACGGTTTAGCCGCTATAGGAGCCCGAAAGTTAAGATTTAGTTAAAAAAAATTAGTTTGGTGTCGAGTTTGCCCAAAAATTGTAAACCAGTATTGTGGGATCAGCCATCAACAGTGGTAGGTCAAAAGTTATCTAATGAGTAGCCCCCACGTGACACCAAAGGTGTATATCTAATTTCATGCACAAAGCCCTCATGAGAAAACTTTAAACATTTATGAGTCACCAAAGCAACAACATTCATGGAAACTAGCCATGGGATACCTAGTTTCACTTTGAACAAGTCCAACTTTGGGATGATATCAAAAGGAGCATTTATAGTCCAAGGTCCTACCAATACAAAGAGAGTGATGGACCCAATTGGAGGGACCAAGAGTCTATCATGCGTGTGTATGGTGGTTTTCAAATTTTCATATTCATCTCTATGTAGATAGTTTAAAAGAAGAGTCTCCTCCATTATCATGTTCACATGACTCGTGGGGTCAACTAGAACACCAATCATGATGTTCTCGTTGATGCGAGAACTTGTGACCTGAAGCATTTATTGTTGAAGAAAATAGGATCAAAAAAATAAATTTAAAGTGTATTAAGGAAAATTCATTTGATGAAGGGAATTTGTGAAAGAGAAGAAGAGTATGGAAAAAGCTTGAAGAGTCCAGAGCATTTCCATATTGTAGAATTTCAGTGTTTGGCTTTGGCGTGTAGGAAAAAGGTAAGTATCTGTTATTATGTATATTACTCTCTATGAACTATGAGCAAACCAATAGATGAGGAAAAAGGTAAGTAACAAAATTTGTTATCAATGATCAAACTAATAGATGTGCATGTGTACGTAGTATTTTCTGATGCAGGATGCAAGATGGTTAGATACGCTATGGTAATTGCTAGAGGTGTTAGATATGGAACATTGTATAAGATTGATGCATGGACTATTGAGTACAATATTATTATTGTCATGAAGGATTGTGCCCAGAAAACTAAGTGTGAAACTCAACAATCCTATGCAACATGGGATCAAACTCAGGTTGTGGGTGACCTATTGTGAGAATGAACCTCTAGATTATGGGTTGGTTCCCCTTTGGCTAGACTAGAAAACTGATGATATTTGTTTGGGGAAAGGGTAAGAAGGATAACTAATTGAATGTAGAAACTACTTCTAAGAGGTGATGCACCAAAATGATATAAACATGTAAATTGATTCACAACTATTTGTTTAGAAAGATCTATTCACATAGCTCAAAAAAGGGAAATTTGGTCACAATAATGTTTCTAAAGAAGGCTTAATAATTTGTCTTTTCGAAAGGAAAACTATGTTTCACAACTTGAAAGACAGAATAAACAAAAGCACAACCTAAGACCTATGATAAAGAATTACTTTTGTGCATGTACAATAATAAGTGAGACAAAACTAGAGGTTTTGGTGATTAAAACACATTAACTTAATCAAAATCATTCATAAAGACACTCACATTAATCTACGAAGGTAAAATTCATAAATCTTGAACGAAAATAGCAAGAAAATAATCCATAAATGACAATAATAAGTAACCTGTAACCTGCTACTTTCTATAAATTTGTAAAATGAGTTACAAAACATCTCAATTTTTTTTAGTGCGTAAGAGAAAAGATAAGCAATAAATACTAAAAAAAGACCGTCTTTTCCTCTATATACAAAACTGATTGAAGATTCCAATAGGTGGCACTTGCAGTTAACTACTCTCCAAAATATCTCCTCCAAAGTATTTCACGAGAAAAACTGAAAAATCCACAAAAAAGAGGCCCACAACTGCTCCAAATTGAGTTAAAATAGCTCGAAACTCCCTCTCTCAACTAGTCTAACCAAAGAGGACTTCAAAATTATTTCAGCTTGACTCAAAGTCAAAGATAAACTTCAAATGCATGTCATTTCCATTCTAGTTCACTAAAATTAAGGGCCAAAGACCTCAGTTTCACTCCCCTTCTAATTTTGCATAACTTGGGGATAAAGATAAACAATTTAAACAAATATTAAAGTGATTGGTTAAGACCAAATTGAATAGATGTTATAGATTTACCATTTTTTTTGCATTTTTATTACATTTATTAAATTAATTTATAATGCATTACATTAATAATTGTTTACATTTCTATATTTTCTTCAAATTCATGCAAAAATATAAGGGAAATAATTGATTTTGTTTGAAAATCTTGCAAACATATAAGGGGAACTTGATACATTGGAAAATGTATTAATTGCTTTGAAAATATTCCTAAATAAAGGTAAAAAACCCCCATATTGAGTCAGCCAGATTTAGGGCTTTTTTGGACAACTCAAAAGAGTTAACCTTAGCCACAAGCACTCATTTGCAACTTCCATTCTTTTTATCATTTTACTATTTCTTCATGCGCTACACCAAGGGTTTCAAATTTGAAGGTTTACTGGAAGCTTCTGTGCAAAATACATGTTAGAATAGTGTTTAGTAAGACAATTCTCCATAAAAGTGTTGTGTTTCTTCCTGTTAGAATTGGCTATGGCTGTCAATATCTTGAGACCAAATGGAAAGCACAAAGAGGAGAAAATAATGTGACAAGAATAAATTGCATTCTCATCAATATGATTCAATGATAGGATATGAGATGATTGATTGATTGTTTACAATGAGAGAGACCCCTTGGTTATATAGCCAAGGTGAGTACATAGGAAAACATAATATTATGACAAGTGTCATAATCTTATGACATGAGACAACTATGAAAAGTTATCACTCCACCTAAAGTAGAAAAGTGATAATGTGATAATCACCACAAATGGTGGATCACCCACAAAAGGTGGAGAGGTAATCACATGATATGTCCATGAAAGGTGGAAGTGATAAAGTAATAACATGATAAGTCCACCAAAGGTGGAAAAGCTCCAACTATCTCCTATGTGGTCCCTAAGTAAACTTAACTAAGGTGTAATCATGACCTAGGACAAGGTACAACATATTTAATTACACCAACACCCCCCCTTCAGTGCAACTTAGGGAGAATGTACACAAAAGAAAACAATGCAAGATGGGTCCTAACAATGAGGCCATGTTAGGTACCCATGTACAAATGCAATGCAATCTCTCACAAATGGAGAAAAGGAGAAAACCCAGTGGGACAAAACTCCTCCCCAAAAGAGAGATAAATATAAGAAATGCTCTTAATGATGCATGAGAAGGTAAAACCCCCATGTGAGGAAAAAGACCCCTCCATAAGAGAGAAGTAGAAGAGAGACAAGATAGCCCCTCAATGAGATAAACTATTGTAAGAGAATCATTGGAAGTACACTATGGAGTAACACTAGAATCCTCAATCTGGCAAGCAAGGAAAGATACTTTTGTTTGCTACTGAAACCATATGTGAGTCACCAATTGACTCAAGGTGGAATCATGATAAAGTAACTACAAACCCGATGCCAAGGAACACTGGAAAACTCACAAACTAGAACAACCCTGAAATCCATGAAGCAATAATAGATGAATAAACGATGCCCCCCCAAAGAGGGAATGATATGATGAATAAATACGGAAGCTATGTGTATCTCGATGTCGATGTCAAATTGTGACTAAAACTTATCCATAGGAGCAAGTACCATGAAGATTGTGGAACATTAACCATAAAATGAATGGCTCTCAAACTGAGATGTGACCCGATGTGAATCTGATGTGATTTAGAATCATTAACCATAGGCTCTCAATTTGAGATGTGAACCGATGCGAACCAAAATGTACCAAGCTATGAACAAGATGTGGCCAAAAGAAACAACAGAATCTAGATACAACTCATGCGAGTTATCATCAATACAAAGATGAGATCAAAGTACAACTACACTCTAATTAGATTATTATGCAAGAAGCCCCCCTGATGGAACTTTATGTAAGTTCATTTATTACAATACCCCATGATTGTAAAAGGAGAATATGCAAAACATGCATAAATGAAAGACAAAATGCAAATCTATTGCATGAAAACAAAAAAGAGTGCATGCACAAACAAATGTTCACATCTGCCTCCATGATGAAAAATAACCTCAAATTTGTGTAGATGAAAAAATCTTGAAAAATGGGTTGCACTACTATGAAGTTCTCGAAACTAGCTTTCCATCGATATCTCGTTTGCCAAAAATGGACATTGTGGCAAAAAGTTATAAATTTTTCAAAAAAACTAAATTTAGCCTACAGGAAATGAGTTTTCTAGCAAAAAAAAAAAATTCTAATTTGATTTCTAAAAATTCTACTCACTATTTGTAGACAAAAACAAAAACCCAAAAGTATTTCGATGCTAAATACAAAACCCAGAAATCGTTTTTTAATCCAACAAGCAGAAGATGACAATTTTTTTTTTTTAAACCTTCAACTATGAGAAAAATGATGCGCGCCACTTTTTGGATAGTGATTTTCTCCATATTTGTGCAAGATATGCAAAATCGAAAAATCACCCAGTTCAAATTTCAACGCTGGCAACCCATAAATTGTTTTTCCTGCAAATGAGTGAAAGCTAGATTTTTGAAGCAAAAATGATGACGACTCCAATATAAACGGCTTGCAACAAAAACTTGTGTGCCAAAAATGCAAATGGTGATCAAATTGAGTGAACCAAAAGCAAAATTTGACTTTCTCGAGTCTTCTAGACACAATGGCGAGCTTAGATTTGCACCAACAAGCTCTTACTTGAACCTGCAATAAAAAGCCAAAAATAGAACCTCCCTAAATCTGGTATCTCTCTCTAGAAAAAGACTCTCCAATAGCACCCAACCTGCTCTGATACCATGTTAGAATTGGCTATGGCTGCCAAGATCTTGAGACCAAATGGAAAGCACAAAGAAGAGAAAATAATGTGACAAGAATAAACTGTATTCTCATCAATATGATTCAATGATATGATATGAGATGATTGATTGATTGTTTACAATGAGAGAGACCCCTTGGTTATATAGCCAAGGTGAGTACATAGGAGCGCATAAGATTATGACATGAGACAACTATGAAAAACTATCACTCCACCTAAAGTGGAAAAGTGATAATGTGATAATCACCACAAATGGTGGATCACCCACAAAAGGTGGAGAGGTAATCACATGATATGTCTACGAAAGGTGGAAGTGATAAAGTAATAACATGATAAGTCAGAAAAAGGTGGAAAAGCTCCAACTATCTCCTATGTGGTCCCTAAGTAAACTTAACTAAGGTGTAATCATGACCTAGGACAAGGTACAACATATTTAATTACACCAACACTCCCCTTTCTATCAATGAAATTAAGTTTCTTTGCTCTTGTTTCACAGAAAAAGAATGAAAGGGTTTCATTATGTGTATTTCTCTCTTTTCATTGATAGATTCTTCTTGATTTTGTTTTTGTAAATGATAGAAAGCTCTTTGTTTTCTCAAAGAAAATAAAATGAAAGAACCCTCCATTTCAATGTGTTCTATATTTTTGCAAGAAACCTCCACATGCTTGTACCGGGGTTTCACTCTCTTGTTTTACATTTGTAGATAGCTTGTATAGGGTTTCTTGCAAAAACCTCATGGGTTTTCATTAGCAAACTTTTTTATAGAATGTTGTGCTTTACTTGATATGCTTTGTTCCCCTATTTTGAAAACTATCTTCCCATCTTAGACTAGACATGCTAGATTTTGTCTACACTATCAAGTATGACTATCATACATGTTTATATATGATACATTAATGACTAAAATGCTTTCAAAGATATGGTTTATGCTACTTATCTTTACCCATTGATATAAGTTTGCAGTATTATTCCTGAACTCCTTCTATGCATTTAGCTTCATAAAGACCTACTCCGAAAATCTTTAAAAGATTCCATGTCTTTAATAGTTTGTCTACACTTTGACAATTCTGGAAGGAAGTCTCTTGGAGCTTCCTCGAATACTCAACTTAGATGATCTAGAAGTCAAAGCAAAGAAGTAATGTCCTCATGATCTGTCTCTACACAGTTTAAAAGCTACCCATGGACCCACCTTATCCCCTATATTTTATTAGCAAGTTGTCTTTGTAATTGAAAGGTTCCAAAAATCTAGCATGTGTGACTAAAAATCATCAATGTGATCAAGCCCATAAAGATAATGTAATGGCCATGTCTTGAAACTGAATGTTGATCACTACCTTTTGTGTAAGTGTCTATCCTAATGGTAGCTTGAACGGTGGCACATTTGAATACCGTTGTGCATGCCTTTATGAACTATACCTTTTCATTTATTAGTTACCATGCTCATGCAACTCTGCCTTGATTGAGTATATCAGAACTTAACTACCCTTAATTAATTAGATGAATGATTTCTCTTCAAAGGTTTGGTCATGTAAAATATTTTTTATCATCCTCATAACACACTGAGTTTTCTCCTTTATGTAAATATTACTTCCTTAAATGCTTTCATATGTGTCTAACATGTTCAAAGAGAATTGTCACTTTGATGATTGTAACATTTTTTTTGATGATTATGACCTTGGTGATTGTCTTCATGCCACTGTAGGCTTCATTAGTTCAAACCCTTGCATTTGACATTGCATAGTCCACCCTTGAGATGGTTTTCCTTTGATTTTTTAACATCTTTCATATTACTACCCCAAGTAACAGACCTATTCTCAAGGCTTTTAGCTGCCACTCAATATGCTCATAGTTGTCCATTCATGGATATATTTTCCTAAGTCCATTGTCTTGATATTCCTTATATGATGATGAACTATTGTGTCTTACCCATGCCTCATCAACTATCCTTGTGATGATTTTTCTTGCTGTCCATACCATAAAGACCGCCCTTTGAAGATTTGGCTATGTTGTCCATGAATCTATCAAAAAAATTGATCTTCTTTAAAAATATGTTGGGCTCAACCATTGTGGGAGCCACATTTTCCTCAACATATTGTAATGTAATATAGACTAGATGCATGTGGTGTACCTTTACATGATGGTGACATTTATAACAATAAAATAATTTATGATATGAAATGACATAATGTACTTTGTATGAGTTAGGACATGATGATGATGGTGACAACACCTAATATTATTGCTTTATATGATATGAAAACATAAAATAATGAAGTGAAAGCATGTAAAATGATATGACAACATGATAAATTGAATGTGAACAATACTCCTTAGTAAGAAATAAATTCACATTTACTCAGTTTTGTAGATTGTCATGCTTTTTGAAGGAACTCATAACTCATTTGTGATTATCATTTCAAAGTGAAGGGTTACCTTCATTGCACCTTTGACTTGATACTCATGGATGGGCAATGTATTCTTCTTATTCTTTCCTTTATTGATTATGTACATGACATCTTGTTGATATGAATGATATGTCTTCACTTGTACTTGCACATTCAACAAAATGTTAGGAAAAAATAAGAAGCCTAAGCTTCCCTTGATGATTGAATGACCTCTCTTTTTCTAATATCCATGATACTGTATTCCTAAACTAAGAGGCTTTACTTTTCTATCTTGATGCCAATGAAATAGATTGAGTATCTGTTAGTTAGGCATGTAAGGGTTTTGCAATCCTAAGCTTTCACAAACCATTCTCTTGACCTTTGTAGATATCTATTGTTGTCATCAACGAAGCTGTGGAGTGGGATGAAGATGCAATTGATAAGTAGTGGGGTTCATCATTTAGGCAATGTTGTATCCCTCTTCTCTTATATGCTTACTTTTTAGATGCTTTATCTGTTTCTTATGTCATCTTATTAGTTATTCCCACAACTTGTGTGGGAAACATATGAACATACTTTCTTGTAATACACTTATCAATTATTTAATGCGAAAGTTTGTAAAATCCTTTCTCTTTCTGTAAAATAGTTGTATAATGAGAATTGAACATTCATTTTATATCATTGTTTGCATGAACAGATGAGTGCTTTAGCAGATTTTATATGTACCTTTTCTCCTTGTTATATTAGAAAACATCAATGTTGTCTCAACCTATCCTGAATGGGCTAAAATACATAATTCATGTAACATTTTGACAACCTTTGCTATATGCTTGACTAATAAGAATCCTTGATTAGCGGCATAACTTATCCATTGGGCATTGGAGTCCATTTATTTTTTCAACTCAAAAAACTATCTATAACTTAGCTGCCAGAAATGAATAGTAGCAATACAAAATTGAAAAATATACCATGGCCCTATTTAAAATAGGACTAGCAAACTATGCATCAACACTTATTAGAAAAAAAAAATTGAACTAAAAGAGATGTGCAATGAGAACTTATTAATTGAAAACTTGTAATTAACTATGTACAACAACAACTTTTGATCTTCAATAACACTATTTGTGGTGAATCCCATTCAATGGGATAAGCAACACCTCTCCATTCCGATTTGAAAGCTAAAAATAATTATGGTGTTTTCATTCTATAATTACGTAAGGGCCATCCCACATGGCATCAAACTTGGTATGCTTTCCAGGTTTACTTTTAAGTTCATCCCACTTGAAAACAAGATCACCCTCCTTGAACACTCTTAAGACTTCTTTCCTATCAAAGGTCCTTTTCATTTGGTCCTAATGAATTTCTAGATTTCTCAATGCCTCTTTTCTTGTCTCCTCTAGTTCCATCAGTTGTGTAAGTCTGATTTCCATAGGCTCTTCCTGTAACATTTCTAGTTCTTTCATGAGACTTAATGTAGGAAACTCAACTGAAATAGGAACCTTACCCACTTTATCATAAGTAAGAACAAAAGGTGAGTTACTTGTAGCTGTCTTTGGAGTAATCCTATCATCCCACATGGCTAGCTTAAGCTTATCATGCCAAGTCCTTTGATTATGTTCAATTTTTTTCTTGATAATCTTGATCAAGTTCTTGTTAGTAGACTCAGCCTATCCATTACCCTGAGGGTAATAATTGGATGAGGTATTCAGATATATATTATTTTTAAATGACCAATCAGATACCTTTAAGCCTATAAATTCCAATGCATTATCAAAAATTATGGAACTAGGAGTACCAAACCTTGCAACTAAGTCTGGATAGAATTTGAGAAAAAAAAATTGATTGGCCTCCTTCAATGCTACAACTTTTGACAACTTATCTGAAAACCTAATGCTCAAAGGTACTTATCTTTTAATGTTGTTTGTTATTCATGCAATAGATTTGTACATAGGGAAAAATATTGTGGAAATAAAGTAAAACAAAATGATAGAATGAATCATATAGCCTTATCCTTCATTGATCAATGTTTTAAATACAAAAGAATTGGACATAAGCTATATAATGTAGAAGTCATAACAAAATGATCTATCACTTTAACGGAAACTATTATCACTACAATTTATTTGGACACAAGGCTAACCAAAACATATAGATTCAATAAAGGACAATTTGGATGGAAGAATGTTGTTTGTTATATTTGTAGCAAACTCAAAATTTTTGCCAAATACTATAGAAGTAGAAATGTTAAAAAGAACTATCCAATAAAGAGAGATGAATCAATCACTAAGATTGATCCAACAGAAGTTAAGAAGGAAATGGAAAAGATTTGGAGAAAGGAAGGAAAATCATAATTTTCAAATTCATTTGTGCCATCTTCTAGTGCAAATAATCCCATCAAAAATAAAACCTAGGAAAGTGGCTTAGGGGGAGCAATATCAAAAAATTTAATATCCCCTTTCCAATATATGGTATCATGTCGCTACACTAATGCATTTATTGAAGGTGACAAATTCAAAATTTCTTGCAAAAGGAATTTCAGGTGCACATGTGTGAAGAAGGAATTTTGCAGAGCTTAAAAAGATGGAAGTACACACAAATACCAAGGACATGAAATTGTGACCTGAAGCATTTATTGTTGAAGCAAATAGGATCAAAAAATAAATTTAAAGTGTATTAAGGAAAATTCATTTGATGAAGGGAATTTGTGAAAGAGAAGAAGAGTTTGGAAAAATCTTGAAGAGTCCAGAGCATTTCCATACTATAGAATTTCAATGTTTGGCTTTGGCATGCAAGAAAAAGGTAAGTAATTGTTATTATTTACATTACTCTCTATGAGCTATGAGCAAACTAATAGATGAGGAAAAAGGTAAGTAACAAAATTTGTTATCTATGAGAAAACTAATAGATGTGGGTGTGCATGTAGTATTTTTTGATGCAAGATGCAAGATGGTTAGATGTGTTGTGGTGATTGCTAGAGGTGTTAGATATAGCACATTGTATAATATTGATGCATGCACTATTGAGTACAATCGTACTATTGTCATGAAGGATTGTGCCTAGAAAACTAAGTGTGAAACTCAACAATCCTATGCAACATGGGATCAAAATCAGGTTGTGGGTGACCTATTATGAGAATGAACCTCAAGATTATGGGTTGGTTCCCCTTTGGATAAACTAGAAAACTGATGATATTTGTTTGGGGAAAGGGTAAGAAGGATAACTGATTGAATGTAAAAACTACTTCTAAGAGGTGATGCACCAAAAATGATATAAACATGTAAACTTATTCACAACTATTTTTTTAGAAAGATCTATTCACACAGCTTAGAAAAGGGAAATTTGGTCACAATAATGTTTCTAAAGAAGGCTTAATAATTTTTATTTTCGAAAGGAAAACTATGTTTCACAACTTGGAAGATAGAATAAACACAAGCACAACCTAAGACCTATGATAAAGAATTACTTTTGTGCATGTACAATAATGAATGAGAAAAAACTAGAGGTTTTGGTGATTAGAACACATTAAATTCATGAAAATCATACATAAAGACACTCACATTAATCTAAGAAGGTAAAATCAATAAATATTAAATGAAAATAGAAGGAAAATACGGCATAAATGACAATAATAAGTAACCTGTAACCTACTGCTTTGTATAAATCTATAAAATGAGTTACAAAACATCTCAATATTTGTAGTGTGTAAGAGAAAATATAAGAAAGAACTACTGAAAAAAGACCATCTTTTCCTCTATATACAAAACTGACTCAAGGTGCCAAGAGATGGCACTTGCAGTTAAATGCTCTCCAAAATATCTCCTCCAAAGTGATTCACGAGCAAAACTAAAAATCCACACAAACGGGCCCCACAACTGCTCCAAATTGAGCTAAAATAGCTCAAAAATCCCTCTCTCAACTAGTCTAACCAAAGAGGACTTCAAAATTAGTTGAGTTTGACTCAAAGTCAAAGAGAAACTTCAAATGCAAGTCAGTTGCATTCTAGTTAACTAAAAATCAAGGCCAAAGACCTCAGTTTCACTCCCCTTCTAATTTTGCATAACTTTGGGATAAAGGGAAAAAATTTAAGCAAATATTAAAGTGATTGTTAAGACCAAATTGAATAGATGTTATAGATTTACCGACTTTTTGCATTTTTATTACGTTTATTAAAGTAATTTATAATGCATTACTCTAATAATTGTTTACATTTATATCTTTTCTTCAAATTCATGCAAAAATATAAGGGGAATAACTGATTTTGTTTGAAAATATTTCAAACATATAAGGGGAACTTGATACATTGGAAAATGTATTAGTTGCTTTGAAAAAATTCCTAAATAGAGGTAAAAAACCCCCATATTGAGTCAACCAGATTTAGGGCTTTTTTGGAAAACTCAAAAGAGTAACCCTAGCCGCAAGCACTCATTTGCAACTTCCATTTTTTTGATCATTTTACTATTTCTTCATGCGCTACGCCAAGGGTTTCAACTTTTAAGGTTTACTGGAAGCTTCTGTGCAAAATAGATG
Source organism: Sequoiadendron giganteum (assembly GCA_007115665.2). Lineage (NCBI taxonomy): Eukaryota > Viridiplantae > Streptophyta > Pinopsida > Cupressales > Cupressaceae > Sequoiadendron > Sequoiadendron giganteum. Next base: position 392,811,945 of record CM021100.1, read on the forward strand.
CTGGAATAGTGTTTAGTAAGACATTTTTCCATAAAAGTGTTGTATTTCTTCCCTTTATGTGAATGAAATGAAGTTTCTTTCCTCTTATTTCACATTAAAAGAATGAAAGGGTTTCATTATGTGTATTTCTCTCTTTTCATTGATAGATTCTTCTTGATATTCTTTTTGCAAATGATAGAAAGCTCTTTGTTTTCTCGAAGAAAATAAAATGAAAGAACCCTCCATTTCAATGTGTTCTATATTTTTGCAAGAAACCTCCATAGGCTTATATTGGGGCTTCACTCTCTTGTTTTACATTTGCATATAGCTTGTATTTGGTTTCTTGAAAAAACTCGTGGGTTTTCATTAATAACCTCTTTTTTAGAATATTGCGCTCTACTTGATATGCTATGTTCCCCTATTTTGAAAATGATTTTCCCATCTTAGAATAGACATGCTAGATTTTGTCTACACTATCAAGTATGGCTATCATACATGTTTATCTATGATACATTGATGACTAAAATGCTTTCAAAGATATGAATTATGATACTTATCTCTACCCATTGATATAAGTTTGTAGTATTATTCTCGAACTCCTTCTATGCATTTAGCTTCACAAAGACCTACCCAGAAAATCTTTAAAAGATTCCACGTCTTTAATAGTTTGTCTACACTTTGACAATTCTAGAAGGAAGTCTCTTGGAGCCTACTTAAATACTCAACTTAGATGATCTAGAAGTCAAAGAAAAGAAGTAATATCCTCATGATCTATCTCTACACATTTTGAAAACTACCCATGGACCTACCTTATCCCCTATATTTGATTACCAAGTTGTCTTTATAATTGAAAGGTTCAAAAAATATAGCATGTGTGACTAAAAATCATCACTGTGATCAAGCCCATAAAGATAATGTAAGATCACCATGTCTTGAAACTGAATGTTGATCACTGTCTTTTGTATAAGTGTTTATCCTGATGATAGCTTCCTAACTATTCTAAGTGATGCTTGAATGGTGGCACATTTGAATATTGTTATGCATGCCTTTATGAACTGTACCTTTTCATTTATTACTTACCATGCTCATGCAACTTTGCCTTGATTGAGTATATCAGAACTTAAGTACCCTTAATTCATTAGATGAATGATTTCTCTTCAAAGGTTTGGTCATCTAAAATATTGTTTATCATCCTCATAACACACTGAGTTTTCTCCTTTATGAAAATATTACTTCCTTAAATGATTTTATATGTGTCTAACATGTTCAAAGAGAATTTTCACTTTGATGACTGTAAAATTTATTTTGATGATTATGACCTTGATGAGTGTCTTCATGCCACTGTAGGTTTCACTGGTTCAAACCCTTGAGATGGTTGTCCTTTTATTTTTTAGCATCTTTCATATTACTGCCCCAAGTAATACACCTATTCTTAAGGCTTTTAGCTGCCACTCAATCATGCTCATAATTGTCCATTCATGGATCTATTTTCCTAGAGTCCATTGTCTTTATATTCCCTAGATGATCATGAACTATTGTTTCTTACCCATGCCTCATCAGTTGTCCTTGTGATGATTGTTCTCACTGTCCATACCATAAGGAGTACCCTTTTAAGATTTGGTTGTGTTGTCCATGAATTTATTAAAAAAAAAATCATCTTCTTTAACAATATGTTGGGCTCAACCCTTGTGGGAGCCACATTTTCCTCCACATATTGTGATGTTATTGAGACTAGATGAATGTGGTGCACCTTTACTTGATAGTGACATTTATAACAATAAAATAATTTATGATATGAAATGTCAGATTGTACTATGTATGAGCTAGGACATCATGATGATGGTGACAAAACCTATTATTATTGCTTTATATAATATGAAACATAAAATAATGAAGTGAAAGCATGTAAAATGATATGACAACATGATAATTTGAATGTGAACAATACTCCTTAGTAAGAAATAAATTCACATTTACTCAATTCTATAGACTGTCATGTTTTTTGAAGGATCTCATAACTCATTTGTGATTATCATTTCAAAGTGAAGGGTTACCTTCATTGCACCTTTGAATTGATAGTCATGGATGGGAAATGTATTCTTCTTATTATTTTCTTGATTTATTATGCAAATGAAATCTTGTGTATATGAATGATATGTCTTCACCTATACTTGCACATTCAACAAAATATTAGGAAAAAATAAGAAGCTTGAGATTCCCTTGATGATTGAATGATCTCTCTTTTTCTAATCTCCATGATACTGTATTCCTGAACGAAGAGGCTTTACTTTTCTATCTTGATGCCAATATGAAATAGATTGAGTATCTATTAGCTAGGCATGTAAGGGTTTTGGAATCCTAAGCTTCGACAAACCCTTCTCTTGACCCTTGTAGATATATATTGTTGTCATCAATGAAGCTATGGAGAGGGATGAAGATACAAGTGATAAGAAATGGGGTTCATCATTCAGGCAATGTTGTATCCCTCTTCTCTTATATGCTTACTTTTTAGATGCTTTATCTATTTCTTGTCATCTTATCAGTTATTCCCATGGCTTGTGCAGGAAACATATGAACATACTTTCTTGTAATACACTTATCAATTATTTAATGCAAAAGTTTGTAAAATCCTTTCTCTTTAGATGTAAAATAGTTGTATAATGAGAACTAAACATTCATTTTATATCATTGTTTGCATGAACATATGAGTGCTTTATCAGATTTTATATGCACCTTTTCTCCTTTTTCTATTAGAAAACATCAATGTTGTCTCAACCTGTCCTGAATCGGCTGAAAGGCATAATTCATCTAACATTCTTGCAACCTTTTCTATATGCTTGTATGATAATAATCCTTGATTAGTGGTATAACTTATCCATTGGGCATAGAAGTCCATTGATTTTTGCAACTCAAAAAACTATCTATAACTTAGCTGCTAGAAATGAATAGTAGCAATACAAAATTGAAAAATATACCATGGCCTTGTTTAAAATAGGACTAGAAAACTATGCATCAACACTTATTAGAAAACAAAAATTGAACTAAAAGAGATGTGTAATGAGCACTTATTAACTATGCACAACAATAAATTTTGATCTTCAATAACACTGTTTGAGGTGAATCCCGTTCACTGGGATAGGCACCACCTCTCCATTCAACTTTGAAAGCTGAAAAGAATTATGGTGTTTGCATTCTATAGTTACGTAAGGGCCATCCCACATGGCATCGAACTTGGTATTATTTCCAGGTTTACTTTTAAGTTAATCCCATTTGAAAACAAGATCACCCTCCTTGAACACTCTTGAAACTTCTTTCCTATCAAAGGTCCTTTTCATTTTGTCCTAGTGAATTTCTAGATTTCTCAATGCCTCTTTTATTGTCTCCTCTAGTTCCATTAGTTGTGTAAGTCTAATTTCCATAGGCTCTTCCTCTAACATTTCTAGTTCTTTAATCAGACTTAATGTAGGAAACTCAACTGAAATAGAAACCTTAGCCCCTTTATCATAAGTAAGAACAAAAGGTGAGTTACTTGTAGCTCTCTTTGGAGTAATCCTATTAGCCCACAAGACTAGCTTAAGTTTATCATGCCAAGTTCTTTGATTATTTTCAATTTTTTTCTTGATAATCTTGATCAAGTTCTTGTTAGTAGACTCAGCGTATTCATTACCCCAAGGGTAATAATTGGATGAGGTATTTAGATATATATTATTCTTAAATGACCAATCAAATATCTTTAAGCCTATAAATGCCAATGCATTATCAGAAATAATGGAACCAGGAGTACCAAACCTTGCAACTAAGTATGGATAGAAATTGAGAACAAAATTTTGATTGGCCTCCTTCAATGCTACAAGTTCTGACAACTTAGTAGAATAATTTTTTCTTAATATCCATTTGTGACTTTTACTTGAAGGTGGGTTAATTGGGCCAATAAAATCAAGGCCCCATTTGCCATAGGGTTGTTCTACTTGAATTGGGTGCAAAGGAAAGGAAACAAGCCTTTGGTTTCCTACAAATAATGATCATTTATTTCACTTCCTTACACAAGCATGTGCATCCTTAAAAAAATTTAGCCAATAATAACCAGCTCTCATAATCTTAAGAGTTGTCATTCTAGCTACAAAATGACCTCCAGAAGGCCCATCACGAAACTCTTCCAGGATTCTATCAATTTGGTTTAGTTCAACACATCTCAACAAAATGCCATGATAGTACTTCCTATATAACACTCCATCAATAACAACATAAGGAATATCTTGAAGTCTAAAATACCTTTGTTTTTCTCTGTCTAAGCCTTTTGGATAGTCACTAGTTTCAAGATAATGCACCATTTGTTGAATACAGTTAGTAGAAGAGGCTGGAACAACAACCTGTACTTTGTTGTTGAGTATTAGGACAACTTATTCAACAATTTCTTTGTTATTCTTTGCATCTCCAACACGTTGTTTGGATAAGCCTTTTTCCCCTTATCAATTTTGTAACCTTGATATTAATGTCATATTCTATTACTTTAGTTATCCAACCAGCCCTTTTGTCATTGATATCTTTGCTAAGCAAGAAATATTTAACTATAGGATGGGCCACCGACAACTGAATTTTATTGTTAGAAAGCATATACTTGAATTTTTAAGGCTTCTAACTATAGATAGGACATGCTTCTCAACAAAAGAGTATCTCTAGGACATTGAAAAACTTGGCTGAAAAATGCAATGGGCTACTCCAAACCTTGTTCATTCTGTTGACATAGCATAGCTGATATAGTATCTACACTCCCAAAAGCATAAAGAATCAAATCTTTGTCAAAGTTAAGATTGATGAGTGTTGGAGAAACAACTATGGCATTCTTATTTTCATCAAAACTTTCCTTTCCCTCTTTGGTCCAACAGAAAGTAACATTCTTTCTCAACATAGAAGTTAGTGGTTTCAAAAGATAGGAAATATTTGGAATGAATCTTCTTACAAAGTTTATTCTACCAAGAAAGCTTTGTAAGGCTTTCTTGTGAGTAGGTAATGGTAAAGCAAGAATAGCACTGATTCTTTCTAGATCTATGGAAATCCCATCTTTAGATACTACATGTCCAAGTAATTTACCTTCATGAACAACAAAGATAGATTTCTTGGGGTTCAATGAAACTCCATATTCTTTGCACCTTTCAAAGATCTATTTCAAATTAACAAAATGGTCACTTGCAGTTTTTGAGAAAACAATAATGTCATTTAAGTAGACCATTACAAATTTGTTCATTAAAGCATGAAAAGCCATGTTCATGGCTCTTTGGAAGGTAGCCCCTACATTAGATAATCCAAAGGGAATTGTTCGATAAGCCATGATTCCCCACTATTTTGTAAAAGTTGTCTTATATTGATCTTCCTCTTTTACCAAAATATGGTTGTACCCTGAAAATCCATCTAACAAAGAAAATCTATCAAATCTAGCTACAACTTGTAAAATTTGTTCCATGGAAAATAACGGATAATGATCCTTCAAAGAGGCTCTATTAAGGTCTCTGAAATCAACACAAAGTCTGATCTCACCTTATTTTCCTTACATGAACAAGATTAGACACCCATGAGGTATGCTTAATTGGGAAAATAATCTGATTCTCAATTAACTTACTCAACTCAACTTTCATGAGATGCTCAAGTTTAGGATTCAAAGGCCTCTACCTTTGTCTTACTAGGTTTTCATTTGCTTCAAGTTCTATGGTGTGTTGTTTCAACTCTGGATAGAATTCCTTTAAGCCATGGTACTCCCAAGTAAGCACATCAGAAAACTCTTGAAAAAGTAAAATGAATGCATGTCTCTCTTTAATAGTACATACCTTGCCAAGTTTTAAAAGCTTATCATTGAAGATTTCAATAGGTTCATAATGTTCTTGTTTGATAAACAAACCTATCTTTTCCTTTCTCACCTGATCATCTGAGTTGAAAATGGACTTGAGTGTTACCAATCCTTTTGGTAACTTATTTGATTTCAGTTGAAGAATCTAATCTTCATACTTTTGAGATAGCTTTTGCTGATTTGAAACTAAAAAATGAGCTTCTTCTATCAAGAAGTTAATTATATGTTCATCACTATCAAATACCTACCAATAAATATTATTATCTAGAACAACATGTCTAACAATAATATTAACATAGTGTTGAGTATCAAAAAAATTCACTTCAGAGATATCAAACTCAACTCCCATGGCAGTAAATTTATCAGCTTGTTTATTTTGTTTTCTTGGTATGAACAACAAATTGAAAGCATCAAACTCGTCAATCATGTCCCAAACTATGTGCTTGTACAATTTTAGTAAGTCATTTTTAGTGGCATAAATATTCCTTACTTGATTGACCACTAACTCACTATCTCCAAACACTTGAAGACACTTTATATTTTTATTTCTAGCCCATTCCAATCCATGCACAAGTGCTTCATATTCACCAAAATTATTTGAATAAATGAAAGAAAAATGAAAGTTTGAATAATACCTTTCACCTTTTGGAGAAACTAAGATAGCTGGTTCACCAACACCAACTTTACTTCTTGAACCATCAAAGTAAAGGCTCCATAATTCGTTAAGTTGCTAGTTTTGTTGCATCTTTTCATATTTTACCAGATTTGGAACAGTAATATCCTACTCTTGAATAATATATGTTCCCAAGTATAGCTACTCTGCATGGAAAAAAATTATCAATTTCATGGTTTTCAATTGCCCATTCATCTAAAATCAAGTTTGGAATACCCTCAAGAAGAGTATAAGGATCTTGAACAACAAGCTAATTTTTCTGATTTTGCTCATGAAATGCAAGATTAGCATTAACAAGACTTGGCACATATGGCTCAATATGATATTTAGCCAATAATTCATAGTTAATAGTGACCTTTGTACCATATCTGGTTCTAAAAAATAAATGTGACCAGTTTGAAGACAAATATCCTCCTAATTTGGCTGTAAAATCTCTTGACAGACACAAGGAAAAATAAGCAGGAAGATCTATCACATATACATCTTGTAGAATTGAAAAATTTGGGAAAGCATGTACTGTAAGATTCAAAATTTTAATCACTCCCATTATGTTGATAGTTGATCCATCAAGTTGCACAACTCCTTTTGTGAGTGGTTCATAAGTTAAACCCAGCTAGTCAATAATCTTCTTTGGCAAAATTGAACTACTCGCACTTGAGTCAATCATGCAATTATGAACTAAATAATCACTAATAATCAGAGTAACATAGAAAGGAGGTGGCCTAACCTCTTGGGTCTTCTGTTCACTTTTTTACTATGACTTGTTTGTTGGTTTCTCTTTGAGTTGATCAGTGACAACATTCACCTTTGGTTGATCTTCGGTTAGCTTTTTTGACAAAGAAAAATTTGATAATGTATTTTGAAGTAAATCCTTTTAACTTGGAAGTGTTAATGAATCCCACATTGAAACAATAATATTTGATCTCTTCATGTGCTCCAAAACGTTAAAAGAGGTGGGATTTACCTTCTGTTGTACCTTTGGAACAACAGTCTCTCCTTGAGCTTGTGGCTGCATGGTTGAGCTCTCAGTTGATCTTTATTTCATACAACTTGTTGTCTTGGAAAAATCTTTAGTGTTTGTGAAGGTATAGGTTGAATAATAGGTTTTTGATTTGAAGAACCTTGATTTTACAGTCTATTAGGCTATTGTCCTATATCCACAACTCTTTTTTTATTTGGTATTTGTTGATACAAGATTATCATCTATTGATTTTAACCTTTTCCTTAAGATTGATTAACACCACATAATTCTTCTCCTTGCCAATTCATCAATGTTACCTCATTTTGACCATCCTCATTAGTTACTTGTCCAATATTTTGTTGATCAACAACATAACCTTACACCATAAGTGCCTGATTTAACACTCTATTTGGACAAGATGATTGATTATGAGGTTGGTTAAAATGGAAACACCAATAGTGATCCTAAACCAAGTTAATTTGCATGACAACTAACTCTCTTTTTGAACTTCTTGTATTTGGATTATATTGCTGAAAAGGCCTTGGATTGTAATTCCTTCTTTGGGGTTGTGAATCAGCTTGGTTTAGTGGCTTATTTGCATGATATGGGGTTTGATATGGTTTAAGACCCTAACCTTGTTGCTTTTCTATGTTCAATAACTTGTTACCAAAGGTCTATAATGACCCCTTAATCTCTTGCAACTCTTGAGATTGGACTGGGGCAACACTATTTTGAGCAAATGCTTGATATCCTAAGGATAGAACAAAGGATAATGTGGAAATAGGAGGTACTTGGATAGGCATTAGGGGTTGAATATAAGGAAATATAGGTATTGGAGGCCTTGGTGCAATTTTGTCAGCCCGAATGATGTTGTTCTTAGCCCTAATGGCAACATCAAATGCTCTCGATAATGTCACACCACCCATTGATTGAATCATTACCGCAATATCACTATTGAGAGCTTTAAGATAATATAAAAATGTATGGTTAGCAGAGGGTCCTATCATAGTAGGAATCCTATTCCAAGTCTTTTGGAATTAGAAATTGAAATCCATCATCTGTTCTTGTGGGGCTCTCTTAATAGTTGTCATCTTCTCCACTAGGGATAGATGATCAGTTTTATCTTGAAATTGCCTATCCAAGGCATCTCCTAACTCATCCCATGTTGAAATAGAATTAACAACCAATCCCCTGAACCATGAAAGAGATTTTCCTTTGAGATATTATGCCAAAAGACTAAATGCAACATTCCATTCAGTAATGTGATAAACCCCACAAAGTGAAGCCACATCTCTTATGTGCTCTATAGGTGTAGTCTAATCTTCACCAATGAAGTAGGTAAAATATTGAGTGCAACTAATGGAATATCATTATGCTGAGCCATATTCAATGGGTTGCCCCCATTAAATTGTACAAATACAAAAACTCTCACCATTGGAGCTATTGGTACTTGTAGATTAGGTATTGGGACTCCTAGAAAAGGACTTGTAGGCCTATATTTCAGAGGTGTAGAGTGTGATCTTGGTGTGGTGGGTCTCCTTCTTGGTGGTGATAGTTGCAAATAGTCAAAGGGATATCCACATGTCCTTGTTTGTATCCATCTCATGAGTTGTCTGATACTAAATCTGCATAAAAAACTACTGATGAAAGTCACCAAGTATGAATTTTAAACCTAAAAAGGCTTGAAATACTTTTGTTCATACCAAAACAACAATAAAAAGATCTTGATGTGGACTGAAAATGAGTTCACAATCCCATTGGGCATGCCAAAAACTAATTTCGCAAAGGATTGCACCCTAAAAACTAAGTGTGAAGCTCAGTAATCCTATGCAACATAGAATCAAACTTAGGTTGTGAGTGACCTATTGTGAGAATGAACCTATAGATTATGGATTGGTTCCCCCTTGGATAAACTAGAGAACTGATGATATTTGTTTGGGAAAAGGGTAAGAAAAATAACTGATTGAATGTAAAAACTACTTCTAAGAGGTGATGCACCAAAATGATATAAACATGCAAACTGTTTCAAAACTATTTTTTTGTAGAAATATCTATTCACATAGCTCATAAAATGGCAATTTGATCACAATAATGTTTCTAGAGAAGGCTTAATAATTTTTTTTTTAGAAGGAAAACTATGTTTCACAACTTGGAAGATAGAATAAACACAAGCACAACCAAAGACCTTTGATAAAGAATTACTTTTTTCCATGTAGAGTAATGAATGAGACAAAGCTAGAGGTTTTGGTGATGAAAACACATTAACTTCATCAAAATCATTCATAATAGGTAAAATAAAAGATAAGCAAGAAGGTAAAATTGATAAATCTTGAATGAAAATAGCAGGAAAATACTGTATAAATGATAATAATAAGTAACCTGTAACCTGCTACTTTGTATAAATATGTAAAATGAGTTACAAAACTTCTCAATATTTGCAATGTGCAAGATAAAAGATAAGCAAGAACTACTAAAAAAAAACTAATTCTTTTCCTCTATATACAAATCTGACTCAAGGTGGCAAGAGGTGGCACTTGCAGTTATCTTCTCTCCAAATATATCTCCTCGAAAGTATTTCACAAGAAAAACTAAGAATCCACAAAAAGGGGGCCTACAACTGCTCCAAATTGAGCTAAAATAGCTAGAAACTCCCTCTCTCAACCAGTCTAAGCAAAGAGGACTTCAAAATTAGTTCAGTTTCACTCAAAGTCAAAGATAAACTCCAAAAGCATGTCAATTCCATTCTAGTTAACTAAAAATCAGGGCCAAAGACCTCAGTTTCACTCCCCTTCTAATTTTGCATGACTTTGGGATAAAGGTAAACAATTTGAACAAATATTAAAGTGATCGGTTAAGACCAACTTTAATAGATGTTATAGATTTTCCAACTTTTTTTCATGTTTATTACATTTATTAAAGTAATTTATAATGCATTACTTTAATAATTGTTTACATTTCTATCTTTTCTTCAAATTCATGCAAAAATATAAGGGGAATAATTAATTTTGTTTGAAAATATTGCAAACATATAAGGGGAACTCGATACATTGGAAAATCTATTAGTTGCTATGCAAAAATGCCTAAATAAAGGTAAAAAATATCATATTGAGTTGGCCAGATTTAGGGCTTTTTTGGAAAAATCAAAAGAGTTAACCCTAGCCATGGGCACTCATTTGCAACTTCTATTTTTTTGATAATTTGACTATTGCTTCATGCGCCACACCAATGGTTTCAACATTGATGGTTTTCTAGAAGCTTCTACGCAAAATACATCTTGGAATAGTGTGTGGTAAGACATTTTTGCATAAAATTGTTGTGTTTCTTCCCTTTATTGCGAAAGAGATGAAGTTTCTTTGCTCTTGTTTCATAGAAAAATAATGAAAGGGCTTCATTACTTGTATTTCTCTATTTTCATTGATAGATTCTTCTTGATTTTTTTTTTGCAAATGATAGAAACCTCTTTGTTTCCTAGATGAAAATAAAATGAAAGAACCCTCCATTTCAATGTGTTATATATTTTTGCAAGCAACCTCCACAAGATTATATCGAGGTTTCACTCTTTTTTATTACATCTACAGATATCTTCTATTGGGTTTCTTACAAAAACCTCACAGGCTTCATTATCAACCTTTTTTTAGAATGCCACACTTTACTTGATATGCTCTATTCCCTTGTTTTGAAAATGATCTACCCATCTTAGACTAGAGATGGGTGCTCATGGTATGACTATCATACATGTTTTTCCATAATACATTGATGACTAATATGCATTCAAAGGTATGAATTATGCTACTTATCTGCGCCCATTGATATCACTTCGCAATACTATTCTCGAACTCCTTCTATGAATTTAGCTTCATAAAGACTTTCCCCAAAAATCTTTAATAGATTCCATGTATTTAATAGTCTTCCTAGACTTTGACAAATCTAGAAGGAAGTCTCTTGGAGCTTGCTCGAATACTCAACTGAGATGATCGAGAAGTCAAAGAAAAGAAATAATTTCCTCATGATCTGTCTCTTCACATTTTGAAAACTACCCATGGACCTACCTTATCCCCTATATTTGATTAGAAAACTTCCATTGTAATTGAAAGGTTCAAAAAATCTAGAATGTGTGACTAAAAATCATCATTGTGATCAAGCCCATAAATATAATGTAATCACCATGTCTTGAAACTGAAGGTTGATCACTACCTTTTGTATAAGTGACTGTCTTGATAATATATTACTAATTGTTCTACTTAATGCTTGAATTCTAGGAGATTTGAATACTGTTGTGCATGTCTTTGTGAACTATACCTTTTCATTTATTATTTACCATGCTCATGCAACTCTTCCTTGATTGAGTTTATCAGAACTTAACTACCCTTAATTCATTAGATGAATGCTTTCTCTTTAAAGGTTTGGTCATGTAAAATAGTTTCTAACATCCTCATAACACATTGGGCTTGCTCCATTATGCAAATATTACTTCCTTAAATGCTTTCATATGTGGCTAACATGTTTAAAGAGGATTGCCACTTTGATGAATGCAACATTTCTTTTGATGATTATGACCTTGGTGATTATCTTCATTCCACTATAGGCTTCATTAGTTCAAACCCTTCCATTCGACATTGCACAGTCCACCCTTGATATGGTTTTCCTTTGATTTTTTAGCATCTTTCATATTACTACCCAAAGTAAGAGACCTATTCTTAAGAATTTTAGCTACCACTCCATCATCCTCATAGTTGTCAATTTATGGATCTATTTTCCTAGATTCCATTATCTTTATGTTCCTTAGATGATGATGAACTATTGTTTCTTACCCCATGCCTCCGCAGTTGTCACTATGATGACTATTCTTGATGTCCATACCATAAGGATTTCCCTTTGGAGATTTGGTTGTGTTGTCCATGAAACTATCCAAAAGCATTTGATCTTCTTTTATAGTATGCTTCGCTCAACCCTTGTGGGATCCATATTTTCCTCCACATATTGTGATGTGATTAAAACTAGATGCATGAGGTGTACCTTTACATTATAGTGACATTTATAATAGCAAAATAATTTATGATATGAAATGTCAGAATGTACTACATGTATGAGCTAGGACAACATGATGATAGTGACATCACCTAATATTATATGGAAATAAAAAATAATGATGCGACAACATGTAAAATGATATGACAACATGATAATTTGAATGTAAACAATACTCCTTAGTAAGAAATAAATGCACATTTAATCAGTTCTATATACTATAATGCTTTTTGAGGGAACTCATTACTCATTTGTGATTATCATTTCAAAGTGAAGGGTTATCTTCATTGTACCATTGACTTGATAGTCATGGATGGGCAATGTATTCTTGTGATTATTTCCTTTATTGATTATGCATTTGACATATTGTTGATATGAATTATATGTCTTCACTTGTACTTGCACATTCAACAAAATGTTAGGAAAAAATAAGAAGCTTGATCTTCCCTTGATGATTACATGACCTCTCTTTTTCTGATCTCCATGATACTGTATTGCTGAAGTGAGAGGCTTTAATTTTCTATCTTGATGCCAAGATGAAAAAGATTGAGTATCTCTTAGTTAGGCATGTAAGGATTGTGGAATCCGAGCTCTAACAAACCCTTCTCTTGACCCTTGTAGTTATCTATTGTTGTCATTAAAAAAGTTGTCAACTGGGATGAAGATGCAATTGATAAGAAGTGGGGTTCATCATTCAGGAAATGACAGGTCCCTCTTCTCTTATATGCTTACTTTTTAGATGCTTTATCTGTTTCTTATGTCATCTTATTAGTTATTCCCACAAATTATGTGGGAAACATATGAACATACTTTCTTGTAATACACTTATCAATTATTTAATGCAAAATTTTGTAAAATCCTTTCTCTTTCTGTAAAACAGTTGCATAATGGGAACTGATCATTCATTTTATATCATTGTTTGCATGAACATATGAGTGCTTTAGCATATTTTATATGTACCTTTTCTCCATTTTCTAGTAGAAAACATTAATGTTGTCTTAGCCTTTCTTGAATGGGTTGAAAGGCATAATTCAGGTAACAAGTACTTCTATTAAAAGAAAGTTTGTGGAAGAAGTGAGGGTTTCACCTTCTATAGATGGTCATGGCTTTTGGGTACCCAAGGGTGCTCTTTCTTCTAAAACATAATTACCTACAGATAAAACTATGTTATGACACCAAAGAGTTTGCCACATTGGAGAAGTGGGTCTAAGAACCTTGAAAAATAAAAATCTTGTTGAAATTTTCTCTAATTGTAATCTTGAATTTGATTTTTATGAGCATTGCATTTATATAAAACAAAACTATGTTTAGTTTTACTTGAGCTCTCATAAATCTTGTGGTGTATTGGATCTTATTCATTCTAATGTGTTTGGTCTTGTAGATGTTCCTTTGATTGGTAAATCCACATATTATGTTTCATTTATTGATGATTATAGTAGAATGACATGGGTATATTTTCTAAAGAGTAAAGTTAAAATTTTTAGTCGATTTAAATAATTTAAAGTATTGGTTGAGTTACAAACTGGAAAGAAAATAAAATGTTTAAGGACTGATAATGGCAATGAATTTTTCTCTAATGATTTTGATACATTATGTAAATATTGTGGTATTCATAGGCAAAAGAAAACTCTATATTCTCCACAAAAAAATGGAGTTCCATAAAGAATGAATAGGACACTGATGGAGAAGGCTAGGAGTATGTTGAGTGGTGTTGGCCTAGAACAAAATTTTTGGGCTAAATTTGTTGCCACTGTTGTTACCTGATTAGTAGATCTCCTAAATCAACTCATGTTATTAAGACATCTATAGAGGCATCGTCGGGTTGCAAGCCTTCGTTAAGACATCCTAGATTTTTTGGTTGCGAGCCATATGCCCATGTTCCAAAGGAGAAGCAAACAAATTTGGAGAACAAGGCTACAGAATGTATCCTCATTAGATATAATTATGGTGTGAAAGGATACAAGCTTTGGGATCCTATTGCACATAAGGAAATACATGGTAGAAGTTTTATTTTGAGAGAAACTAAGCCTTCTTATGTTACTTTGTAGTCAGAACAAAGAAAATAAGAAGATGTGATTCGATTTCTTTCTACACCTGAGAAAGTTGAATCAAGGCCCAAGATAGACAAGAAGTTGAGGAGAGCTCATCTAGCTTTGGATCTTCAAAAGTGGAGGAAGAACCTCCAACTCAACATACTCATAGGTCCACAAGATAGAAAACCACCTAAAATGTATTCACCTAATGATTGGAGATGTATTTGTTCTTTGAATACTAACTCAGATGAACCCAGATCTGTAGAAAAGGCACTAGGTATGGATGATGTAAAATCTTGGAAGATTATTATGGATGAAGAAATGACATCTTTGAAAAAGAATGATATAAGGGATCTTGTACCATTACCTGAAGGATGAAAACCTATTGGTTGCAAATGGGTGTTCAAGAAAAAGATTGGTTTAGATGGAGGTATTGAGAAATACAAAGCAAGGTTGGTTGTGAAGGGTTACTCTGAAGTTGAGGGTGTTGATTATGGTGAGATATTTTCTCCTGTTGCAAAAATTACATTCATCAGACTTTTTCTTTCTATTGTTGCTAATTTTGATTTAGAGGTTGAGAAAATAGATGTGAAAACCGCTTTCCTTCATGGTGATTTGGAGGAGGATATTTATATGACACAACTAGAGCACTACATGGTGAAAGGTAAAAGTAAATTGGTTTACAAATTGAAGAAATATTTGTATGGATTAAAATAGATTCCTAGCATGTGGTAACATAAATTTGATACATATGTGTTGAGTTTTGGATTTGAGTGTTCTAAATCTGATAATTGTGTTTATTATAAAACTATTGGTGATCATTTCCTATTTATTGCATTATATGTTGATGATATATTATTTATTGGTAGAGGGTGATAGGAATAATTTTGTTATGGGCTCTTCTAGGGTTTGTGACCTAGAGTAACAAAATTCAAATACTCATTCAATAATAACCCTAGAGATCTCAATCCAATGAAGAGAGGGGAATGAGATCTGATGATAGGGTTTCCCTACAATTAGATTGTAAACTGGTGAGGGGTTCACCACTAAGATATGGCTTGGAAAGACAAATATAATGTAAATCAAAATGCTTAAACCTAGTATGATGAAATATTTCACTAAATGACCTAAAAATGAATATAAAACAAAATAAAAAGTTGCAAGATGGAATGTGTGCACTTGGGCAGTTGTGAAGACTTGGAAAAAAATCTGAATTTCTCTAAATTCTAAAATTTTAGCACACTAGGAGTCAAACACCAATCTAGGTGTATCAGTCCCAGATCAAGGTTTCTGGTCTGGAATAAGTATTTAGCAAAAGGTTATCTTAATTTGCAAAGATTTGGAAAAAATGCCTATAGTGGGACTCATACGCCAGTTTTGGCATATCAGTCCTATTCCACCTTTTCGAGAATTCAAAGTTTAGATTTGCACTTCAACACTTGTCCTTTTCTCTTAAATTGTTTGTTGGATCCAAACCTATAAAAATACCTACAAAATAGGATATAGATTTTATTTTCTTATGGGGGGTTTGCCTTGGTCAAACCCCCAGTTTGGTAATTAAACCTTGATAGAAACAATGAAACTTGAGTGTGAATGTGAACATAAATCCTAAACTTAAGTGTTTCTAAGATTAGAAAATCTTAAATGCAATGCAACCTTGTTCTATTATGCTAGAATGAGATGCAAGAATGAAACTTGGAGATAAATTCAACTCACAATGAGAGATCTCTAATCACTCAAAATGAGCTCTACTAATGCATGTACCTTCCTTAGGTTGAATGTAGAGTGACAATGAAGGATGAAATCAATTCAAAGACAAGTCATTAGGCTTAGCTTGATGGCTAGTTGCATCTCCCCATCCTAGAATCCATCATGATTCACCATAGACAACCATAATCAACCCTTGAAAAAACTAGGTCTTGAATGAAAGTGAGCTTGAAGACCTACAAAAACACTTTAATGCTGCTCTGAGACTTCAACTTTGCTTTCTTTTGAAACTTGAATGCTCTTGTGAAGAATGGTTGAAGACTCTTGAATACTTGAATCTTGAAATTGCTCTTGAAAAATGCTTGCTTAGATGAAAAAATGACTTAGAAGCTTGCTTATATAGGCATTGACACCTAATTTACTATTATTTAGATCTCGAAAGGTGACATAAACAAAAAATTTGAATTAAAATGCTAATTTTCCTGCTCAAACCCTAAAAATCCCCAAATGGGACTCATACGCCACCTTTGGCGTATGGGTCCTGTTACCTAATTTTTGCTTACAACTCAATCAAGTAGAGCTAGAACATAGTTTGCAACTAAAGAAGAAAAGTACATACAAATTTATGCTAATGTTTTTTCATCACACAAAATATGTTTTCAAATGAATTATTATGCAAATGTTTTACAACAAAAAAAGATTACACAATTTTCATAGAAAAATGTTATTTTATTCATTGTACAAAATATGATTTCCCACACAAGTAGTGGGAATAACAGATCATACATGATGAGATGTAACACAAAGAGTAAACTATACAATTGAAGAGGTAAAGAACATGAAAGGAAATTTGATTCATCATTTCCTGAATGACGAATCACAAGGTTGTCAATTGTGTTTTCAACTCCAGCATAAGCTCCAACTCCTTTGCTAGTTGCTCTGAAGATACCTACAAAAATAGATTGTGTTAGATCTCATAATCAAATTTCTCTTCAGATGCATACATCAATAGATATATACTCTACTCATATGAAACATTTGATCAAATATACAAATTTCACAAACATTTAGGAGAAAAAGATTCAAATCATTATTCAAAGCTTTTGGCTTCATTATTTTATCTAACATGTTTGTTCACTATGTTGGTACAAGTTCATTTATCATTACATGATTCATCTTGTTTAACATCACAACATGTGGAGGAAAATGGGCTCCCACAAGGGTTGAGCCAAGTATGTTTCCCTCTTGTTTTGAGAGGGATGAGAGTGTAAACACATTACATTTATTGAATTTGAGCATATCTCATCACCTATAATGGTGAGTTGGTTGACATCACTATCATAAATGACAAAATATTTTCTCAATTGGAATCCAATAAGAGAAGGAAGCCACCATGATTAGATAGTGGAGCGGAGTTAAAGTGAGTCTATAATTGTCTCATAAAGTCACAAATATCATGGAAGAAACATAAAGATAGTGATCCTCAACCATGAATGAGGAAACAATGTAAATGAGACATTAGTTAGATATTTTACAAAGAGGATAGCAAATATCAAGCATGCTTATATCTCTATTGCATCAAAGGTAGTGAATAAGGTTTCCCCCTTTACCACCTCACAATGTAACTAAGCACCATCAGATAAGTCTATTGTGGCAGGTTAGGAGTTAAAAGAATCATGAAGGCATCATGATAAATTTCATAAGAGATAGAGTTATGTTGATTACAAGGATGATGATCAGGTAGCATAAGTGAAGAAAAAGGAATCAAAGGCTATCAAAAGCACATCAGGCATGATAATAAAAAGATAGTCACAAAGATCAAATAGCACAGTCACCTTATAAAAATACAAGGGCAGTATTGACATATGGAAACCTTATTGATAATGAATAAGATTAAATAATGAATAGGGATAGTCAGGGTAGGATAAGAAGACAACCATTCAAAGACGAAATATTGTAAACAAGAAGTCACATAACTGAATCATGGAGTTTCCAAGACTACACTCGGGCACATGAGGACTATCAATGATTTAAATGAAACTCTTAATGCTATAATGTGGAAGAAATGAGTTCTAAAATGGTTTAAGTTTTCTTGGTTCTTGGTTATTATCTCATTAGCTCTATAGTTTTCTTGGTGACCTAGAGTCATAAAGAGTGGCAAGAGTTGTTTTGAAAATAGAAATAAAGAAGGGCACCACACAACCAAAAATAAAAACTACACCATGATCACAAAGGCTGTATAAGCACAATTGGATAGAGCAATAAAAATGGGCAGTCCATAGGGTTAGATGGAAGCAAGAGTAGCGGTTTTGGGTATGAGTGAAGTCTCTAGTATCATTCCCACATATTCGAATCTAAAAATTTCTACATTCAAGATGGAATTGAGATTTAATAACTATTGATATGGAGATAAAAACAAGCCCTATATGTCCTGTGTGAGATGGTCTGCATATAGAAAGAAAAGGTTATAGAGAAAGCTGCAATATTGTCATCTTTCAAAGAAGATTGTGATGAGTCTCAAACAAACACGAACTTGAATACCCTATTCAATGTTACATAACAAGGGCAATATCAAGGGCAACTAGTTTATTGAGAGAACATTATGCTACAACAAATCATGACCCTATGATGATGAAACACACAAGGAGAAAAAAGTACCTATAGTATTTCTTTCTCAAAGATGAAAGTAAGGAGAGAATCTAACTTTTTTCACTGAAAGAAACAACTTACCTATAGAAAAGAGAGTGTTTCACATTCATGGAGGAAGTCTCAGAATGCTTCAAACCCTACCATGGTGGTGGCACATAATAGTGCAAAATATGAAGTGAAAATGAACCTGTGCAGTGCTAGGGTGAAGCTTCTTTTAGGGTTTTTTGCAAAAGAACTTAGCTTTGGCTGACAAAGCAATTTTGTCACTTAGTTTTTTATTTATTTTGAATTTATATTTAATACTTAGGTTTTTCATAATGTATTAAATATATCCCTTGTGTTTTGCATGTTTTAAGACAATTATTAGAGTCATGTAAACAATTAATTAAGGTAATGTTTTATAAATTACCTTAATATTTGTATTCTATTGTTTAAACCATGTAAAATTCATGCAAAATCTGAGTGAAGAGGTAGACTGAGAGTGTTCCATGCATTGAGGAGTTAAGCTGGAGTGATTCACACACTTGATTATTTGGCGATTTTCTTTGACTTAAGGTCAAACTAGAGTGGTTTTGGACTTCTCCTTGGTCAAATTGATCATGAGGTCAAGTTTGGAGCTATTTGAGCTCAATTTACATTAGTTTTGACCCCTCTTTTTGGGAATTTTTCCATTTTTCTCATGGATCATCTTTGAGGAGATATTTTTAGCTGTAGTCAACTACAAGTGGCACCTCTTAGCACTTTGAGACTCTTTTTGTATATAGGAGAAAAGACTTAGGTTTTTTCTTAGTTCTTGCTTTCTACTCCCTGGTGCATTGTAGAGAGAAAAAGTTTTATAGCTCAGCCTTTACAATTTTTTAATAGCATCAGTTTATTTTTAGAATCTTTCATCATATTGCAGAGATTCCTTTCATTTTTCACTAAAAAATCAAGTGTTTACCTTCTCAAACTTTAGGTTTTGTCTTTATGCTTGATTTTGATCAAAATTTAATGTGTTTGAATATGAAAACCTTTAATTTCTATCTCATTCATATTTGCATGTACAAAAAATTAGTTTAATATCACAAGTCATAAGTTGTGCAACTGTTTAATCCTTTCTTTCAAGTTGTGAAAACTCAGTTTTCCTTCACAAGAAGATAGATTTCTCAAACCTTGTTTATGAATTCTTTATGTGATTTAATTACACAAGTTAAGTTGTGTAAAAAGATCTCTTGAAAATTATTTGTGAATCATATTACAATTTCATCATCATTTAGGCGCATCACCATCCTTCTAGTTCTAGTTTTACCATTCATCTTAATCTTTCTATCCCTTTTCTTGTATAATCTTTAGTTCCTTAGAAAATTAAAAGGGGAACTAGTCCATAATCTAGAGGTCTATCTTCACTATAGTGTACCCACAACCTAAGGATATTCCAATGTTTCAACATGATTAGTTGAGTCTAGGCTTAACTAGGGTGTAATCCTAGTTGTTAACAGGTACCACCTAGGGGGACTCATACGCCCAAGGTGGCATATGAGTCCCACCTTATATTTTTGAGGTGGCTTGTTAAAATTTAAAATTTTTGGATGATTTTGTCAGGTTTTTAGCTGAAATAGGCCTCAAGATCCAAAATAATGGGTCTTAGGGGCCTATTAATAATGACTTAAAGGGGCATATTAATGCAATGGTGCTAAAATAGGTCCAAATTAAGTGTGAAATTGCACTACTTTCAAGAATGTATAATTTTCTACTCTACATTTAGCCCCCACTTTAGCACCCATGTGACTCTATGTGCATATGCAAGCTAAAGGACTCTGAACAGTACAATTCATTTTATAAAAGGATACTCATATGGATTTATTCATAATACTGGAGAATGAAGCCCCCACTATAGCTATCTACAAAACCACAATGTTAGGAACCGCACCTTGCAACACGAATTTGTTAGTTTTCTAAAGTTCCTCTTATCTAACTTCTAGAAATCAAATTTGAGGGTAGATGTATGCCCCCATTGATTCCTCTTGCTTTATAGAGGTGTAATCAAGGTAGCAATCTAACTGCATCGAATTAGGTAAGTCGTATCATAGGGTATTTCCAAGTACCATACCGCATGATGATAGACATTTGATGGGGATGGGAGCAGAGTCATGATTCCAATGCAAAAAAAGACATTCAAAACAAATTTCTCTAGCCCCTGTTATGTTAATTTGAATGAAAGGCACTTTTAACCCTAATATAGTAAAAACCCTCATTTTTAGCATATATAAGAGTAAAATTTATAATAATTTTCTAAATATTTTGTTATTTACCTTTTTGTAGCTTGACTTGAGTGGAGAGTGGGTGAAGATGTCGAGTCGATAAGAGTACACACCGTTGAGACATGATTGCCTTTGAGAGGAGGTAGTCTGCGATGACCTACAACACTAGGTGAGTCGATTTCTATGCCTTAGCTTTTTTTTATGTATTTAATTTACGTTTTTATGCATTTCTAGGTTGATTTAGGACCCTCGAAGAAAATTTTGCAAAGCATCCCTTTCTTTGCAAAGTGTCCCCTTTTTTCACAAAGTTTCCATTTTTGTTGCAAAGTGTCCCCTTTTGTCATGAACTGTCCCACTTTTTTGCAAAGTGTCTCGTTTCTTCGTGGAGTTTCCCAAAAGGGAAATAAAGTGTTTAGGACCTTTAGGAAAGTGCACTAGAACAACTTTATTAGACGTTTTTGAATGTCGACATGTACAGATTTAAGATTTTAGAATGCTTATAAGACATATTTTTTCTTTTTTGTTAGATTCCACCCTGCTCGCAGTAGCATCTTAGTGGTAAACAGTTTTATCGCCTCCGAGACCTAGCCCCAACATTATTAAAGGAGGAGATAGATGTATTACAGATGATTTGATTGTACTGGGCATACCTCATGCCCCCCATGTGGTACCATGATGCTATGTTGATGGATTTGGTAGAGCAATGGAATGTAGATACATGCACATTTCATCTCTTGACAAGTGTGATGATAATCACTTTAGAGGACATCCATCACATACTTCGAGTTCCAATTTGTGGTGAGAGGGTACGCTTTCTAGGGGATCGATCATTTTATGAGATGAAATATGACATGCAGTACTGTCTTGGAGGTCTGATTCATGATGACATTGTGGGACCACATATTGAGCTATCATGGCTACTATATTCGCGAGATCAACTTGTTGCATGGATAATGATATTTACTATAGCACTAGTACTCATCCCTAATGACTAGGGAGCACATTTTCAGGGAGGACTGGTATATATGATATGATAGATGATAAAGTAGAGGACCATATACGCCTAGGGGTGCAACATCCTTACAAACTTATACTATGGTCTAGGGTAATTTTTATTCAATGAGGTTGACAATATGGTACATTGTATGCTACTGCAGGTGTGGTACCTGGTGCATATCACATGTACTAGGCCAATAGGGTTTCCATGTGCATTAGCCCTAGGGTATCCTGATGCATTCCAATATCCACTGAGGTGGCTATGGTAGTACATGGATTTGCATTCTTGGAGAGTCAAATTTGATTGACTAGATGAGGAGGAAATCATATGGAGACATTCCCAGCTTATACTGGAATGGCTAGATGAGACTCATCAGCTGAGGAGATTATAGATGGATAGATTTTTGATAGGAAAACATGATTATGTAGTACAACCCTTCTACTATGACCATGTCATGTGAAAATTTGGATGGGTCCAGGTACCACCCATGGCACAAACCTTCTTCAAGAAATCAGTACGGAGTGCTCGAAGGATTGCTTATGGTAGACAGTTCATTATTGATGATGTCACCTATGTTGACTTCAAGTACAAGGATCATGATATTCCCTTAGTCTCTAATGATATTCCCTTAGTCTCTAACATTGATGATGTTTGTACCACAGATACCTATGAGGAGTGGTGGGCAGCAGCATGACCAACTCCTATATTCTTGATGGATGAGCTAATAGGTGATGTAGAACCACTCCTAGATCAGACAGATGAGGAGGAGGATAGAGATGAGGAGACAGGGGTTAGGTCTATAGACCTATTTAAATATGTGATAGATGAGGTGTATGACGAGGTTGTAGACCCTGATTATGATGGATAGGAGGAGGAGGATGAGGAGGAGGAGCATTTGATGAGTGAGGGTGATGAGACATCAGATGACGATCTAGTGGGCCACGAGTGGGGAGAACCAACTCCTACTCATTTGACTAGATCATGATCAACAATTACAACATGCACCAACACCTATAGTCATAGAGAGGCTACCGCATCCTCCATGCCTCCTGCACATGATGATGTTGTTTTCACCTAGCCAACCAAAGAGCTAGGTGATGATATTTTTTTTACTACCATTATTTATGCTTATGCTCATGCTTTATGTTTAAATTTTATCCCTATATATATATCATGATGTGTACTAATTATATTTATGACTTATATCTTGCGGGGGTTGTGAGAGACCTACATGATCTCTATCGCCAAGTTGTTGCCAAGATAGTTTCCCCATCAGTCTATGAGGAGACTACTGATACTGACTATGTGCCCCCAACCATTATGGAGTGAGATCCAGAGTTGTTCGAGCCATATGTCAGACTACAAGAAGCATATGAGAGTTTCACTTGAGGCATGCCTATCGAGTTGAGGCTACCCATGAGGAGGTTCAGTCACCTCAAGCTCCAGTGGAGATCGAAAGAATTCAGTCAGGGGTAGCAAGACTACAAGCACAAAGAGATCATCTAATGAAGGATCATCAAGAGGCCCTTCGATGAGTACCGGGTTTATAGTATGCTCTTGATGCACTTGTCAACTTTTGATCATGGTCGCATACGATCTTCTCTTGATGAACTACCTCTAGACAAATGCAATCACTAGATCCCGAGGGATCCAATAGTCACAAACCTTATTACCATTGCATATATTGATGACATGTAGTAAAAAATTTGATGTATATATATGATCATTTGATGTTTGAATATTTATGTTTATGTGTTTAATGTTAAATGGTAATGTGATTTATCAAATAATCTATGTTAGAATATTTAATAAATATCTCCATGATTTAACATGTTTTATGTGATCTTATTAAAACTTATTCTAGTTTCTCTTAGATGCAACATTTAAATTAAGCATGTTATGCTAACTTAAATGCACCTATGATCTAATTAAAGAACCTTAAATGCATATAAGGATCTAATCTAATTTAACACACTTGATGCACTTGAATAGCATGACACCCAAAGTAATCATTTAAAAGTTAATTTAAATAATCACTCTAGTATTCAAGACACACAAATAATTGTTTGTCAAGAATGAAGCAATGTGAGAGGACATAGAATGTTGTCTACTAACTCTAACACCACTACTTTATAATCACATTATTCAAGAATATTTATACATAATATCGATGCAAGTGTGTGACATTTATATATTTTTTAATAGGTGTACCATCCATTTCTATTAACGTATATTCTCCAAACCTGTAACTTTCATTATTTATATAAGGTCCTAATCAATTAGGGCTGAATTTTCCTTTTTTAGTTGGGTTGGCATTGAAGTTACGCTGATTTTTGAATAACACCAAGTCACCTTTAGTGAATGCTCAAGGGATGACATGGTCATTGTAACCACACTGCAACTTTCTAGAATAGGCTTGTAGATGATCAAGAGTGTTAATGCTCTACTCATCAAGCATCTCAAGCTGGTGCAATCTTTGTTCTTTATAAGTATTGTCATCAACAAGTCCATCGAGAGTGATCCTTAATGAAGAAATCTCTAACTCCAAGGGCATTATTGCCTCACTACCATAGACAAGCTTATAAGGAGTAGTCTCAGTGGATTTTCTTATACTAGTTTGGTAAGCCCATAATGTGTATGTAAACTGTGTGTACCAATTCTTATTGTGTTTGTTTAGTGTATTTCATAATATTTTCTCAAGGGTTTTGTTAGTTGATTCGACTTGACCATTAGATTGCATGTAGTAAAGTTTTGAGAAATGATGTTGGATGTTAATTTTTTCTAGGAACTTCTTCACGTCATTATTCTTAAATGGTGTTCCATTGTTTGAAACTAATGTGGAAGGAAGTCTAAAGCAAGCAATAATGTGTTTCAATATGAAACAAAATATCACATCAATAGTTGTGGAATGACGAGGAATAGCTTCTACCCATTTTGTGAAATAATATATTGCAGTTATTATAAAGGTGTGCTCGGCTGAAGGAAGTGAGATTTTTCTAATCAGATCCAATTCCCATACTAAGAACAACCAAATAGGAATTTGGGCCTGAAGCTCAAAAGTATGAGAATGGATCAAATTGTTGTGTTCCTAACATTTGTGATATCTCTTAACATATTTGAATCAATCTTTTTCCATATTTCTCCAATAAGATCCTATGCAGATGAGTTTTTGAACTAACAATCTTCCACCAAAAATGACCTCCACAATCACTTGCATGAGATTCTTCAAGTGCAAAGGGGATTTTAGATTCTGCAAGGCATCTAAGTAAAAAGACATTAAAGGACCTTCGATATAACACATTGGCAAGAATTATATAATTTGATGCAAGTTTTTCAAGACAATCTCAAGTATTCTTAGTTGTTGGATCAAGAAAGGTACTTTCTTTTAAATAATTAAATATTGGTGTATATCATTCACTAGAGCTTTCCATAGTTGTTGATAGTACTTCTTCGAATTTGGATTCAATGGATGGTTTCTTAATTGTATGGACAGTAAATGTAAAATATTTTGAAGGATCTTGAGGGGATGTAAGAGAGGCTGCACTTTCCATTGCATTTTTATGCCAATTATCCTTTCATGGGATGTTATCAATGGTAAATGATTCAAACATCTCTAAAAAATTCATTGTGAGATCCTTGTACTTTGATAATTTGTCATGCTTTGCTTGATATGTCCCATTCATTTGCTTAACAACCAATTGCAAATCACTAAATATCTTAATATTTCAGACTCCCAAAGCTAAAGTAGCATGTAAACCAACAATTAATGCTTCATATTCCGCTATGTTATTGGTACATAGGAAGTTTAAGCAATAGGATAAGGGAAGAGGCTTTCCTGTGGGTGGTATTACTATAACCCCAACACTAGAGCCTATTCTACACCTAGATCCGTTAAAGTATAATTCCCATGTTTCTTCATTGTTCAAAATATTGAACACATTCTCATCAAGGAATGTTTCTTTATTAGGTAATGCTAGAGGTGAGGGAGCATTTTCTAAATGGTCAGTTATGGATTGTCCTTTAATTTCTTTTTGTGAGACAAACTTAAGGTCAAACTCTGTTAACAACATAACCCATTTAGCTAAGCATCCTAATAAATCTATTTTAATGAAAATATATTTTAGAGGATCAAATTTTTTCATTGGATAAACCCACAAAAGTGGCTTACAATTCGAGTGAGGAAGGAAAAGTTGCAAAAAATGACCCCATGCAAAAAAAAATGGTTTTTGGGGTTCAAACGAACTTATTGGTTCAAGCGAACCAAAAGATGGTTCGCTAAAACCCTGGTTTGAGCAAACCCATTTAATGATGGGGCCCACCATTCATGTAAAAAAGCCAAAAGAAAAGGCTTGTGGAAAAGGGGTTCGAGTGAACCCCTTGGTTCGCTCGAACCCCCCTTTTCCCCCCTTCTCCCCCTCAAGCACCAAAAAATTACAGAATTTTGTGCTTCGAAGCTCAAGTTGAGGGTGAAAATGGAGGAGACTTCACAGACCCAACTAGATGATGGTAGTCCTCGAAATGATCTATCCAACGAATATAATTTTAATATGTTTTTGTTTTATTATTTATTTTTTATAGTTTTATTAAACATAGGTTTTTCACCGAAAATCAAGCTCTTTGTTCTGCACATGTGGAAAAATAGCAGATTATCAAAAAAAAATTGAAAAATATGAGTGCACTAGATATTGAAGTCCTTGCTCCAACAAAAAGAAAGAATTTCGATACATACAAAGAAATTTACGTTATATACGGTCCGCCTATGTTTAAATTGTAATTGGTTTGATTTCGAAACTTGATTAAGGAAAAAGTATTCAATAAAACACTATGAGACCAATTGGAAGCACTAGATATCATAGTTACAAATCTAAATTCGAAAAAATTAGAATTTTATCCTTCATGGGAAAAGAGTTATGTTGTCTATGGTGAACGTCACTCCCTAAAATGTTGTTTGCTAAAAACAACTAGTTTTCAAAGGAGATGGAAAAAGAAGCGCAATCTGATTCAATTTTTTTTGAAAAAAATATATTTAGAATCTATAGATAAAATGTCACAAATCACAAGTTTGCATCATCTTCAAATTCCTCATGGTTTAGCCGCTATAGGTGCCCGAAAGTGAAGATTTAGTTAGAAAAAGATATTTCAGTGTCCAATTTGGCCAAAAATTGTAAACCAGTATTGTGGGATAAACCCACAAAAGTGGTTTACAATTTGAGTGAGGAAGGAAAACTTGCAAAAAATGACCCCATGCAGAAAAAATGGTTTTTGGGGTTTGAATGAATCCATAGGTTTGAGCCAACCAAAAAAGGGTTCGAATGAACCCTATTTTGAGCAAATCAGTTAAAAACAAGGTCCCATGATTCCCACCAAAAAAAACAAAGAAAACAGGTTTTGAAAGGGGAGTTTGAGCGAACCCCTGGGGATTCTCTCGAACCCCTAGGGGTTCACCTGAACCCCCCTTTTCCCTCCTTCTCCCCCTCAAGCACCAAAAAAGTCCAGAGTTTTGTGCTTCAAAGATTGGGTTGAGGATGAAAATGGAGGAGACTTCACAAACCCAACTGGAAAATGGTAGTCCTCAGAACGAGCTATCCAACAAATATAATTTTAATATGTTTTGGTTTATTATGTATTTGTTTTTTTAGTTTTATTAAACATAGGTTTTTCTCCGAAAATCAAGCTCTTTGTTCTGCATATGTGGAAAAATAGTAGATTATCGAAAAAAAAAAATAAAAAAAAATGAGTGCACCAGATATTGAAGTCCTTGATCCAACAAAAAAAAAAGAATTTTGATACATACAATTTTTTTACTTTGTATATAGTCTACCTATGTCTGAATTATAATTGGTTTGACTTTGAAACTTGATTAAGGAAAAAATATTCAATAAAAAACTATGAGACCAATTGGAAGCACTAGATATCGGAGTTACAAATCTAAATTCGAAAGAATTAGAGTTTTATCCTTCATGGAAAACAAGTTATGTTGTATACGATGAGCGCCACTCCTTAAAAATGTTGTTTGCTGAAAAAAGCTAGTTTTCGAAGGAGATGGAAAAAGAAGTGCAATTTGATTCCAAATTTTTTGAAAAAATTATATTTAAAGAATGTACAGAAAAAATGTCACAAATCACTAGTTTGCATCATCCTCAAATTCATCATTGTTTAGTCGCTATAGGTGCTCGAAAGTGAAGCTTTAGTTAGAAAAAAATATTTTAGTGTCCAGTTTGGCTAAAAATTGTAAACCACTATTGTGGGATCACCTTGTGCGATCACCCCATTACGTGTATTTCAGCATTCACTAAGTAATGTCTCAACTTACTAGTAGAAAATACAAGAGCCAAACATTGTTTCTCTATTTTTGTGTATCATTTCTTATAATCAATCAAAGATCGACTAATGTAATAAACATGATGCTCTTTACCATTCTCATCTTGTTGAGCCAACAATGTTGTGAGAGCATGGGCCGATGTTGCTATATAAAGGATGAAAGGTTTTTTTTACACAAGTTGTAAAATAGGTGGAGTAACAAGGTAATATTTCAAACTCTCAAAAGCTTGTTTACAATCCTCATTCCAATCAAAATGCACATCCTTCTTAAGGAGATGTGTAAATGGTAACATCTGATCCGCTAAGGATGCAACAAAATGGTGGATAGCCTGAGTTCTTCCTTGTAAAGTGTGCAATCGAGAGATGTTTCTAGGACGTGGCATGTTAACTATATCATCAATTTTCTTTGTGTCCACCTTAATGCCTCTGTGAGATATGATAAAACCTAAAAGTTTTCCACTATCTACACCAAAGACACTTTTTCAAATTGAATCTCATGTTGTATTTTCACATTCGCTCAAAGATCTTTTGAAGAATATTCACATTATCTTGTTGATTTAAGGATTTAGCTAGAATATCATCAACATAGTCTTCCAAAATATTATGTATGTAATCATGAAATATTAATGTCATAGCTCATTGATATGTTGCTCCCACATTTTTTAATCCAAAATGCATCATGACCCAGCAAAATGTTCCCTAAATAGTTGTAAATGTTATTTTGTATTTATCTTAAGGGTTGATAAAGATTTGATTGTATCCAAAAAATACATCCATGAATGACAACAAAGCATGTCCCACAATCGAATCTACTATCATGTTGATATTAGGAAGGGGAATGTCATCTTTTAAAGATGCTTTATTCAATTCACAAAAATCCGTACACATCCTAATATGATTATCGGGTTTTGCAACTACAACAATGTTTGAGATCCAAGGAGAATAATCTATAGGTCTTATGAAACCAGCTTCAAGGAATTTTTCAATTTCTCTCTTGACTAGAAAAGCTATTTTAGGATTCATTTTTCATATCTTTTATCTAACCGGTTTAGCATTTTCAGCAAGGACTATGTTGTGTGTTAGTATCTTAGCATCAATTCCTGGCATATCTAAATAATTACAAGAAAAAAGCTTAGGAAAGTCATGGAGTAAACTGTGTGATCTTCTTATTCTTCATCATCAAGGCACTTTCCTATCTTAATGATTTTTTCATTATCATTGATGTCTATTGCTATGTCAATTTTATCTCCTCGAGGAAGTGCACTTGGTTTTTGAAATTTAGGGTTGTATTCTTCTTTTCTCATGTCTATCTCACTACTTTCATTTTCTTCATCTTTTTGTTTCGTGCTAATCATAGTGCATGTAACCCTTTCATTTTGAGGAGTAGATGGTTTATCATAAACTTCTAGAATTTATTTCAAGGCTTCATCATCTTCAAAGTATTCCCATGATGGTCCACTACTCATATCAAGAAATTTGGGATGCTTCAAGGTGAGATTGATTTTAGGTTTACATGTGATGGTGTTGATGTTTAACGATGGTCTTTTGTTTGCTTGCGTTATCTTAGAAGGACAATATCCCAAACCATTTCTTTTCTCGTGTGTTAGGTTTTATAGGAACATGGATGCCTTGTTATTTATTTCCACATCCTTTTCCACTATAACCCAATCTTTTTGAATAAGTTCATAACCTCTCCCATAAAGTCTTTCCATTTCTTTCCAGTTTGGTGGTTGTTGCTAATCTATCTCATCAAAATTAGTTGTATAAATTGTGTCATTTTCAGGGGTAGATGAGGTAGATTCTTGTGATTTTTCTTCTGAATTCTGCATTGGCATTATCATTGGTTACTTTTTTTTTTAATCTTCTTTTCTTGTGATTATGTATTCTCCCATAAACAGAGGTGTGAACTCGAAGGACCCCGAATCATATTCCCATAATTTTGACACTATTTCCATTTCTTGTTTTTCTTCTTCCATAGGTTCTATGTTGGATGTTGGAATTAATGTGCTTAGAGGACTTGTCACTCCTTTTTCAACTTGTAAACATCTTTCAGGCTTGGGGTCTATCTCAGTTTGGTATACCTTATTGTTGTAGAAATACTTCATTATACGATGAAGAGTTGACAAGACTGCATGCATCTCATGAATCCAAGGTTGCCCTAAAAGAAGGCTATATGAAAAATATTTGGGTATTATATGAATAGGAGTCTACAAAGTAGCCTTTCCAATTGTTATAGGTAATGTAATCACATCAAGCGACTATTTACCTATATTGTCAAATCCTCGAATTGATAAGGAATCCGGTGGAGATCTTGATTTATCCAATCCTAGTTTATCCAATAGGGTTACACTACACACATTAAGAGTGAAACCATTGCAACCAGTGTTATTTTTATTCCCCACCCATCATAAGTGGCTATTATCATGAAAGCATCATTTCTTTTTCTCATTTCCAAAGGAGATAGCTCATGTTGGTGAAAGATAATTTCTACAATAACTGTATTCATTCCTTCTATTAAAGCTACCACATCATTTTCATTTGTACCAGTGGGAACCACTACTTGTTGTAAGGTTGTTTGAGGCATAGTGTGGTAATTAGATGAAGTATGAATTAGGTCCCATAGAGATATCTTTGCAGGAGTATTCTTAAGTTGTTCAACAAGATCATACTCCTTCCCACTATGCGAAGGCAAACGGGGAGCACTAGGAAAGATGGGATTAGGTAAAGGTAATGTTGTTGGAGTTGGTTGTTTTGGTTACAGATTGTTTTGAGTGTTGTATGTATGAGAAGTGGTATTATTACTTGATTTCTATAAAACATTTTTCTTTGGTGGGTACAGAGTAAATTTAGGCTTGTTTTTAGGTTTAGACTTGTGTGAAGGTGGGTAAATGATAAGTTGAGGTTCAATCATGTTAAATTATCTTGGTTTTGGTTTATCATGGAAAGCCTTAGTGGATGAACCTTGTGAGATGAAGTCCTCAAGGGCCTCATCTAACATGTCAAATTCATCACTACTAAAAGGCTTGAGGGTTAGGCTAGCTTGGAAAAGGGGATTTGACATAGTCAAATAAGTATACTTTCTCTAAGGTGTTCATCGGTTTATGTGTTTTTGGTTTTTTTTTCTAATGAATGTGAAATTTAATCTAATCTAATTTAGTTGTGAACTAATTTTGAAAATGAAAAGTGAAAGAATGTAATTCTATCCACAATTGCAATGAATGTAAATTATGCTAATTCTAGTTATTTGAATGCATTAAAAACCCTGCTAACTAAAACTAAAAGGTAACCAAAGGCAACAGAAGCCTAAAAACAAAGAATTCAATGTTCTAAAGTGTAGTTTAAAGTCTACACTAGGAATAAATCACAAAGATGGGCGTATGAGTCGTAGTGAGGGTCTTTTTTCAAAAATTTCAAAAAATTTAAAGAAAATTTTACGCTTTTTATCTTGTATGAACTGTAAACTAAATTCAAATGTAGTTGTCAAATTATTTTCAATGATTTGAGATGCAAAAATGTAATCTAAATAAACTTTCACTAATGCAAGATTTAGAAACCCTATAATGCCAAATAAATAATACAAATCTTAATAGAATGTTAATGCAAGCAAGATCTAGTATGATGTTGCACTCTAAATTAGAATTATGATATTTTAAATGTAGGTTCACCAAAATGAAAGGAATAATTTTTTTATGGCTTCTTCTAGGGTTTGGGACCTAGAGTAACAAAATTAAAACACTCTTATTCAAGGATAACCCTAGAGATCTCAATCCAATGAAGAGAGGGGAAAGATATATGATGATAGGGTTGTCCTAGGATCTGATTGTAAACTAAGGAGGGGTTCACCACCAAGATAGGGCTTGGAAAGACAAATGTAATGCAAATCAAAATGCTTAAACCTAGTATGATGCAATATTTTGCTAAATGACCTAAAAATGCATATAAATTGAATAGAAAGCTGCAAGATGGAATGTGTGCAACTGGGAAGTTGTGAAGGCCTAGAAAAAACTCTAAATTACTTGAAATTCTAAAATTTTGGCACACTAGAAATCATACACTAGTCTAGGCGTATTAGTCCTAGATCAAGGTTTTTGGTCTAGAATAGGTTTCTAGAAAAAGGGTATCTGAATCTACAAAGATCTGAAAAAATTACTTGTAGTTGGACTCATACACCACTTTTGGCGTATCAATCCCATTCCAATTTTTTAGGAATTCAAAGTTCAGACCTGCACTTCAAGACCCGTCCTTTTCTGCCAAACTGATTTCTGGATTTGAACCTATAAAAATACCTGCAAAACAAAATATAGATTTGATTTTCTTATGGGGGGTTTTCCTTGGTCAAACCGCTAGTTTGGTAATTAAACCTTGATAGAAACAATGAAACTTGAATGTGAATGTGAACATAAATCCTAACCTTAAGTGTGTCTAAGATTAGAAAATATGAAATGCAATGCAACCCTATTCTATTGTGCTAGAATTAAATATAAGAATGAAACTTTTAGATGAATGAATCATAATGAGAGATCTCTAATAACTCAAAATGAACTTTGATGATGCATGTACCTTCCTTAGGTTGAATGTAGAGTGACAAAGGAGGATAGAATCACTTAGGCGACAAGACATTAGGCTTGGCTTGATGGCTAGTTGTATCTCCCCAACCTAGAATCCATCATGATTCACCATAGACAATCATAATCAACCCTTGAAAATGGTACATTTGAATGAAAATGACCTTGAAGACCTGAAAAAACACTTTAATACTGCTCCAAAACTTCAACTTTGCTTGCTTTCGAAACTTGAATGCTCTTGTGAAGAATGCTTAAAGACTCTTGAATACTTGAATCTTGAAATCGCTCTTGAAAAATGCTTTCTTAGATGAAAAAATGACTTAGAAGCTTGCTTATATATGCATTAACACCTAATTTACCATTATTCAAATCTCGAAAGTCGACATCAACAAAAAAATTGAAATAAAAAGTTGTTTTTCTTGCTCAAACCCTAAAAAAGCCCCAAATGGGACTCATACGCCACCTCTGGCGTATGGGTTCCACCTAGGAGGACTCATTCACCCAAGGTCATGTATGAGTCCCACCCTATATTTTTCACGGTGGTTTGTTAAAATTTTAAGTGTTTTTTGATGATTTTGTCGGGTTTTTAGCTGAAATAAGCCTTGAGATCATAAATAATGGGTCTTAAGGGCCTATTAATGATGATTTAAAGGGGTATTTAATGAAAGTGTGCTAAAATAGGTCCAAATTAAGTGTGAAATTGTACTACTTTCAAGAGTTTACAATTTTCTACACTACAGAGGGAAAGGTATGATTTTAGAACTAAAATCTCAACTTGCTACTAAATTTGAAATGAAATATCTTGGTGCAGCTAAACGCATTCTTGGGATGGAAATGAAAAGAGATAGAGTGAATAAAAATCTATGGCTTGGGAAAAGTAAGTATTTTAGCTCAATTTTACAGAGGTTTCATATGCAAGATTGCAGAACATTATGTGTTCTTGTTTTAGTTGGAACAAAGTTATCTATGTCAGATTGTCCAACATCTACATCAAAGATGGAAGACATGAGCAAAGTACCTTACCAGAGTCCATTTCAAAGTTTGATGTATGTTATGGTTTGTACTAGACCAAACATTGCCTAAGTAGTGGGAGTTCTTTCCTGATATATGTCTAATCCTAGTAGAGTTCATTGGGATGTAGTTAAAAGAGTCTTTAGATATTTGTGGGGTACCTCAAATTATTTCTTGTGTTATCATAGTAATATGACTGAAGACAATATTTTCCTTGATATTCATGGTTATGTGGATTTAGACCGAGCAGGTGATGTTGATCTAGCAGAAAATCCACCAGTGCTTATGTGTTTACTTTATTTGGTGGTGCAATTAGTTGGATGAGTTAGCGATAGGTTGTGGTTGCTTTGTCCACTACTAAAGTAGAGTATATGGTAGCTACTCATGCTTGTAAAGAATCCATTTGGCTTAAGATATTGTGTTTAGATATTGGAATAAAACAAGGTGTAGTGACAATCAAAGTGTAATATGTCTAACCAAGAACTTGACATTTCATGCCAAGACTAAGCACATTGATGTATAGTATCATTTTGTTAGAGATATGGTTGAAGATGGTAGGGTGAAGCTAGTTAAGGTAAAGACTTTGATGATTTTTGTTTTATTCTTTAACTAAGCCTATGAGCACAAAGAATTTTAGATGGTGTTCAAAGATTATGGGCCTTTTAGCTCCTAGCAATTAAAGAGATGATGTTTACACCCTCATGTTTCTCTTGCAAGGTGTTCAACAAGTGGGAGATATGTTGGGAAAATGTGTCTCAACCTTGCAATTATATATGATTTATTGTTGATAGGATGTATATATATTTATATATATATATATATATATATATATATATTTCCTAGTTACACTGATAGGTGTATATAATGGCAACAAAGAGTAAAATGTGAGTGTGTTAACTTTTTCAGGAAACTTCTAAAATGCTGACATAAATTAAATAATGATGTATTATAAATTTGGACCATTCATTATTAGGTTTTAGATCTAATGGTGGATATTTTGTTGCCCTGTCTTTCCCTAGAGTGTAACTCTAGTTTATGATGTTGTTGTATTATGGTTGCAGTAGAGGCAGTGATGTAGTCTGAGAGTCAGATAGTGAGACTCGTGTTGTCTCTTGATCTCTAAGTGGTGATACTCTTTTGAAAATCTTTCTCTGCAAGTATATTGTAATCTTTTTTATTTCTAAATAATATATTGGGCAACTTTTGGAGTGTGGGTTTTTTCTCCCAAAAGGGTTTTCCCCATGTAAATCATTATGTTGTGGCATGCATGATATTTGTGTTTAGTTTTTTATAATTGTTAAAGATCTGTAAATTTTTGCTTTATTCTCCTCTCAATATTAGTGTAGGAAGTTGTTCTGCTACCTTAGCTTCCTTACAACTGCTACCTCTAAAAATGATGTCATCAACATAAACAACAACAATCAATAATTAATCACCTTCTATTTTTATGTACAAGTTTTTATTTGCACTACCTCTTCTGAAACCTTATTGTTGCATATATCTATCTAATTTGGAATACCATTCTTTAGGAGCACTTGAGTCCATAAAGAGCCTTGTTTAGTTTGCACAAAAAGTCCGGTTTATCTAAACGCTTGATTTTTTTTGGTTTTTCTAATCTAATGTATTATTGCAAACTATCTAGAAAGGATCATATTTGTTTAAATTTCTATTTTAGTTTCCAATTTATTATCCTTCTACTCTTTAAAAAATTCACACAAATGAGTGAATATCCATCGATATAAATGGACCTTATTCTATTATGTGCACATACATTTATTCCTTCATATAAAGCATTAAAATCAACATCATTGTTAGAGAATGTATTTAATTATTTGATGGTTTCCAAAAAAGCTTTCCATGTAATTATTATAAAAATTGAATCCAACTCTATCAATCCTTAAATCACTCCAACAAGTATCCTCTACATTCAATTTCAATCCCCTAGCTAAGAACAATTGTCATTTCATATTTTTCACCAATTCTGATTGGTACCATCTCTTTCTTTGAAGTAAATCAAATTGATCATTTTAGCACTATACACTTTTTCATCATGAAAATGTTCCAATTAGAAAAATGTTTGAGATGGAATACTTTAAAATAACTTTGAAAAAAATTGCACACTGAAGCCTCATTTTATTTAGTTTATCTACTAGTCGCCCCTATTCATTGAAAATCCACTTATTTGTCTCCTTCCATATATGTTAAACACCATATAAGGACCAAAAATCCACAATCCTACCTGTAAATCTTTATATATAAATGGGTCCATTGAATGAAAGGTTCAAGCAAGTCACAAGAGAAAGAACATAATCATCCTAGCATACAAAATTACCAAACCCACCAATCCATTTATTTTTGATAATCATCCTAGCATACAAAATTACCAAACCCACCAATCCATTTATTTTTGACAATTATTTGTTATTGTAGCATTTTATCTACTCTTATATAATTGATTAGCTTCTTTTCAGTTTTTTTTGCATTGTTTACTACTTTTTGGTTCTTCTACTTTTAGAAATTTCTCTTCTCCATCCTTGTGGTATTATTTGTTAAGGGCTGAGGCATTTCAATCCCTTTTAGCATTATCCAAAATAAGCATGATGTTGTGATTTTTAACGTAGTCAATAATTGCTTAGGATTCATAAGTTGGAAAACAACAAAAAAAATGCCATCTATATAATTTTTTGTTAATTGATTAGGTGGTATATGATGAAAGAAATATAGATTAAAAAATTAAATTTTGATATTTTCTTGTTTTAATTTATATTTTATTTCATAGTTTATCAACTAAATTTAGGTTAGACTTTTCAACATAATCAACAATTATTTAGGATTATTGTGTTGAATTTTTTTTTAAAAACTCAAATTCTATTAATGATTTTTTGTTCATTTATTAAGTGGTGGTTGATGAAAGAAATATTGGTTGGAAAATGGTTTATTTTTCTTAATCTACTTATTTTGAGCTATTCATTTAGTTGATAGTTTATCAAGAAAAAAAAGTTTGGGATTTTCAAAATAGTTAATCATTTCTTAGGATACATGCATTGAAAAATGAAAGAAAGTAAATTATTTGATATTTTTTATTAGTATTTGGTGGACGAAAGAAATACAAGTTAAAAAATTTATTGATCAACAAAAAAATTTCATGCTTTTTAGAATTTTGAGATGGAAAAAAATCAAATCCTTTAATTATTTTTTGTTCATTTATTAGGTGGTGGTTCATGAAAGAAATATAAGGCTAAAAACATAGTGTATTTTTCAACTTGGTTGTTTTACATTTTAAAGTTGATATGGGTAGTAGATGAAGTCTTGTGATCAAACTCATGATACACCAAAATGATTTGTAGAGTTCTTTGAGCTGACACAAAAAATTGAAGGTGGGGATACGACATTATCTTATTAAGATGAAAAATTAATTTAGATCATCATCAACATAATTTTTAATTTATTAATTTTGGACTGAAGTACCCCTACCCATCACATTTTATTTCTATTCATTTATTACAATTATTTATCCAAGCTCTAACATAGTTAGGTAAATTTTTATTCTTAATTTATTACATTTATTTAAGTATATTAGATAGTGCATGTAAATATTTTTTAGTAGAATTCTACATCATGATATAAAAATAAATAGATTTGTAGTGTAGTTTTAATAGTTCTAGGAAAATTCACCCCCACTAGTTCACCGTGGGAAAATTCACTGTCAAGAGTTCACCATAGTAAAATTTCCGACATGAAAAATTCATCTCAAGGAAAATTCACTACCAACAATTGCTAATAATTAATCGCATTAACATTTTTTAATATAAATTTTCAAAACTTGATTTTTTTTGCAAAAGAATAATTTGATCTATGATAATAAAAATGCATGAAAATTATTCTTTTGCAAAAAAAACTTCATGGTTTTCAAAATATATATTAAAAAATATTAATGTTATTAATTTTCCATGGCAGTGAATTGCTGGTGGTGAATTTTCCTTCAGGTGAATTTGTTATGACGATGAATTTCCCTGTAGTGAATTTTTCATGGTGAATTTTTCTCATGCCAATTTTAACTACACATATTTAAAAAAAAATAATTTTATTAATATTTTTGTAGCATAACATATTATTTTAGTTATCATTTGTCATAGCTTTCTTTCAAATTTGATGTCAAATTTCCTCCTCCAAAAAAACATTAGGAGTGTGGGGTAACTTACCTAAAATTAGGCCAGGTTTTTCGATGCAGTCCACAACTATTTAGTATTCCTAAGTTGGAAGAATATAAATTTAAAATATTTTGATGTTATTTTTTATCACTGACTAGTTGTTTTTATTTTAAAGAAATAGAAGCTGAAAAATAATTCAAACTAGAAAATTATTATTTAAGATTCTTAGAGAGTGAAAGAGATAATTTACTATTTTACTAAATATTTTTCTATTTAATTGATTTCAGAAGTAAGTTGAAATAAGTATTATTGAGGATTTCTAAACTATAAAGAAAGATTATGTTTTTTTGTGTTTAGTTTAAATTTTTTGGTTTTTTTGATTTATTTTAAAATGAGGCTGAAAAATATACTTTGTGTTTCAACTTAATGAACATTTTCTTAGGATTCATGAGTTGTAAAATAAAATATAAATGTAAAAATACTAATTATTTGCTCATTTATCAAAGTATGGTTGGAAAACTCATATCTTTTATATTCTAAATATTTTTTCTCTATTTAGTTGATGCATACTTTTATGTGTCTTGTTGATTCTTAATCAAATAGAATTATAGGTTTCAACAAGAATGTATTTAAAAATGTCACGGTTCTAAAACACTATGAAGAAAAGAGATAACAAAGAGATAATTGTAGGTAATAGGTGTTGTCACTGGTGTCAACCCAATATGGATTGTCATTGATGCAAGATATATGTGCTAAAAATTGTACATACTCTAGAGATAGTTGGTGAGCAAAGTGTATGCCAGCAGTGCAATATAATGAATAAATAATTATTTGTTTGTTGTCTATGTGTGTTGTAGAGGTTTGTACATTTGTTCTAATATTTTTCCTACATATCTACCTTGATATCATCCTTGCTTGGTGTACCACACCTTGAGATAAGTTGTAGAAGACTGTCTAATGCATTCATGGCACTTTGTCTATTGTCTAAGTATGATGTTGAAGCGGCTACACAATTTTGATAGATTTATAGTATGCCTAATTTGGTATCATTCTAGGTTAGTACATCACATATTGAGATAAGTTTCAAAAGACTGGCTAAGGAATTAACAATATATACTCTAAGGTAGTGTCATGAATTTTTTATCCACATTCCTCCGCAATACAAGACTTTGTCTTGTGGTTTGATGGATAAGATGCTCAAGATGTAAAGTTGTTATATTGAAGTATTCTTGAGTCATGTAACACCTTCTACATTGAAATTTATGAGTGACAATATTTTGGTCTATGCTGAGGCAATATAATGTATTGATATTGGCACATTGGGAGACTCTGCATTCCTCTAAAAGTGACGGGGTTGCCTTGTGGTTTCAAATACATGATCAATAATTTTAAATGCACACTAATTTTTAGTATCTAGTA
Source organism: Sequoiadendron giganteum (assembly GCA_007115665.2). Classification (NCBI taxonomy): domain Eukaryota; kingdom Viridiplantae; phylum Streptophyta; class Pinopsida; order Cupressales; family Cupressaceae; genus Sequoiadendron; species Sequoiadendron giganteum. The sequence continues at coordinate 392,851,521 of CM021100.1, forward strand.
TTTTGGTGATTTGCAAGATCTATTCTCAAATGATTTTTTTCTACAATTTGTCTAGAATGCTCTTTTCTTCTATATTCACTAGGTTTCTCTTTGTGTGCTATTATATGATGATCAGGTTCTTCAAGAGAAGGTTGTGGAGATATTATGAATAAAATACATTGATCACATCTTAGTCCACACAATGGTTTTGGTCTCTCCCTAGTGGTGAAAATTTGAATGCATGGTAGTTTTGGTGGTGTTGTCATTATTTGGGCTGACAAACTTGTTTCCTTCATCTATGATTGATCTTGATTAATTAATTTTGTTCTAGAGGATGTGTTAATATGTGATTAGGTCCCAAAATGTCGTGTTTCAATTTATAATTATTTTTCTTATAAAATTACATATGTTTGGAGCCAACCTATGTTATAATACATGTTTTATCTAAAAGGTCATCTTGGATATGACCTAAATAGAGTTTTATATTATTGAAGAAGATATTTATAGATGGAAAAATCATTTGTGAAGTTTAGAGAGTGAGTGTGGAATATGAATTAAGTAGAATGGTGAATATGATGTGTACAAAATCTTTGTGATGGTACAATTGTATGAAAAGGACTACATTATCATCATAAGTTAGATGTTTCTTTCATATAAGTTCAAGTTCTAGTTTTCATATTATAATCTTCATGTACCCTACTTTGAGATAATGAGTCTCATCAGGTCTTGTATATCTTTCCCTAAGGTTGTACACTTTAGTCTGCAAGTCCATAGGTAATGAGCCTCAAATTACATTGTAATCTTTATAAGTAGTGAGATTTATATATTGTGAGTTAATCCTCATTGTGGTTTTTCCCTCATTGGTTTTTCATGTAAAAATATTCTAGTGTCTTTGTGTGGTGCATGTTATCCATTATGCTCTTTTTCAGTTTATGTGATGTGTTGTTTAATATGCAAATGGGAATGTATATGTTTTAAGTTATGTTGATTCACCCCCTCCTCTTAGCACAACATTGTGTTCAACAATTGGTATCAAAGCCAAGTGCCTTGAAAAAACCTAACATTTGAGGTAGATCATGCACTTGAACACATGGGGTCTATAACAAAGATCAATAATATGTTCATCCTAGAACCAGATCCAAAAGTAATGGAATCCAAAGGTTGGGATATTGATCCAAATGATTGTGCAATAGATTTTCAAGGAGAGATCCAATCTGCTCTTGAAGATCTAGATGAAGCAAGAGAACTAAATGTGAAATGTGAGGTCATTCTTTAAATATGAAAAGAGAAAATTGACAAATTGAGGCCACAAGATAAAGAATCAAAAGAGGAAAGTGGAAAACTAAAATCTCAAATAGGAGAAAATGGATGTGAGATTAAAATCAAACAAGCAAAATTTGTGATATCTGATTTGAAACTTAAAGTTGAAGAAGGAAAAATGATTAAATATTTTTTATTACTAAGCTCAATGATAAATTGCTGAAAGTTCAAAAATAGAGGAAGACAATTTATCTCTGAGAAAAGAACTTGAGAAAGAAAAAGAACAATTTAAAAAAGGCCTAAAACTATGAGGAGGTTCTATAATTCTTACTAAGTTGATTAACTCTTAAAAACCATCAAAATAGAAATCAGGTCCGGGTTTTGAAAAAGGAAAAGGTTCTATGTCCAATGCATCTCTAAACTTGTATTATAACTTCAAAGTAGCAAGGGATTCTGAAACAAAGGAGGAGAAAGCCTACACTGAAGAACCTACAAAGATATCCTCCATAGATGCAAAGGACAATCAAAAAACAAGAAAGGTGGATTCATCCCTATCCAAAATAAGAAGAATTTTAGGAAGCATGATCCTAAACAAATAGCCCCTATGAGGTTCAATCAATCCTTTCAAGGAGATTGTTATTGTTATAATAACTTTGGAAATAAGGTTTTTGAATTTAGAAAGATGAATTAGAATACCTTTAGGTCTCCACGATACAATGCTATGAAATATTAATCATTTTATGGTCAGTACTATGTTTGCAATAAATTTGGTCATAAGGCTAATGAAAGAAGAAGTAGAGTGATAAGGAATTATAATTGAAAAACATCTCAATCCTTCTATTGTTACTACTACACATGCAACAAGTTTGGCCATAGGGTTAATTATTGTAGATCTAATGTGAGAATAAGTAATTATGCTCCGTAAACTAATACTTGCTACAATTATAATAAACTTGAACATATTGCAATGTTTTGTAAGATGGGGAAAGAGAGATTGTTCTCTCCACAAAATAAGGTTTATCTGGATCAAAAAAGGATGAAAAAGCTATGGAAAAGGAGTTCAAAAAATGAAAATGAGGTGTTGGATAGCTCTACTCCTCTTCCTAGTGTAGAAGCGTCGTTTGATAACTAAAAGGAAGTATTGACTTAGGGGAAGTTGTAATTGAAAATTCTTCAATTCCTGTGAAACATGAGATGCTGAAGCCTTCAACATAGTCTTTATTGGTGACATGGATATGTTTTCTCAAGGTTCTAGAGAAAACACATTTTCTATGGAAGGTTTTTGAAAATATATGGATCACTATGATACCATAGACAACAAAAATTTGCTTGTGTCAAAACTAAGAATTACAATTAATTTGAAGTGTCTAGGGTTGTTGTGAAGCATATTTAGTTTCTATTCGATCAATTTTGATCTCATTTGAACTACATCAATTTTATGGAAGATCCAAAGAATAGAAGAAGGTTTTCAACTTTATGAGCAAACCCTAATGACAAAATTCAATTATGACCGATAAAGATGGAATGTTCTATTGCATTCATATCAATGTTATTCATTATGAAGATGTCCAAATCTATATTTTCTCCCAGCTGAGTGATTATAATCATATGAAGATGAAGGAATTAAAATTCAATCATCTTTTGGGTGATGATTTTTTTCTCAAACAAAAATATGCAAGTGTTGAAACTAAGGGTTTATATATGTGGAAAGGATTCCCTATTTTTTTCTTTGTTATAGATGAATGGTTCAGAATTGCTTTAAGCTAGACTCATGAAGACATCTTTTAGCTTTATCAACCCCACCTAATCATAAAATATTCTATCAAATAAGTGATTGGATTATGCTCCACTGTATCAATGCTAGCACTAAAGCCTATGAAAACTGAATATATTATGAAGCTTATTAGATCCAAATTTGAGAAAAGAACCCTAATTATGGATTATATCATTAACCTAGGGGTCAAGTATGCCACAATGGGTATTGCGTACAAAATTTACTACACAAATAGAGAAGGGTCAACTAATGCCACTGCCATCTACATTGCTCATTAAATGGTGAAGGAAGGAAAATACTATGATCTCTGTGAGCTTTTGCAATAACAATTATTGAAAAAACTATAGAAAACCAAGGGTACTCACTATAATTTACGGTATGGAATTTTGATCATTTTCTTTGTATTTTACTTCATGAAAGAAATGCCTTGCCTGAAGAATGTGGTCTGGAAAAGAGATATTCATGTGGCACATCAAATTAGGGATTAGATGTGTAGCTTCTAAGATGCCAAACAATGTGATACAATATTTTGGGGATTCTTTAAGTCCTTCTAGAATGAGATCCAGATGAGGGATAGGATGCCCTCTTAAGTTGTGGAAAGGTATAAGAATGAAATCACTTTTATGGTAGATAAAGACAATTGTTATATGAAAGAAATTGAGCCAAGAACCTCATGGATAACACAGTTGTATTATGAGGTGTGATGCTGAAAATGAAAACCTTGAACTCACAAATGAAAATCAACCTGTATTCAACATCATATCAATAGAGATTTTCCAAAATGAAAACAAAATGCAAAAATAAAATACTAAATTCTAATAAATAAAAGCAAATGCATTCAAAAGGAAAATCACTCCATTGTTATCCTATCTACAAGATCTTTTCTTTTCTCTCATATTTTTTGCGGCAAAAGAAAAAGAGGCTATATAGAATGGATTTGAGAACTATCAAATTGGAGTTGTTGCAATCAAAATGTGTATATGATTTTTGGTGAGAAGAAGGGATTTTATGGATGTCCTCATGGGAGAGATCCAAATTTAGAGAAGAATGTGGGATAAATAGTTATGTGGGATTTTATGAATATTCATAAATTCATGAATGATATTAGGGAATATGAATATTTTAATGGTTATGTAAATAGAGTTAATGAAAATGATTGTGTAAATGAAGCTTATGAATGTGAATAAATTATTGTGTAAATATTTTAATGAAATGGATTAATGAACTATGTAGAGGGGTAAATGATTATGCTAATGCATTTAGTTAAATATGTAATATTTTAATGGTTTACGAATATCAAGATATGATTAATGAAGTGATTAATATTTATGGAATGGATTAATGAAATATGCAAATGGATAATGGTTCATGTATAAATAAATGCTTATAAATGCTTATAATATGGATAAACGGTTATAATATTTAAATGGATTAATGAATGAATAGAAGAATGTATTGAATGAATGAATTAAATAGATAGTAATATTCATTTAACTAATATATGAAAAGTAGGATGATTGTGAGGACCACTTTTGAGTGTCTACATTTTTCCCCTCTTTGAGACAATGTAGCCCGTCGCGTTGTTTCAAAGAAAAAGATATGCCCCAGTGTAAGGAAGAATGACAAGGAGGTAGAGGTATGCCCCCTCGAGAGGACATGCTGGTTCAAAGAACACGAATGTGCTCTCGAAATGGATTAGAGGACTGAAATATGATAGAGGAAAATAGATAAGGAAAAATGAAATAATGAAGGAAACAAATGATGGAAGAAATGATAGATGAAAATGAGATATGAAGGAAAATGAAGGTGATGAAGCCTCTTGTGCATGTCATAGTGCTTTATCATCCTAGAGTGGTAAAATATCATAAATGGAAAAAACAAACATGGTATGACTTATACCAAGGTATGCAAGGTCATCCATCTATAAAATAGATAGTTGCAGATAAGGAATGTCCTAACTCATACTTAGGGGAAAGCTGCCCCAGTCTTTTTGTCAACACAAACCACACACAAAAAATTAGATAAAAGGCGAGTCATGAGACATCATCACTCCTCTAAATCCTTTGTGGGACATCCTCGAGATGGCTAGTAACATGATCGAAAAAATCCAAAAGATAAGACAAAATAGACCAACAATGTCAACAACCATTCAAATTATTTGCCAATAAGTGTTTGCCAGTGTGTTAAGAGACAAAGTGAGTGACGGTTGGATTGTTTTGACAAGGCCTAGTTTCAAGAAAAGAAACATGGCATATAAGATGTCAAGTTTAGTTTCGATCATGCAATTATCTATATAAGAAAAATGACAAAGGGTGATAGTGACAAGGTCTGGTTTAAGGAAGGAAACATCCTATATAAGACCATTGGTTTTGATCAATTTGACTGGTTTGATTGATTTGACAAATGACTAATTTGACTTGGAGACTTGTTGGCTTGCTTGTCTTGTTGATTCAGGATTTATGTTTGAAGTTCAAATGATGATGTCATGTCTGAGTTGACAGTGTCCGATTTATTTTGATCGACTCAATGAACCCTAAAAGAATGACCTAGGGGCCTCAAGGGCTCATCAACAGATAGCCTTGCCTATGTGCAATTGCAGAGGCAACGCAGTTCAACAATGAAAAAGACTGACATGATTGAGATTGACTTTGATTTTTTGATTTTTGAAAGGTATTTGAATGTTTTTGGGTTTTGACATGTTCCGATTTTTTTGGATTTTTGAAGTTTTATCTGATTTTTTTTGTCTTTTTCTGAATGTTTCGATTTTTTTTTGGAATTTTATCATTTTATGATTTTTTCTTGTCTTTTGAAGTTTTATGATATTTTTTGGATTTTTGTGTCTTGTTGAGTATAGTGACCTCCAATGATAAGTGTAGAATCCAATGAATTCTGGTGTTAGGAAATTTCCCCAGTTGAGTATAGGAGTAACAAATGTTTGTGAATGATGCCTTCAAGCAAGAGAGCAATCATGCAGAAGAATCCAAGGACAACCATGATCTTGTTCCTAGTCAATTTGAAAACCAATTAACAGGTGATGATGATGATGATGACAACATTGTTTGATGCAGGAAGGAAACATCCTGAAACAATGTGAGGACAATGATAATGTGACTAAAGGATCAAGGTTTGTAGCAGGGCTAGAAACAAATCCAATGAATGTTTTGGATGATGCTCTAGGATGAATAATAGGATTCTATGGATTAAGCTTATTGCATTTGGAATGACTTCTTCTTAGGATTGGATGGGATGATGGAGGGATGTTGGATTGGCGGATTACAATCCTTAGACCATTAACAAGGGAAAAAAAATACATTTGATAGGTAGGAAAGGGTAAAGGATTGATTTTGGTAAAGGATAGGAGTCATAAGGATTATTGGATGGTAGCATTGGTATATGATCTCCAAGGACTATGTCGCATAGGAATAATTAGTTTTTTCCAAGGTATCGGTTCAGATAATTCTATGAAGACAATGACATGATACTTCATGGATAGTGTATGACCAAAGGATAGACATGTCAAGAGTTTTTCCAAAGAATGATTTATTTTTATACCCCAGTCCTTATCAAGATCAAGGTAGGTGGGAAAATGGATGGGAATGATAGGGCTTAAATGAATAGATGGTGAACAATAGGAAAATGAGTGTTTTTAAACCTAGGTCATAGAACACCAATTTTCTCCTAAGGTCATTCAATAATGTCCTAGGAACCCTAATTTGATTGACTAAAAACCTCACAAGTTGAATCAATTCACAATTAGGAGGACCTAGGAAGAGGGTGTCTTTTAGAGAAGATAATGTTTGAAAACACACTATGATATACAAAACACTTAAAATGAGCTAAATGAAGCTTAAAAATACTAAAAATGAAAAACTCCAAGTTAGGGTATGTGTACCTCGGAAACCTAGAGATGTAAATAGGATTATGGAAATGCAAATAGATAACCAAAATATTTCTTGGAGGACTAAGACGCCCTTGCTACTATCTTAATCCCATTGCTATTTTTTAGGGCAAACACAAAATCTTCGAATGATAGAACAAAATCTTGAAGAATCTCTGAAAGATTCCACTTGGAGGACTAAGATGCCTTTGCTCTCATTTTAGTCCTGATCTAAATTTATGAAAAGTGTGAATATGGTCCTAAGCTCCTAGATCTACAATTGCTTCCTCTCAGATCTCAGGTTTTGAAATAGCCAGATTAGACCTGTAGATGAGTTTTTGTGAAGATGACAACTTTGGAAATGCAACTTTTCAATCTTGCACTCCAAATGATCGTCAAGTCTTCAACCTAGATATACAAATACAAAAACACAAGAAAGGGAAAACTTGTTGATTGTTAGTGAATGGGGGTTTTCCTTGGTCAAACCCCTTGTAGGTAATTAAACCAAATGATGAAATGAATGAAATAAAGCATGAAACATGAAATTTGTAAATGATATCACCTTGTTTAATGTATTGTGAAGCAAATCTACAATCTACCATGTAGTGGCCATGAAGAATGTGGATCTTGGATCTTGGAATATGATGTGAACAATGGTTTTAGATAGACCTTTAATGGTACAACCACAATCTTGGATCAACAACATGAATGGATGCAATAAACTCTTGACATGATGCTTGAATCTTGATGATGGCTCCAAATACTTGATGAATTTCTCTTGGATTCTCTTGTGGACTCAATTTTTCTAGAATAGATTTTCTCATAAAAGACTTGGATTGAAATGAGTGAAAGGACCTTGTATTTATACTTATTCATGCCTAATATCTTGAAATTACACCACAACAAGCCAACATATGGAAGCACTAATTAAAGGAGGAAAAATTCTAGCTCGAATTTGAAATTGGACCCCAAAAATAAGCCAAAAAGGACTAAGATGCCCTTGGTGGCGTCTTAGTCCCGAGGCTCAATTTTTGGCGCACAGACTCCAAAAAGGGACATAATTGAGAGGTTTCAAAATCAAGGTCCAAAGACCCATGGAGGACAAAGATGCCCTAGGTGGAATCTTAGTTCCAATCCACAAATGAGGGGCACACATACATAAACATTAGATGATCATTTATCTTTTGATGTTTTTCAGGATTTTCCATAAAAATATATAGTTTTTAGGGCTTGTGGATGCAAAATAGGACCAATTAAGCCATAAATGAGAATAAATAAAGCAAGGAAGGCCTAAACAAGTGTGAAAATGCAAGGGTATACATTTTAATACACTACATTTAGCCCCCACTTTAGTGAGAGGATGAAGTTGCTTCAAACTCACTAAAGTAGCCAACCACACAATTAAGAGGGGTTCCAATGTGCAAATATTAGTAAGATAGGATGACAATGACCAAGAGGTATGATCAAGCCCCTAGGATCAAGATCCTATGAAAAACCAACATATGAACAAAATAACATGCTTGTTGATGATATATGATGCCATAATCAGATTACATACACCATCAAAGACAAGAAAAATAAAAAGGAAAAAGGAAAAATGCAATGGACCAAGCTTTGATAGGCCATCTAACATAATGCTAGACTGGGTCTAGGCTTGAAGAGGGTTTACAAGTGGAACATGTTGTTCACTATGCAAACAAAACACATGCTCATGAGGGCTAGTGGGAGCTAGTTGTCCACTAGGTGAGCCCAAGGAAGTCCATGCAAATGTCATACCCCCATGGCTATGATAAGCACAAAAGAAAAATGCATGCTCACAAGCACTAGTGAAGCTAGTTGTTTACTAGGTGAGCCCCAAGGGGCCATATCAAAACCATACCTCCATGACTTTAATAAGGCACAAGATGCAATGCAACAAGAAAGAGAGATATTCAAAGGGATTTTGTTTAGTTCATGGAAGGTCTCTTTTTAGGGAACATTGTGCTTAATGTTTCCAAGAGAGGATTAGTCAAAGAAATATCACACTCTTGGAGGGAATCAAACCTAATGACACCACCAAGAAAGAAACACATTGCAAGAAGAAATAAAATCACACAATGAGTCATGAGTGTCGATGCATGCCCCAACTATAAAGTGGTTGCTAACACCATTGCTGTGAGCAATTACTTTAAAGTAGAAGAAGACATGAGAGCTTATTCAAAAATCTTTATGCCAAGTAATATGTTTCTGATAAGTTGTGTCATACATTTAATAGGATGAAAGAAGTTTCCTCCAAATTTCACATCTAACCCAACTTAAGGCTCATCCCCCACATTCCAAGCTTTCTCTTATATGTTCATGAAATGTAGTTGACTAGCCAAAAGTGACAACGACAAGCGACATATGAGGATAAGGCTATCTAACCCCTTGCCTCCACTTAGTGCAAGACAAGGGTGAGCTGAAATGAAAGGAGGAACTAGGTGCTTCAATCCAAGGGAGAGCACCATAGTCCTTAAGATGTTAATTTTTTTTTGTCAAATCCTTACATTCATTAGTATAATGACCATGAACTCTATGATATGTACAAAATGAAGTCTTATAATAAAATTTCTTTCATGTTCTTAGAGGGAGAGAGATAAGACGATCTTGGAGGAGTCTCATCAAGATACTCTCTTGATCAATGGTAGGAGGCATCATTTTATTTTGTGACAAAGATGTCTCTTGCTTAGTATTAGGTGTCATACTTACACAAGCCTTCTTATATTACGAGATTTTTTTCTCTCCTTTATAGGACGGTGTAAAATCTAACGAATTCAAATCATAAGTGTTTTGTGTGATGATATTAATGTTAAGCAAGGAATTCTTTGTTTGTTTTCTTTCTTGCAAAGGATAAAGTCCACTAGTGTCTATCAGCTCAGGATGCACTACTATTAAAGTCAGCTTAGAAGGATGTTATGTGATAGTGTTGATATTGAGTGAAGGCTTTTTTATGTCTTTCAAGGGACAATAACCAAGACCATTACTCTTTTCTTGCATGTGAGGCTCTATGGGGACACAAATACCTTGTTATCTAGCACTACATCATTTTCCACTATATCCCTGTTGTTTCATCATTTCATAACCTTTTCTATAAACTTTCTTCATTTATTTTAGATTTAGTGGTTGTTCATGATTAAGTTTGTCAAAGTTTGTCATGTAATTTTCTTTTTCTTCTAAAGTGGTTGAGGTGGATGCTTTCGAAGGGTCTTCTGAATTTTGCATTGAAATTACTACTTTTTCTTTTTCCTATTGAGGGTCTTTGTTTATGATCTTTGGTTTCCCATCAAAGCCAGTTGTGAAATTGAATGAACCCTAATCATCATCTAATAGCTTCGTGAATTCTTCAATGTGTTTTTCTTTGTCCTTTTGTTGCAAGGGTTCTACTTGTGTAGTTGGTGTTAATGTTTTCAAGGGGTTCTCTTTTGTTTTCTCAAGTTGTAAGACACTATAAGGCTCAGGATCAGTGTCTAATGTGTACACTTTGTTATTGTAGATGTATTTCATTTTATGATGAAGAGTAGAAGGCACCCCATTCATTGCATGAAGCCACAGTCTACCTAGAATGAGATTATATGAAAGATCGCGAGGCATAACATGGATCAATGTTTCTAATGTGGCCTTCCCAACTGTAATAAGAAAAATGATCACACCAAGCGGTTGTTTTACTATGTTGTCAAATCCTTTGATAGATAGAGATTCAGGTTGAATGTTTGATTTATCAATGTGAAGCCTATCCAAAAGGGTCACACTACATACATTAAGCGTCGAGCCATTGTCAAGAAGGGTTTGCTTTATCCCGTTGCTTTTGTATTGAGATATTATTATGAAAGTGTCATTTTGTTTTTGCACTTCCAAAGGGGGGAGCTCACTTTGGTAGAAAACAATGTTAGAATTTATCCCTTGAATCATATCTGCTATGTCATTCGGCTATGCATTAGAAGGGATAGGAACTTGTTGTAAGGAATTTTGAATCATGTTGTGATAGTGAGGGGATGCTTGAATAAGGTCCCATAATGATATCTTAGCTGGAGTGTTCTTAAGTTGTTCAACAAGATCATACTCCTTTCCATTGTGTGAAGGAAAACGAGGGGAACTAAGCAAGATAGGATTAAGCAATGGTAGGGATGTTGAAGGTGTTTGTCTTGGTTGTGGATTGTTCCTAGTGTTGTATGTCTAAGCAATGATATTGTAACTCAGTTTTTATGAAACATTGTTCTTATGTGGTTTGAGGATAAGGACATGTTTGTTTTGAACTTGTGGTTTATGAGAGAGTGGATAAATGATAAGTTTGGGCTTAGGAGAATACTCCAAGGGATATCCAATTTGCATAACCTCAAAAGAATTTTTTTTATTTTCATAATCTCTTAGTGAAGAGGAGTTTAATGTTACTTCATCATCTTCATCTAAGGAATTACTATTCTCAATGTTTTCTTTTTCTTGCACAATGATATGTTCCAAAGGGGGAGAGTCTTTAGCAGAACAACAAACCAAATGTTCATGACATTCAAAGGTTGGTTCTTTTAAAATGACTTTATCACAAGTAGGGAAATGATCATAAAGAGGGTTGTTATAGACCTTAAATATTTGATCATCTAACACTAATCTATCATCCTTATCATTTAAAATATTATTCTCTTATGCTATAATATCTTCCCAAAGGGGATGAGGAGAAGGACAAGTAAGATCTTCATGATTCTCAATGATTGTATCCTCTTTCACCAAGATACCTTCATCACTAAAAGGAGAGATATCAGGAAAAGAACAATTATGATCATCATGATTATCTATGTGTTTAAATTCTCTTCTATCATATCATCCTCACAAATAGTAGAGACAAGAGGGGGTACAGGTTTAAAGCAAGCATCACCATTTTCTCTCTCTTGCACTAAGAGACTCTCATAACTAGGGAATGTATCGAATGGATGATTAACATGCTTATTGACTAAATTTTTCTTTACAAATTTGGAAAGGATAGATAATAACGTATTTGAATGATAATCTATGCAAATTCAAAATGTAATGTAAAGGACCAAAATGGAATGTAAAAATGCAGTTTTGAGGTTTCAAACAAGGTAATTTTATGATTATACTATGCAATGATCTGAAGGATGCAATGTTGTAACTGAAAATTTGGAATTGAGAAATGTATGAAATGAAGCACTTTAAACTAGATTTAGTGAAATGCATGAAACAAAAACTCAACCCACTGAAATAGGTAACCGATGCCAACAATCGAAGCACATAAATGTTGATTCAAATCTTGAAAACTGCAATTAGAAATTCCACAGGGACTAAGATGCTAAGGAGGGCATCTTATTCGTCCTAATGAAATTTGAAGGTTTCAAAAGCTTAAACATGTAGAAAATCGCTCAAATAGGGTACTACAATAGAAAACTAGAGAGGGACTAAGACGGGAACAAGGGCATTTTTATCCCAGATAGGATTTTTTTACAGAAAATCAGACAATTTTGGGTTGATAATAGTGTTCATAGGTTGCCTACCCAAGGACCTAATGCTTGGAAACAAAAAATTGTGCAAATGAATGGAATAAAAATTAACTAGTGACAAGAAATTGGATACAAAAGTGAATGCATTTTTTTTCAATTTTGAATGTAATAAAAATGTTTCTAAATGCAATTAGGTTATGAACAATAGACTTTTTCAGTATTTCAATGAGATAGAATGATGCAAGAAATAAAAAATGCAACCTATATGCACTTTCACTAATGTAAATGAAAGAAACCCTAAATGAATTTTCACTAAGTATAAGAAACCCTAGATGCAATTTCACTAATGCAAGATGCAATGCAAGAATGAATGCAACCTAGATATAGGACTTTAAAGGAATCCAAATCAGAAAATGAATGTTACAAAAAGTTGGTTTCAACAAAATGAACAATAGAAAAATGGGTGCTTTATAACCTAGGTCATAGAACACCACTTTTCTCCTAAGGTCATTCAAGAATGTCCTAGGAACCCTAATTGGATTGACTAACAAGCTCACAAGGTGAGTCAATTCACAATTAGGAGGACCTAAGAAGGGGATGTCTTTTAGATTTTAGGGGTTCACCACCAAGAAAATGCTTGGAAAAGACAATGTTTAAAAACACACTATGATATGAAAAACACTTAAAATGAGCTAAATGAAGCTTACAAATACTAAAAATGAACAACTCAAAGTTAGGGTATGTGTACCTAGGAAACTTGGAGATGTAAATAGGATTCTAGAAATCCAAACAGACTACCAAAATATTCCTTGGACGACTAAGATGCCCTTGCTACCATCTTAGTCTCATAGCTGTTGTTTTTTGAGGAAAACACATAATCTTTAGATGATGGAACAAAATCTCGAAGAATCTATGAAAGATTCCACTTGGAGGACTAAGACACCTTTTCTCCTGTCTTAGTCTTGATCTGAATTTTTGAAAAGTGTGAATGTGGTCATGAACTCCCAGATCTACGATTGCTTCCTCTCGGATCTCAGGTTCTAAAACAGTTGAATCTGACCTGTAGGTGAGTTTCTGTGAAGATGACAACTTTGGCAATGAAAATTTTCAATCTTTCACTCCAAATGATCTTCAAGTCTTCAACCTAGATCTGCAAATACAAACACACAAGAGAGGGAAAACTTGTTGATTGTTAGTGAATGGGGGTTTGCCTTGTTCAAACCCCTTGTAGGTAATTAAACCAAATGATGAAATGAAGCATGAAACATGAAATTTGTAAATGTTATCACCTTGTATGATGTCTTGTGAAGCAAATCTGCAATCCACCATGTAGTGGCTATGAAGAATGTAGATCTTGGATCCTAGAATGTGATGTGAATAGTAGTTGTAGATAGATCTTCAATGCTACATCCACAATATTGGCTCAAGAACATGAATGGATGCAATAAACCCTTGACATGATGCTTGAATCTTGATGATTGCTCCAAATACTTGATAATTTGCTCTTGAATTCTCTTATGGACTAATTTTTTCTAGAATAGATGCTCTCACAAAATATTGGATTGAAATGAGTGAAATGACCTTGTATTTATACTTATTCATGCCTAATATCTTGAAATTACACCACAACAAGTTGACATATGGAATAATTAATTAGAGAAAACAAATTTTCCTGAATTTGAAATTGGACCTCAAAAATAAGCCAAGGAGGACTGAGACACCCTTGGTGGTGTCTTTGTCTCGAGGCTCAATTTTTGGGTCATAGACTCCAAAAAGGGACCTAATTGAGAGGTTTCAAAATCAAGGTCCCAAGACCCATGGAGGACAAAGACGCCCTAGGTGGTGTCTTAGTCCCAATCCAAAAATTAGGGACACAAAGACATAAACATTAGATGATCATTTATCTTTTGATTTTTTTTGATATTTTCCATAAAAATATATAGTTTATAGGGCTTGTGGATGAAAAATAGGACCAATTAAGCCATAAATGAGCATAAATAAAGCAAGGTAGGCCCAAAAGAGTGTGAAAATGAAAGGGTATACATTTTACTACACTAGAGATGGAAATCCCATAAGAAATTTCATGTGAAGGGTATGGGAGATGAACAACTTTCCCCCAAGTGTAATGGTCCACATAGATAATTTTTTTTACACATGATTCTTGTTTGCTAGATTTTCATCATGGTACTTATCCAAAGCTCCATAAAAATGGTTTTCACTATTTTACAAATTTTTTCTCTTTACTATTTTTCTTGATTTTTTGATTTTTTTTGTGTCACCAAGACGCGTGTTTGCCAGGTTCTCATCAAGGCAACATTTTTTTTATTTTTCAAATTTTTTTTGCTATCCTTTTTGTATTTTCTTGATGGCCTTGATTCTTTAGATGATCACTGAATGGCTAAATAAATTGATGGTTTTGATGTAGAGACTAGTGCCATGATATGCCAATAAGGACCTTGATTGAGTAGCTTCCTTGTTAGGATCATATCACTTGCATATAACTGATCGATGTCATTGTGATCCTTGTTGATACTAGAGTTGGCCTTATCATAATACACACATCTCGATAGAGTTCCATGGGAATTATTATGATAAAGAGTTGTTGCCAAGATGTGATAGATTTTTGAGGTAGGATTTTTGGAATTATGGATGATGGTAGATGTGCAAGGATTGTTTGGACATTCTGATGAGTCACTTTTTATTTTTAAAACTTGGTATGTTGTATGGTGGAGTTTATAATTTTGATTGGGATAGCATTTAGAGCCAACACTTTTGTGTCACCAAAAAGTGTGTACCTTGGCACTTTTTCACCCATTTCAGCCTTTTCCATTGGATTTTGGCCTTGTTTACCTTGATTCAACCTTGTAAGCTTGCAATTCAATAATAACCTAATGGTATTTTACTAAGGTGTTGTGAAGTTTTGTAACACATTTCCTCATTTTTCTAAGACCCTTTCAACATAATTCACCTAAATAATGCATTCTTACACCTTCCTAAGCCTTAAGAGAAAGTGTTGTAAAGTGTTGTGATGTAGTTTCACACTTATCTAGGCTTATCACCCCTAAATTAACTATTTTTTTATGCTAATTTTCCCTTTAATGTATCTTTAGTCCCGACCTAAGTGTGTTTCGAGAGGCAACATTGATTAAATTCATTAAACACAAATTAATTCTCGACCACCACTAAAATTTTCCCAAGTGGACTAGGTCACCTCCTAAACCCTAGGGTTGGCCTATCAAGTTGCATTTCAGAAAAATTAGGGTTTCACATGTATAAATAAGGTTTTCATCCTCATTTTTCTCTCTCCTAAGCTCATTTTTAACCCTCACCCAATCTTGACAAACACTCTCACACACAACTTCCTAAGCAAGCATCCAAGCACAAGGAATTTCAAGCATTCTCCATTGGAGCTGATTCATGCATGTTACAGATATCTTCAACAAAGGATTTGGTAAGTGTTGGTATTTTCTTCATCATTCTATCATCTTTCCTTTGGTTCTCACTTAGATTTGATTATCAAAATGGGGTTTGACTAAGGCAGACCCCTAATCTCTAACCCTAACCCTTGTCTCTTCTTTACATGTGTGATTTGTAGGTTTTGTATGCAGGTTTGTGAAGAAGAAAGGTGTTAGAAAGGTGTCCTCAATCCATCAAAAGTAATCAAGTCAACAAAACCCTAGTTCTAGCTTGGAGGCCTCTTTCTACCCATTTTCAACAGAATCTGAACCAAATATCTGTTGGGATCCAGAGTGTAGATCGAGGAATCCAATCTCTTCTTTTAGATTCCTAAAAACCCAAAAGAGGACTAGGTCACCCATAATGGCGACCTAGTCCCTCTAAGCTTGTCTTTCTCGGATTTTCACATTTTTGGGTACCCATTTGATAGAAACCTATTCCGACAAACTTTTTGGGGAAGAGGACTAGGTCACCCAGCTTGGCGGGAATGTCCTTGTGAAGATTTCAGACATTTTCTAGAGGATTCTATGACCATTCATCTGCAACATTCCATTTCTAGGTACACAAGTTCTCAACTTTCCCATTTACTTTCTATATTGCATTCATTTAGGTCATTTTAAAGTAGTTTGTATTATCTTAGTTTTACTTTGTTTACATTTCATAGATTAGATTAGTAGCATTTCATTTTTAGTTTTCAGCCACACTACACACACATTATCACAACCTTCATCAATCAACCATACCCTCTTAATGCAATCACCCAAAAGCATATCACTAAGGTGAAAGAGTGACATTCTTCCATCAAGAGCTCCTAGGGTGAAAAACCCTAGGAGCCTATTTGGGGAATCCTCCTTCCCTTGTTATTATATGTTTTTGGTGGTTCATTTTGGTGAACCCGACTATCCAAAGCTTGTCAAATTTGAGTTTTCTTTTCATCTTAGTAAAAATCTTGCATTGCATTAGGCATTTGCATTATTTGCATCCTAGGGTTTGTAACAAATGCAATACTGAAAAATTTCATGTTAACTTGCATTTTTGCATATATAATTTCATTGAAAATTTCTAACATTCTACATTTTCACCTTAGAACTACATCATACAACTTGAAACACGTCAAAATCACTTAAAACACTCAGAAAATTTGAAAAAAATCCCTATTGGGACTAGTTCGCCATTTTGGGTGACCTAGTCCCGGTTCAAATTTTTAACTACCTATTACAGCCTCTAAAACCTCATTTATGTGCTTCACAGACCTCCTAGTACCATATACTATAAGTCTAGAAAGTTCTAAGAACATAGGTTTTAGGCTTCTCACTCAAAATCATCAATTTAGGGTGGTCAGTTTTGATATACCTTCATAAATAGATCTGCAAAATGATTACATTTATGAAAATGTGCATAATCTTCATTAAAGTAATTTTCACTTTTTCTTGTACACTGTTAACATTCATGAAACCATGTGTCACTTTGCTAAAACTACTTTTATTTCTTTCATATGCATTGTTTACATTCTTCAAACTTAGCATACGTTGGATATACATGTTCTATATTTCTGCATATACATTGTTCATATGGCTGAAACATTGCATGACATGGTTAAAAATGTTTTTTTTAGTTTTGTTCAAATAATGTTAATGTCTTATACATCTAGATATGCTAAGCAACCTTCCCCCCCTTCCTATGAGAGTGTTTTTGTGATAGAGAATACAACCTTGGACATTCTGAATAATCATTTTAGTTCTTCCCCTAATCTCTCTCCTCTTGGTGATGAAGAGATTATGGTGTCAGAAGAACCAATTAATGAGAGTTCTAAGAATCATAGTTGTTTCTCTCCTCTTACCTCTCTCAAAAACCAAGATGCTACCATAAGGAATCATGACAATAACATTTTCCCTTCTCCTAGTATCTCTCCTAGGCATGAAGATGATACTTTGTCGATAGAAGATACAATTGATGAAAGTCATGTGTATCTTAGTTACCCCCCTTCTCCTAGGGAACCCCTTATTAAACACAACAATTACACCATTAGTCATTCCCCTACTTGTGATGGAGTCCCTTTAAAAGAACCAACCTTTGAATGTGAAGAACATTCAGTTTGTTGTTCTTCTCAAAACTCTCCTCCTAGGGAGAATATCATGGTGCAAGAACGTGTGAACCTTGACACTTATCCTTCAAAAACTAAACCTTCCCTACGAGAAGATAATCACGAGACATTTAAATCCCCTTCCTTAATTGATCATGAACATAAAGACAGGATTCTTGAGGTTATGATGACACAAGTGGGACCTCATTCAATTAGTGAGTCTCCTAAGTCCCCTCCCACTAGTGAATCAAATAAAAAACTCAAAGCTATCTTGAAATCCATGATGCACTCTACTCATACAAATGTTGTGAAACCACTAAGTTGTAACTTAGTGACTCAAATACCTAGGGGATCACCCACCACTCCTAAGCCATTTCACTTTTCTCACCTTAGAGTCCCTTGTGTTAAGGACCTTAAAAAGGCTCATGCTGATATATCTGTATGGTAACTTATTCAACTTTCACCTATAGTCAGATTTTTATTTCATGAAATGGCACAAATACAAATGGATGAGATTGAATCTTACATTAAATCGAACAATCTCAAACCCCCCTCTCGTCCCATGCCAGTAACCCAATCTGACATCACATTATCTAACCATGAACTGCCCTCACTTGAGATTCAAAACAAGAATGATCCCTTGATGATAAAGGTGATCATTAATGAATCTCTATTTAGACACACTCTCATAGACAATGGAGCAAACATTAATCTTTCTAGCATGGCCCTCGCATGGATAAAAATCCCATTCAACCTAATGAATTTCATATTTGTGGCTTCAACAATGTCAATAGGTAACCACTAGGGATAATCACATTACCTATCGAATTCGGACCAGTAGTGTTACCTAATCCTATCCATATCATGCCATGACCCCTTCCATACAATCTTCACCTAGGGTGACCTTGCATTCATTCTATGAAAGGAGTCCCATCTACCCTTCACCGCACATTAAAATTTGAATCCAATAATAATATATACACGGTTGATGCAGATGCACAAAGCTATGAATAAACTAATCACAACATTTCCAATTCTCCTAATCCTTTCATTCCTAGATCCAAACTTATCCAAGTTGATGCTACGACTTCACCTACAACAAAACTATTTTGTGATCATAGGGGGTCGTTAGATTCTACACTTCCTTTCACTAAAATTTCCAACATCTCACCCTCTTGGTCCAAAGAGTCATATACAAACCATTCATTTTCATAAACAAATTCTAATAACGATTGGGATCTTATGCCCCCCTTTAAAGGAGAGTGTGAAACCTCACGTCCTACACCAAAACCACCAGTTGTCTTCTATGCTCAACTTGGTTCCACATCAACACCATTACCCCATGGTGGTGATGGGGGCTCTATCTCTCTCGTCCCTCCTGGGGGAACAACACATAACACTAAAAAGGATTTGTGTTCTTCCATAAAAACCAATCCTTCTCAGAAGCACCCAACCCCTTCATCTAACTCGAAAGATTGTTATGGTATCAGCCACCATCTCCTTCCTACATATGGATGCAATGAACACATGACACAAACTAGCATATCATCCTCTTTCAAGAGAAATTCAAGGTTACCTCCCTCTTCAATTCCTTCAAACAACAAACTTAAAACATCTCATGGAGCTTGGTGCTCTCCCTTCTATGGGGGCACCTAACTCCTCTCACTAATGCATAACCTTCAACCTATTCAGCTCACCTTTGCCTTGCACTAAGTGGGGGCAAGGGGTTCATTAGCCTTGTCCTCATATGTCACTTGTTGTTACATCTTTTGACCAAACGTTAACATCTCATGGACATACAAGAGCAAGCTTGAGATGTGGATGACATGTCTTAGGTTAACTAACATGTGACATGCTATCCTTTCCATGACGCAACCATGCTTGGAAAAATATGACTCGACATAGGGATTTCATAGTAGGCTCTGATGTCCCTTTCACATTCTTTCCTTTCTCTACTTTAAAACAATTTCTCACAAAACGGTGTGTAGAAATTCCTTTAAAGGGGGGGCATACCCTAGCACTATTTATTTTTGCATTTTCCCTTTGTCTTTGGTTCTTAGTGCAGCCTTGCAACTTCATACAATGAGTCTCTCACTTTATGGATGACATTGGGTGTAATGTCCTTCATGAAAGTTACCTATCTTAGAATATGAAATTCCTCTTAGTGGCCTGATGCGACACACTACATCCCCTAAGTTGTGAATTTTCTATTCTTTGATTGGTCCTCTTTTGGAAAAATTAGACACAATGTTACCTAAGTCAAAGACCTCATATGAACTAAACAAGACTCCTTCGAACACTTTCATTTTTCATTTTTGCACTTTTCACTTTTGTATTTCGCATGTTGCACTTTTGCATTTGTTTATACATGGCCACCTTGCATAACAAAAATTGCTTGACTACGGTGCCATATTGCACTTGTTGATGGGTTCTAAGCATCCAAGGCTTTGCTTGTCTCATGAATCACACCCCTGTCCTTTGTGGCACCTTATCAAAGTTATCAGGAGGTATAACTTTGGTATGGTTCAGCAGGAAGCCCAACTAGTGGCATGAATTTCACCATAGCCACCTTTTTTGTGTGTGTGTATACCAACTATGTGTATGTATCTCACCACCTTTTGGCATTCTCACCCAGAAAACAACCGAAAGTCTCGTCAGCCCAGAGTGAGCACATCCTTTTCTTTTGGACAAACAACCTAGATCTGATCCACAACTAGATAGACAAACAGTCGAAACTTGATCTGACTCCTTTTCTCTCTCTTCACCTTTTCACATCACTCCTTGTGTGATCTGTTATACTTATGTTTATTTTTCCATGGGATCTTGATCTTGGGGGCTTGATCATCCCTCTTGATCAGGATTCATCTCACCTTACTAGCATGAGTGCATTAGATCCCACTCGACACACATGATTCAACTACTTTAGTGTGAGTTTGAAGTATGTTCATACTCTCACTAAAGTGGGGGCTAAACGTGTATACCTTGGCACTTTTTCACTCATTTCGGCCTTTTCCATTAGATTTTGGCCTTGTTTACCTTGATTCATCCTTGTAAGCATGTAATTCAATAATAACCTAATGGTGTTTTACTAAGGTGTTGTGAACTGTTGTAACACATTTCCTCATTTTTCTAAGACCCTTTCAACATAATTCACCTAAATAATACATTCTTACACCTTCCTAAGCCTTAAGACAAAGTGTTGTAAAGTGTTGTGATGCATTTTCACACTTATAGTAGGCTTATCACCCTAAAATTAACCCTTTTTGTATGCTAATTTTCCCCTTTAATGTATCTTTAGTCCTAACCTAACTGTGTTTTGGGAGGCAAAATTGATTAACTTCATTAAACATAAATTAATTCCTGACCACCACTAAGATTTTCCCAATTGGACTATGTCGCCACTTTGGGCAACCTAGTCCCTTTAGGCATAAATTTCAAATTTTAAATAAAAATCAATGAGAATATTGCCTCCTAAACCCTAGGGTTGGCCTATCAGGTTGAATTTTGGAAAAATTAGGGTTTCACATGTATAAATAAGGGTTTTCATCCTCATTTTTCTCTCTCCTAAGCTCATTTTTCAACCTCACCCAATCTTGACAAACACTCTCACACTCAAAAATTCCTAAGTAAGCATCCAAGCATGAGGAATTTCAAGAATTTTCCATTGGAGCAGATTCATGCATGTTGCAAACATATTCAACAAAGGATTTGGTAAGTGTTGGTATTTTCTTCATCATTCTATCATATTTCCTTTGTTACTCACTTAGATTTGATTATCAAAATGGGGTTTGACTGAGGCAAACCCCTAATCTCTAACCCTAACCCTTGCATCTTCTTTACATGTGTGATTTGTAGGTTTTGTATGTAGGTTTTTGAAGATGAAGAAGAAAGGTGTTAGAAAGGTGTCCTCAATCCATCAAAAACACTCAAGTCAACAAAACCCTAGTTCTATCTTGGAGGCCTCTTTCTACCTGTTTTTAGCAAAATTTGAACCAGATATCTGTTGGGATCCAGAGTGCAGACCGAGGACTCCATTCTCTTCTTTCAGATTCCTGAAAACCTAGAAGAAGAAGACTAGGTCAACCATAATGGTGATCTAGTCGTCTTTCAAGGATTTTCACATTTATGGGTACCCATTTGATAGAAACCTGTTCCAGAAAAAAATTTGGGGAAGAGGACTAGGTCACCCAACTTGGTGGGAATGTCCTTGTGAAGATTTCAAACATTTTCCAGAGGATTCCAAGGCCATTCAACTATAAAATTCCTTTTCTAGGTACACAAGTTCTCAACTTCCCCATTTACTTTCTATATTGCATTTATTTAGGTCATTTTAGAGTAGTTTGTGTTAGCTTAGCTTTACTTTGTTTAAATTTTATAGACTAGATTAGTATCATTTCATTTTTAGTTTTCAGCCACACTACACACACATTATCACAACCTTCATCAATCAGCCCTACCCTTTGAATGCAATCACCAAAAAGTATATCACTAAGGTGAAAGAGTGACATTCTTCCATCAAGAGCTCCTAGGGTTCCTAGGGTGAAAAACCCTAGGAGCCTATTTGGGGAATCCTCCTTCCCTTGTTAGTATATGTTTTTGGTGGTTCAACTTTTATATGCCTTTCTTGATGACCATTTTCAAGGAGGTGGATATTTATTATATGTGGGAGTCCTCTTTTCTTGTGGCTCCGCATTTTGATTGACTTTTGGAGTTGGAATATTTTCTTTGCTTGATCCATTTTTCTTTGGGATCCATTTTAACTTCATTTTTCCACTTGGATTTTTGTTTGATTGAATGGCCTTTGAGATTTGATTTTGAACTTTTGATTTGTAATAATTTTGTTTTTGTTGGTTCCAATTGATGGGTTTAATTAGATTAGAATAATGGCTTATGGTGTGGATGGAAGGAGTGTTGGCAACAAAATTATGACAACAACTACTCATGGCCTCCATTTTGATATTCATATCAAATCAAGTTTCCCCCAATATCGTGGAGGTACCACTAATATCATTAGATTTTCTGATTGAAGAATAGACAAGACCTTGATGTCTAAAATTTTCTTGAAATTGTACTGGTTTTAGAATTCCTTTCTCATGTATTCCTAGTCCTCTTCCTTGATACTGCATGCTCTGACAAATTTTGTTTGCGATGGGGTACTTTTGGTTTTTAAAAACAAGATGCTAACCCATCATTGTGTATGTGGAAACTATTACTTGGAATCTTCTCCTCTATAAGAAAACATGATTTGATAAAATTTGATGATCCTATTTGATAACATGCCATAGCTTCATTAACATGTTGGATAAATTTTTAAATGATATCTGAATTCTAATCTAAATCTAAATTAAAAACTAACTCTAAATTTGAAATTAATTCTAAGTTCTAAATTAAATTAAATCTGCATGTTCTAAATTAAGTCTAAATTAGAAATCAAATCTAAATTAAAAATATAAATCTAAATTAGAAATTAGATCTAAACTAAAAACTAAATGCTAAATTTAAAATTAAAAGTTAAATTAAAAACTAAAAGCTAAATTAAAAGTAAAAGCTAAATCTAATTTAAAAGATAAAAGCCAAATTAAAATTTAAGTTAAAAACTAAACTAAAAATTAAAATCTAAATTTAAATCTAAATCTAAATTCTAATTAAACCTAAATTAGAAATTAAATCTAAAATTAATCTAAATTAAAACTAAAATAAACTGAATTAAATTAAAACTAAACTAAAACTAAAGTAAACTAAAACTAAATTAGAACCAAAACTAAATTAAATTTAAATTAACAATTAAATTAAAACTAAAAAAAAAAAAAATCCAACTAAAAAATTGCAATCAATCTAGATCTTATTAGAAAGCAAAGAGAGGTGCAAAAAATTGAAAGATTCAGAGGCAAATATTTATGCCATGATTTTAGGCATGCACAAAACACATTTAACCTTTGCTGAAAACACCTTTTTTGCCTTTGTATCACACAAAGTTCATAATCAAAGACAAAAATAATAATTTTGTGAGCATAAAAAGACAATCAAAACCTTTGTTAGATTTATCCCAGCTGTTTGTGACTTCAAATCATGCCATGAAAACAGATTTTACAGTTGTCTCTTCATGTATAATGGTAAAAGTGAATAGTGCAGCAAGTATTTCCTCATATCTTAAATTTAAGAAAAAAATTCCTCATATGCATTCAGAGGCTATTACAACAAATTGTCTATTGATCATTTTTCTCCATTTATTACAACAAATTCTTCATTTCCTCATATTATAGTAAATTTAACATTTGAGAATACTTATCAAACATTTTCCTGTGCACCCAAGTAAAAATCTATGAAAGTATTTCATATGAGATAATAGAAAACATCTTCCATAGTTCTAACATAATCCAAGATGAGGAGAAAGTGATTGATGGATCAAATCCAATTTTATATTAAGATCCAATGGATTATTCAAATCTGCAACACACTACAACTAGAAAACCATTAGGCTTGTGCTCACATCAGGTTCACCATTTATGTGACACTGAAAATGAAAACTTTGAATTCACAAATAAAAATCAACCTGTATTCAACATCATATCAATAGAGATTTTCCAAAATTAAAACAAAATGTAGAAATAAAATACTAACTTCTAAGAAATAGAAAAAAATGCATTCAAAAGGAAAATCACTCCATTGTTATCCTATCTACAAGATCTTGTCTTTGCTCTCAGATTTTTTGTAGCAAAAGAACAAGAGGCTATGTAGTTCATGGATTTGGAAATTATCAAATTGGATTTGTCACATTCAAAATGTGTATATTATTTTTGGTGAGAAGAAGGGCTTTGATAGATATCATCGTGGAAGAGATCCGAATTTCAAGAAGAATGTGAGATAAATCGTTATGTGGGATTTTATGAATATTCATAAATGCATGAATGATATTAGGAATATGAATATTTTAATGGTTATGTAAATAGAGTTAATGAAAATTATTGTGTAAATGAAGCTTATGAATGCGAATAAATGATTATGTAAATATTTTAATGAAATTGATTAATGAACTATGCATATGGGTAAATGATTATGCTAATGCATTTAGTGAAATATGCAATATTTTAATGGTTTATGAATATGGAGATATGATTAATGAAGTGATAAATATTTATGGAATGGATTAATGAAATATGCAAATGGATAAAGGTTCGTGTATGAATAAATGCTTATAAATTCTTATAATATGGATACATGGTTATAATATATAAATGGATTAATGAATGAATAGAAAAATGTATTGAATGAATGAATTAAATAGATAGTAATATTCATTTAATTAATAGATGAAAAGTAGGACAATTGTGAGGACCACTTTTGAGTGTCTACATGAGGTCTTCAAACCTTTTTGTATTGCTTATTATGATATTTTTCTCAACAAACCTTTAGATCCCTATGTTGAAAGGTTTGGTACTTATGAATAGATAACCAATATGAATATCAAGGAGAATGTAGTTTAAAAGGTGAAGAATATGTGGAAAAGATCAAGACAAAATTGGGCAAATTTTTTGGCACTCCTAAGGGTACTATGGCAATACCACAAGTTTCTTCTACTACTCCACAAATTTTACTATGATAAAATGGACAAGGAGGTCTACCTCTACCACTTTTACACCTCTTAATCCCTCTGGACCTACTCAAACACCTATTTTAAGAAGAAGAACTAGTATAAGTGCTTCAATGAGAGTTGAGACTACAAATAAGAAGAAACAAAGGCCCAAACAACAAGCAAGAAGGAAATTCAAATCCAATAAATTTAATTGATGATAATGAAGAAGATGAAGAATAAGAAATGAAAGCCTTCATATTAAAGAAGATAAAAAAGAGAGTAAGAAAAGAAGAGGATGAAGAAGTGTGACCTAAAGGAAAAGGAAAATAAAAATAAAAGGAAAAATGCTTCTATGGGTGTAGGTTAGGATGCTTCATCTTCAGACTCATTCAAGGACCTACTAGGGCTACATATATAGTTTCAGCTTGTGGTGACACCACAACTTCTAAGGATTCATTGTCATGAGGTACAAGTTCACTTGGCAAAAAAATTTCCCCTCCATAAGCTACAACTTGGAGATCTATTCTGCATGCTTTCAAAAGGAAAGAAATACTATAGGAGCATATGAAGAAGTGTTCAAGGTTATTGATGATGCTATAAATATCATTTAGGAAGGTTTACCAAAGGTCAACATTGATTCTTCCCTACCTTTGGAACATAAATTAAAGCTCTTAATGGACTCTTTTAAGGATCACTCCTCTCACATAGAGAAAAAAGTAAAACAAGAGGCCTTGAGGAAGATCAATAACAAAAGAATGGTTGATGCATTTGATAGATGTGCCAATGCACACAAAAAATTATAGGATGACTTGAAGAATATTAAAGAGTGTATAGATGAAGCCATTGCATTGTACTTATTTTATTTAAAATGGTGAATTTACAACAAAACAAATTAAAGATAAATTGAATCCATTGAGTCACAAATTACTAAAATTGCCAGAATGTATGACTTGTCAAAAGATATAGATGGTTCATCTAAGGAACAATTGGAAAATCTTCATGTGCAATTGTCATTTTGGTTGGATCAAAGAAAGAAAAATGAGAAGCAGTTCATCTTGTTAAGACAAGAAATTAATGTATGGCTTACATCATTATCTAGAGCATTAGCTGAAGCATACATTGTTCATCAAAAGATGAAGACTCCAACTAGTATGGATTAGCCTGAGGATCTATTTATTCAAGTTGAATGTCATAATGAAATTCTAGTCTTAACAAAATCAAATTAGGTGTCCACTCTTACTCAACTCAAGGTAACATATAAAGGAATTCCATCTTCCAAGTGAGTCATTAGAGCTTTTGTAGATAAAGCAATTTTGTCTTTGTATAGTTTTGTGGATGATTGTAATAAATTTTTTATTTTATTGAAGATAAATATAGTACCAGTTTTTGGGTATCTCCATCTCAGGGGGAGTGTATAGTAAGGTGGGTTCATATAGTTTTGGGATATTGTAAATAGAAGATATCATACCCTTTTCATTTAATGTCAAATAGAAAGAGAAGCATCTGTGTGTTTCCATCAATGAAAAATGGGAAGATTGTTGGAAATAGGTGTTGTCATTGATGCCAGCTATGTGTGTTGAAGGTTGTACATACTCTAGAGATAGTTGGTGAACAAAGTGTATGTTATTAGTGTAGTATAATAAATAAATAATGATTTTTCTATTATATATGTGTGTTGCAGAGGTTGATACATTTGTTCTAATATGTTTCCTAAACTTCTACCTTAATATCATCCCTTCTTGGTGTACTACACCTTGAGATAAGTTATAAAATACTGGCTAAGGAATTCATTGAAATTTGTCTAATGTCTAAGTATGATGTAGAAGATAGTACACAAGTTCGGATATATTTAAAACATGCCTATTTTGATATCATTATAGGCTAGTACACCACATATTGAAATAAGTTATAGAAGACTGGCTAAGGAATTAATAATGTATACTCTACGGTAGTGTCATGACTCTTTGATCTTCATTCCTCCAAAATGCATGACTTTCTCTTGTGTTCCAGGGGATAATATGCTTGTGATGTGAATGTGTTATATTCAAGGATTCAACTCATCATAGCTTCTATAGTGAAAGTTATCAATGATAGTATTTTTTTCTACGCTCGGGTAGTGCAATGTGTTGATATTGGAACATTGGGGTACTTCACATTCCTTGTAAAGTGATGGGTTGACCTTTTAGTTTTGAAGACATGACTGGAATTTTTTTTATTATATAAGCAGGGATTTTGAAATGGCCCTGATCCATTTTACATCAAGAAAGATTCAACAATAAGGCCAACAAGAGAAGGAACAACCACCAAACAAGACATCCCAAAAGGCACAACAAAAAATACAACCTAAAAAAAGAGTGAAGCATAGCAAGGGATACCACCCCACCAAAACTAAGTCAAGGTGGTTTAAATAATTTTTTCAATATATTTTGTTGAATTGTAATACAGGGATTCCTCTCCACCAATCTTTTCAACTTTTTGTTACGAGAGGAAACAAGACCACCATTAGAATCAACCAAGCCCAAAGAATCAATAGTGGGTCCAACTTAGAGGGATCATCAACACCATCATTTTGAAAGCTCTTGACATATAGTGGAGTCTTCCACAACATTTTTCACCTTTTCCTTTTTCTTCCAAATAGTGTGTTGTTTCTTCTTCTTCAAGCAAGTAAAGGAGGCATGACCTAGTTTACCACAAGAAAAAAAAATAATCAAAGTATTCATAATCAATCTACTACACCCACCTACCAAATTTAGAAGAGAAAGTAATCTTAGTGGGAAGAATACAATTATTCTCCACTAACACACATAATCTAGCAGCCAATAGATGCTTCATTAATTTGGTGACCTTATCTGTAGATACAAAGGCCATTTGAGCCAAGAAACAAGGGGCGCTCATGAAGGACCATAGAACAATCTTCAATGTAGGGACAAGAAAACAAAAAGAAACTAATACACAATGTAGTAACCTCAACTCTAATCTTCCAAACACAAAGAGTCCATATTCTAACAACATGGATATTAGGATGATTTCCACATAATCTCCCAACCAACGAGGTCTTAATCCAGTCCAAAGAATCATTTGTAACATTATAGTCAATCTCAAACTATTGGATAGACAAATCACATACCTCCTTAGCACGAAAATCCTCCAAAGCAGGGGTAGTAAGAGGTGGAGAAGCAGAAGTAGTCTTGTAGAAAATCTAAGCCACACAAGCCAACCCATCAGTGGGAGGCTCAGAAACTAAAGGAATCAAGGTAGAACCAACACGAGCTTTAGAAAGAGGAGGAGAACTAGCATCCTCCTCTTCAACATCAGGGAGAAGAAATCCCTTTTTGATGCCCATTGTAGGTTTGGGAATAGGAACAACCACAATAGGTGGAGTAGAAGCCCTAAGAGAAAAAGCTACATCCTCACTAATAGGAGAAGCAACCACCCACCCTTGAACTTAAGTAACAACACAGAACAAACCTTCATTCTATTACAAACTACAAGAAACCTCTCCATTCAGATAAGGGGAAACAAGAGCAGCATTAGTGGAATCATCCTCCACTATCTAAATGCTCTGCAATAAACAATCCTAAAGAATAGGAGCATTTTGAGTAAGGAAACCCTTTCAAATCCTAGAAAAGGAGAATGAGACTCCTCCACATTCTTCCCAACCTCCTCACACCCTCACGACTTCCTATGAGCTTCTAAGAGAATATCAAGTATGAGTTCCTCTTCCTCAATAGGAAGATCATACTCAAACCCAGTATCCAAGCCAGATCTATCACGAGAAAAATAGGGAAAAAATTTCTTCAAGTGTGTGTAGATCTTCATCTAAAACATTAGCATTTTCCATCTCCCAGCCCTCATGAGCTTGGAAACCCACCTCTTCAACTTCCATGCCAAATCCATCAAAGCTTGCAGAGAAGCGCACATCACCAAAATAGAGTCACCCATATCCTCAAAAGCAGCATCCTCCATAGCAGCACGAACATCAGCAATGGATTCACCATCTACAAAGACTCCTCTGCTACCAACATACCCATTGGAGGAGCCAACCAAGGTTTGGTAGAGCACATCTCCTCCCAAAAAGACCTCTACTCCAATACTAATGTCGATCTCTTCATCCTCCATAACTCCATCAACATCTTCATCCTCTTCTTCATCTGCAACATAAGCAACATAAGTGTTATGTTGCCACTTCAGACCAAACTTCCTTGCTGCACCCTTGCCCTTGCTCTTCTTAATTGCACTTGCTCTATTCATTGTTTTAAGTATTTTTTAAGTGCACATTATTTTTGCATTATTTGGTATTTTGGTGCTCGACAATATTTATTCTCAAATGAGGATTTGCTACAACTTGTCCAAAATGCTCTATTCCTATATATTCAGTGGGTTTCTCCTCTTGTGCTAGAAAATTATGAATGATTCTTCAAGAGAATTTTGTGGAGATATCGTTCATAAACTAGATTTCTCACATTTTTATCAGTACAATAGTTTTGGTCTCTCCCTAGTGGTGTAAAGTTTTTCATTATTGCAAAAGATATTTATCTATACAATGGTTTTGGTCTCTCCCTAACTAGATTTTTACATTGTTGCAAGAGATATTTATAGAAGGAAGAGTCATTTATGAAGTTCAGAGAGTGAGTTCAAAACATGAATTAAGTGTAATGGTGAATATGAAATGTGCAAAATTTATGTGATGATATAATTTTATTAAAAAGAGACTACATTATCAGCATAAGCTAGATGCTTCATTCATAGTAGTTCAGGTTCTAGCTTTCTTATTATAATCTTCATGTATCCTTCTATGAGATAGTGAGTCTCCTCAGGTCATTTATATCTTTCCCTTAGGTTGTACACCTTAGTCTGCAAGTCAATAGGTAGTTAGCCTCAAATTACATTATAATCTTATAAGTAGTGAACTTTATGTATTGTAAGCATGATATTTCAAGAATTTCATAGTGTAGATCATACATTCATGTTATTCTCAAAAGCTCTGGCATGAAATAATCATGAGTGACATAATGCTTAAATTTAATTCTCATTTATCTAGAGACATTAGTAAGATTCTTTGGCATCAATGACAATATATGTTCAACATCACCCCCCTTTTCATTCATGGAAAAGAACAAAATTTTGTTAGCACACCAACATACATAATCTAGAACTACCCCTATGTGATACAACTAGAGTTCCTAAGCTTTTGAAAGATACTGTTTTTGGATTCCTTTCCCCCCCTTTGACATAAATGGAAAAGGAAAACATAGTAATTGGAATCCATTTGGATTCATTCCTTATTTTATTTATAGATTCCCTCTCCCTCTATGATATTTCTTGTCTGACAACTATTTTGCAAGGCCACCAAGCATGCTTGTGGCAAGGAGTCAACACTCCCCCTCAACCTATACTTCCTCTTGATTTAAGAGGGGGGAGAAACAACTCCCAACTTCTTCTAGAGATACTCAAAAGTCTCCTTAGGAAGAGGTTTCATGAAAATATTTGCTATTTTGTCCATAGTCTCAACATACTCCAACTTCACCTCTTTGTTTGCAACCTTCTCTCTCTAAAAATCATACTTGATTACAATATTTTTTATGCATCACCAGATTCCCACAAATATTTATAGCACTAGTATTGTCACAAATAATAGGAATAGGTTCATCAAACTCCATTTTCATCTCCTTCAAATCTCTCTTCATCCATCACATGAGTGTAATATGAAATTTATACAATGTAGTCCACTTCTACTATAGATAAAGAAACTGAATCATGTTTTTTTCTTAACCAAGATATAAGACTGTCACCAAGAAAGAAAGCTCCATCACTTGTACTCTTCTAATCATCTTTTCTTCTAGCCCAATCTTCATTTATGTATGTATTTAATTTGAAGTTTTCACTCTTAGGATGTCATAAAAAAATAAAAATTTATAGCCTTCAAATATCTAACTATCCTTTTTATTGCCTTTACAAGAGTTTCCTTAGGTGTTGCCTAAAATATAGCTACCATCCCTACTGCTTGCATAATATCTAGTCTGGATGTGGTTACATAAAACAAGTGACCAATCATTGACCTATACAAGGTATGATTTACTAGAATATTCATCATCTTTACTCAATTTATACCTAGTAACCAAAGGTGTACTCACCCATTTGCACTCTTCCATCTTAAAATTTCTCAACATCTCCTTTATGTACTTGTTCTAAGAAATGAATATACCTTTTTTTATTGAGAAATATGTAAGCTAAGAAATAAATGAAACTCACCAAGCATTGACATTTCAAACTCATTTTGCATTGCATCTAAAATCCTTTGCATATAGCATCACTACTACCTCAAAAAATGATGTCATCAACATAAACAACAACAATCAATAATTGATCGCCTTCTATTTTTATGTATAATTTTTTATTTGAACTACCTCTTCTGAAACTTTGTTGTTGCATATATCTATCCAATATGGAATACCATGCTCTAGGAGCATTTGAGTCCATAAAGAGCCTTGTTCTTTCTCGACACAAAGTCTAGTTCATCTTAACACTAGAATTATTTCAGTTGTTATATAGATAGACTTCATCTTTTAACTCTACATTTAGAAATACATATTTGACATCCCTATGATATACCTTAAAATTATTGAATATTGATAAGGCTAAAAACATTTAGATTGCTTATAACCTTGCTAGAGGAGTAAATGTCTCCTCAAAATTGATTCCCTCAACTTTAGCATATCCTTTGCATACAATTCTAGCCTTCTTTTGGATCACTTTTCCATCTTCATTCAACTTATCTCTAAGGACCCATTTTGTCCCAATGACATTTGTTCTATAGATCTTCAAAGCAACTCCCAAGTTTCATTCTTCTTTATCCGAGTTAACTATTCTTCCATAGCATCTACCAAACCTTTCTCTTTACTTGCCTTTATATAAGGACTTGGTTCAATTTTTTATAATAATGAAAAATGTACTTGTTCATTTGATTTCTCAATTCTTATTTGGGTTTGGACTCAACTATCCTTATCTCCTATAATTTGATCTTCAAAATGGTTCTTCTAAACATATCTATCTAGAGTTTTTGTAGCTCTATTCTCCGAGTCCTCATAACTACTACGATTAGATTATCATTATTTTCTTCATCCAGAATCTTATAGGATTGAATAATTTCATCAATACTCACATTGACACAAGTTCTACAATACTTTTCAAACTTTTGTTATAATATCTATATGATTTTCTTGTCATAGAATATTCAAGAAAAATACCTTCATCAGATCTAGAATCAAACTTACCTAAGTGTTCTTTATCCCTCTTGATGTAGCATTTGCTTCCAAATTTTTTGAGATGTCTAATTGAAGTAGGTCTTACTTTCCATAGTTTATATGGTGTTTTTTCAGTTTTTGGTTTGATTTGAGCTATGTTCAAAATGAACACTATTGTCTGAACCGCTTCTCTCCAATACATATCTAACAACTTTTTTTGACTTAACATTGTTTTGGCCATCTCCTCTACAACCTAGATATGTCTCTCAACTACTCCAATTTGCTAAGGAGTTCTAGGAGAATTTGTTTATCCCAGTCATCTCATAAAATTCATCATACCTATCAAAAGTGAATTCTCCAACTCTATCTGATCTCAAACACTTGATTTTTCTTTTGGTTTCATTCTTAACCATTAACTTAAATTCTTTAAACTTCTCAAAAGCTTCTAATTTTTCTTTTAGCAAGGTTATCCAAGTCATTCTAGAATAATCATCAATAAGCATCATAAAATACTTTCCACCTTGAATAAATTATTTGTGCTCATTGGTCTGCATAGATTTGCATGAATCAAAACCAATGGCCTTGTTGTAGAATATTCCTTAGTAGGAAATTTGGTCCTTCTCTGTTTTCCCTCTTGACATGGTTTTCAATTGGTAGATGGAGGCTTCTTGATCTTTGATGTGTATCTTACCATTCCTTTTAAGTCGATCCTTATAAGATCATCACAATTGATGTGTACCAATCTTCAGTACCAGAGACAACTCTCTTCTATTTTTATTGGAAATATTTTTTTTTCATTTACCTCACTAAGATGATATATATCACTGTCAATATTGCTTCCTTCCACTACTAATTCATGAGTACCAGCCTTTCTAATTTCACAACCTTTAGCACTGAATGAGAGCTTGTAGCCTTTATCACATATTTGACTTACACTTAGAAGATTGTGCATCAATCCTTCTACACATAGAACATCATGAGTTTTTATCTTTCTTCCTTCTAGACTCAAAATACCCTTGCTACTAATCTTAGAAACAAAATTGTTACCAAGGGTTACAGATCCTTCATCAAACTCTTTGAAGTGTGTGAACTTTCTTTTATCTCTAGTCATGTGCATTAAACATACACTATCAATGATTCATAGATTCTTCTCATTTTTAGTATGTAATGCAGTTTGATCCACCATGGATTTATTTGACCTTTTCTCATTTGGTTTCTTCTACCAAACCTTATATATTTTATTATTCTAGAACATTCTAATTTACTCCTTTTTTCTTTTGATTGAAACCAAGGAAATAGGGTTCCAACTTTTGGGAGATAGAATAACTAGGGTTTAGGACCTATTCTTATTTCTCTTTTAGTTCATTCAAGGAAACCTTAGATATCTCAATCTAGGGATGTAAATGAGGGAAAGAGATCTATAATAAGGTGTCCTACGATATGATTAAAGATTAAAAGGGGGTTCACCACCAAGCAAGGGCTTGGAAAGACAAGAAATGCAAATGACATGTAAAACCTAAGTATACGACATTGAATATGAATTTGAAATATATAATAACAAACCAAGAATGAGAAAAGGGGCACCTAGAAGATAGATGTGATCATCAAAAGCTCTGAAATCCTAAAATTATGACTTTGAATGCTCACTAGGACTCATATACTAGTCTGGGCAATTTGTTCGTAGACTAGGGTTTTTGTGTAGAAACTAGAATCTCTCAGTGACTGATCTGGATCTCCTGAAATCTATAAAAGGGTAGTACTGGGACTCATACACCCAAGGTGGCGATTTAGTCCTAGTATTATGGTTTGACTCAAACTCAGGTATTCTTTGGTGATCTTTTGTAGCTTCTCTCCTATCAAATCTTTGAGTTTGAAACCCTGAATTCTGGCCTGTAGGGGACTTTTCATGATCTTGCAAGTGAGGAGACGACTTCAACAACTTTCTTCAATATTACAACTTTGTCTTCAAAGGATTCTCAAGTTCCAAAACACCTAGATCTGCAATCACACATGTAGAGAGAAAAACTTGTCGATTGTTAGGAAGTAGGGATTTTCCTTGATCAAACCTTGTTTAGGTAATTAAACCTTATGATGAAAGAATGAAACATGAACATGAACATGAAATATGAAAAATTTACAATGATACCTTGAATGATGTCTTGAAATGTAAATCTTCAATCTAACATGAAGTCGCCATGAAGAATGTAGATCTTGATCTTGAATTGGATATGAAACAATGCTTAACTTGGATCTTGAATGGTACATCACAACACTAGCTCAACAACATGCTTGACACATTATGCCTTTGACATGATGATGGATCTTGAATTGCTACAAAAAATGATGAATAAATCTACCCTTGACTGCTTTAGAAATTCTCTTGAATACTCTATGATTCTCTTGTTAAGTCTTAGTATACTTGACTCTTAATTGCTTATGAAATCCTAGGATTTCTTAGATGTTGAGATGATGAAATAACCTTGTATTTATACTTATTTATGCCAAATTTATTGAAATTACACACTACAAGCCAATATAAGATCTAGGAAGATAAAATATTGCCAAGAAATGAAATCAAAATAGGTCCTAATTAGAGTGGGACTCATACGCTCAAGGTGGCCTATGAGTCCCAATGGCTCAAAACTGGGACACAAACTCCAAGACAGGTCTTGTTTAATGTGAAACTTGAAATCAGGTTCCAAGACCTAGGTGGGACTATACGTCCAAGGTGGTATATGTGTCCCAAATCACTAGATCTAGAACACATGACCCAAAACATTTAATTATGATTGGTTATTTGATAAGTGTTAGGATTATCCTCAGAAAGATGCATTAATTAAGGCTTGTCAATGCAAAATAAGACCAAATAACA
Organism: Sequoiadendron giganteum; assembly: GCA_007115665.2. Classification (NCBI taxonomy): domain Eukaryota; kingdom Viridiplantae; phylum Streptophyta; class Pinopsida; order Cupressales; family Cupressaceae; genus Sequoiadendron; species Sequoiadendron giganteum. Next base: position 392,887,104 of record CM021100.1, read on the forward strand.
CATAAAGAAACCCTATTTTGGCAAGAAGGGCCCAAACAAGTGTGAAAATGTAAAAGGATAAATTTTTCTACACCACACTGATAAAGGTGGAATACCAAATTTGTTTTTATAGATTCTAGCAACATATCCAAAATTGTTGCATTTATGACAAATAATAATAAAATTATACAAAGTTGCAAATGCATTTCTTCTAAAAAAATTATTTCTTCTTTCTAGAGCCTTCCTACAATTCATAGCCTTATGACCAAAATGATTTCAATTAAAACAGTAACCAAAAAATGAATGATTGAACCTAGTATTGTATCCTTTTCCTCTTGAAGCTTGTCTTCTAGATCTTCTATTATGTTTGTGCACTTGGATGAAACCATCATTCTACACTTCTCTTTCATTGATTGTTGCAACTTGTTCTAATTTAGAAATTTTAGAGTTATTCTCTTCTAGAATCTCAACAAAAAACTCCATGGGTTGCTTTGTCACCTTATTCTTACATATATCTATAAAACAAAGACCAGTTTTGATATGTGGTGATCTCTAGATTTCTATTATTTGATCCAAAATTTGAGTGCTCTTCCTAAACTTTAGCTTCGGTAAATGATTTATTATTTTAGGTTCTTTCCTTAGTGACACAATTTTTGATTCAAGTTTTTCACAATCCTTATCTCTTGATAATAACCTTTCAGCCAAAATTTATTCAACCCTCTTTGCTTCTTCTACTTGAATCTTTAAGTCAATGACCATCTTCTCTTCCTTCTCAATATTCTAAGATAATTTTTCTTTAGCTTTCACTTCTTCCAAAATTCTTTTATTTTTAGTCTTTTAATTTCTTTTCCATTGTAAGTAATTCTTCCTCAAGGTCTAGATCATCCTCAATTCCAAACATCATTTATGCATCACCTTCAAAAGTTTCAGTATCCATGAATAGAGAATTCTTTCCTTCATTCCCATAAGTGTATTGATCATCATCATCAGATGAATAGCCTTCCTGATTGATAAAGAAACTCTTTTGATTATTTAACTCAGAGCCCATCCAAATATTTGGAAGAAGGTAAAATTTTGTAACTTAAACATCTCAGGTACCTAAAACTTCAAATTGTTAGCTATGAGGTACCCAAGACCATGGTTACGAATAATTATTTTTCCCTCGATAAACTAGATATTGAGGAAATTCCTCTTGATTTTTAAATGGATTGTATTTCTTGGAATGTGATGGGTCTCATAGACCTCCCTTGAAAATACACTATTTATGATGTTCAAGATAATTTTCAAAAGTTAAACATTTTTTGCCTTCAGAAGCTTAAAGTGTTCATTTTTTTTCTTTCTACAACATGCCATGTTATCTGATCATCTAGTATTTACTTTGTGGTAACCATAATCTTGGTCATGCTAGATTTATCACTTTTCTCTTGCCTACATGGCATGAAATTTTGGTTGATCATGGATGTGACACCACTAACCAAGTTGTGTAGGGTTTTTTAAATGTTAATAATCATTCCTTTGTAGTGATTAATGTGTATTCTTCCAATATGCAATTGAAAGATCTTCTCCCCAACATTTGTTCAACAATTCAATGCTATTCACCACTTTGGGTTTGTTTAAGTATTTCAACATGATCAAGTTGTCACATGATAAATGTGGACCTTTTCTCATACAATAGATAAATCGCAAGAGGGAGGTTGGTTTTTTATACATAATAAATTAGGTCTTTGGACTTCAATTTTAGTTGTCGCCATGGCCATAAACCTTGGTACATGTGGACCAACTTATGGTCTAGTCTTGATAGATTTTTAAAATGGCTTGATTGTGACATAATTTTGGCACAATATTTATTTACTTGTTCTAGTTGTTATTCCTTACTTGTCAAACCATTTGTTGAGGCTGTCTTATTTGACCACTTTCCCATATGATTCCACATTGAATGGTATAATTCAACTTGCAAGGCTATTAAGGGTCAATTATTCATTAACACATCTTGTCTCAACTATAGGGCTAGGATGGTGCATATCTAACATGTTTGAAATTTAGATCCATGTTCTTCTTAGGGAATTATATGGATTAATTGGCGGAATGATTCCATAACCCATACATCTTGATTTATTTGCATCTATAGGCACTAGCTAGCTCTCTTTCACTATTGCTCATATGAGGCCACAACCCAAGAGCTCTACTTTACCATTTTCACCTTGTAAGATTAGTTTTTTTATTCCACCACCTAGCTTTGGCTAGCTTAATTGTAAGAATAGAAAACAAATGTGAATTCCTATGTTGCTTGCAATGCATAGATCAAGACCATACTACATTTGCTTAAAAATGGAGGCAAGGTGTTGAAGGTAATTTTCAAGTCTTGTGGGCTCAAAAATCCTATGATACCATCAAGAAAATTCATGGACATCAAATCTTTCATGAGTTTTTAGATATCCTTCAAGATTTTGTGTGCCACTATGAGAAAGTGTTTGTATCCTAGGAATACACTCCTACAAGACAACATTCTTGATAGTAATTTCTTGAGGATATTCCTTGCTAGCTCTTGAATGCTCAATTAATTCTTTGTGACAAACTTCTCTCACAACGAAACATTAAAGAGGAATTTTTTGTGGCTAATGATAAGGCCCCTAGCCTTGATGAATCTCCATGTAAATTCTATAAAGTCTTCTAGGATTTGGTTGGTAATGACCTACACAATGTGCATCTTGAAGTAATGCAAACTAGTTTGTTAGGCATTATCATAAACAAATTAAATTAAATTCATACCTAAGATGGGAAGCCTAGAGGGTATTAACAATTAGGAATCAATCACTTTTTTTGAATGTCTCGTATAAAATCATTGCCAAAGTGCTACCTCTCAAGCTACACTTGATTTTTTTGCTAGAGTCAACGTTGAAAAAAATGAATTTATCAAATTCAGATTGATTCTAGATATTTTTATTATGCTTTGGGAAGGTATGGAATGGACTTGCTAATTTCAATAGTTATCTAATTTCATAAAAACTGACTTTTCTAAGGCCTATGATCCCATTGAATGATGCTTCATTTTGGTCATGATTCAGGTGCTTGGTTTTGGCCCTTGATTTATTCAAAATAGTCCATGTGCTCTTTGTTGATTCTTCTACTTGTATTACCATCTCCACTCAAAAATCTCCCTCTTTTGGACTCTTTCGATCCATCAAACAAGGTTTCCCTCTCATTGCAGCTCTTTATGTTTTGGTTGTGGAAAGTTTTAGATACCTTCTTGCTCAAGCTATTTCACAATATTTTGTTAAAGAGATTTTCCTTCTAGTAGCTTCTTAATGGTCATTTTACTGATGATTCTTCTCTCACTATTTGCGAGGAAGAGGATAACATCAACCAAGCTCTCTAGTGCCTTGAAATATTTTTTCAAAAATCTAGTTCTAGCATTCAATGATAAAATACCTCTTGTTACAAATAATCCTTTTTGGTGAAGCTATCTTAGCTCGATTCTTTCACATGGAATTGGATTTGATCATTCAAAAATATTTCAATTTTAGGCACACTTTTTCTTTTTAGGCCAATCACTTCGAGCTTTAGCAATTTTTGATAGCAATAATTGGAAAATAGCTCTAATATTGGATCACCAAGCCCCTTTCCCTGATTGAGAAAATTATATTTGTTCCAAGATATTGGTGGCCTCTCATGTTTATTATACCTCATGTTGGGTCCCTTCGAAGGCTTCTTATTTAAAGTTTGAAAATCTCCTTAGAGATTTTCTTTGGGCTTCTAATGAGGGGCATCAAGTCTTTCATTGGGTAGCTAGGGATTTTTGTTGCCTCCCACATGGTGTCAGAGGTATTTGATTGATTTCCATATGTTAAAAAGGTATTTATTTATGTGTTGAGTGGATCATTAGAGCTCTCACTAACAATGAGGTGTGAAAAATTATTGCTCATCACTACAATGGAAAGAGCATTGCTCAATATTTTTCTTCATAGAAAAGCCTAGATATTGGCACTCTTCTCACCATGAAGGAACTAGTTCTCATTCAAGACACCTTTGTTATTGAAATTATTTAGAAAGCCCGAGAAACTATCAAACCATGTCTTTGTTGGGTTGGATATGAATTTTGTAATGATTTATCCATTAACTAATACTCCATTTGGTGACCCCCTTTTCTAATTTCTCAAGGGATACTATTGGATCTCTTACCTTGGAATTATGCCTTGAAATTTTTCAAAAGAGGAGCAAGAACTCTACTAGATTTCATCCACCTAGTCACCAAGAATTTTATTCCTTGGTTTGATTTCAAGTTAAAATTTAAACTTTCTAATCAAGACGATGAGACTTACCAAATGGTTATTGATGCCATACATCCCTAATCACTTAACAAATTGAGTGTGCATTGCCTCACACTTTGGTGGAAATATTGGAAATAGTTTCAAGACACTCCCTTTTAAATTTACAAGCCTTCCAAAGGATATTGCAATGGATTTGTTGTTGTGCTAAAAGATTGAACTATTAACGCTTGATACAAACACCAAATTTATGCAAGATCCACAAGAGCTGATTAAGCCATGTGATGAATCTATAGTTAGGCACCAACCTATATCCAAGGGGATGAAGACACCAACTTCCAACAATCCCCCCCAATGTGACTATGAGATTCAAACTTGTGGCCTCATTTGGATATCATTTGTTGTAATAGCTTTATCATTGCACCAAAATATCAACCTATTAACATTTGATACAAATGCTAGATTTATATAAGATCTATAGGAGGTGGTTAAGCCATGTCACAAATCTACGACTAGCTGGACAAGCATTGACCTACCTAAGGGGATGAAGGTACCAATCTTCCAACATATTATTTGTTGTCTATATAGTTGCATATGGTGGAGCGACTTAGTTCTCATTGATAGCTTCATTCCTCTTACAGTTTGTGGAAAAAAATTCCAAGTTGTGTGGTATGCGATTCTTGAGCTTAATTTGGCTCACTTTTTTTGGTGTTTATTGTATCAAGGTCTCTAAATGGCAACTCATCTTGCTCATATAGGCATTCCCACTCCTAATTGTTTTTTTTGTGGCCAAATTAAGTCTCTCAAGCATCTTTTTTTATTTTTCCCCTAAGCACAATAATTTTGGAATTGGATTCATGAAGCCTTTCAAGACTACCCCTATCTCTTGGCATATGGTTTTACTCAAGGATTGGCCCAACCTCCCTCACAAGTATACTCATATTTGGCACACTTTCAAGGTGGAAATTATCTTCAATATATGGAAAGATATGAATGTTACTCTCTTCAATATAAATATTTGTCATTGTATTCTTATGCAGATTTAGGTGCAAGCAAGCAAAGATGCACATATTTGAGAGTTGTTGGACCATTGGGGTGATGCCCCTTGCACTGTTTCATAGGTTCCTCTTGACTGCACATCCCCTTGTAGGCATCAACATGGACATAGCCACTCTTCCCAATGGGATAGTCTTGGAGATTGTGGATCTCGCTCTTGTGGTCCTGTGCCTTAGAATCCCAAGGAATTCATTATCATTGGAGGATGGCCTCATCCTTCAGATTCACCATCACCTCAATGGGACTATGGGTAGCCAAACACTAGCAAATTCTCATGTATGTTGATTGCCATCTCTCTAGTTTGCATTGAGCGGCCTCTTGAGGAGAATGTAGAAAATGTTGCTATCACTTGATGGAAACCAATTGATGATTCTACACCTAGTGATGTTTGAGGGAATCCTAATAATCAAGATCCCCCTTCACTTGGCATAGCCACGACTACTTAATTATGCTTTTGGACTAGGCCCTATTGGTTTTTTCAAATTTGTTTCAAAGCTAAGCCCTTTTGTTTATTCTAATTGAACTCGTGGATGTGCCTTTTTACCATCTTCAATTTTTGTAAATATTGTAATATTTCTTTTTTATAATTCAAAGTTAAAATAGATATATTCATAAAAGAAAAATCAATGCTACACAATAATATAAATGATCCTGCATAGATTAATCACAATGAGACCCATTAGATTGACATAAAATTAATTATAAGGAATCAATGTAACAAAGGTGTACAACATAATTAAAACGAGATATAGACAAGTGTGTAGGGGCAAAACCCTACATAAAATTCTAAACTGCAAATCATATTAAAAAGGAGGACGACAAAAATTGCCACAACTTTGTACACTTTGTATCTTATATCCATTTCTTTTTTTCCAAATTAATACTGGAAGCTACAACGAGTATATAGGGGAGAAGACGGGCAGTATCCATTAGGGCTAACTTCGCGCAACCATAGAATCAAAAAAAAAATTTATGGGGTTTTTTTGCTCACGAGGTAAGTGCTTATAAATAAGGTTTTGGCTTCTGGGCAATTCAGTAGAGTGCAGGAGCATTGGATATGCACATGGAGGTCAAAAAGACACCTTTTAGAGGTGTCGTCCGGTTGTCACCACCTAATGTCCCAGTAACCACCCGCTATAATTTCAATCAATTATAACTGTTTTATACCTTAAAATCCACTCAAAAACATTCACTTTAACACTTAATGAGCATCCATTAGTGTTTTTGTAATTATTTATTCAATCAAATAAATTTTTTTAATGGATCAAAGTGAATTTTTTTTTGGGAGGTTAAGTGAGCATGGAGGTGGCGGTAATTCAATGGATGCACTAACTGGAACTTCTCCCCTAATTCACGAGGTAATAATGTGAATCTCCGGTTATACTCCATCAGAATCATTAACGGTGTCATATAATGACCCTTCGTTTGAATGATTATCTCCTTTCCTTTCAGGCACTGTCTATGCAGGTGACAATTTGCACCTGCATAAATAGTGCCATCCGATGCATGTGCATGGGCCTCCCTCATTTCTCTCGCCGTCCGCGTGCAAACTCTGCCTTCCGTAACTCTGTCTGCCTTTCGTATTTAGTGGTGACTACAACTACACAGTACGCCCCTTTTTATTACACATCATATTTTCCCCCATTTACTGCCTTATAATTTTTTTAATCTTCTTTAATTTTTTTTAAAATTTTATAATCTTTTTATTGTTTGTTTTAAATAATTGTTTTTTTAAATTTATAATAATTGTTTTTTTGAAGTTATTTTATTTTTGTTATTTTATATTTCTTTAAAAATTATTTTTATTTATTTAATTTAATTTTTTTGTTTTAGTTTCAGTTCTTAGGTAAATGTTAAAACTAAGATATCCATTTCTAGAAATAATTAATTATATTTATATAATGTCAATTTATTTTTTAACATTTTATATAAATCAAATTTAATTTTAAAATATTATATTTATATTAAAAATTACGGAATAAAAATATAATGCAATATATAATTAATATAAAATATAATGCAAAAGACATTTACTACATAATACTTGGATAATACACATAGTAATTATATATTCCATTATATTTATATATTAATTTAATTTGTATTATATAAAAATATATTATATATTTTATCTAAAATTAGTTCTTCGATAATAATTAATATATGTATTATCCATGTATGATGTATAGATGTCATGCATCTAATTAGTTCTAAGGTAAATGTTAAAACTAAGATATCTTATTTATCTAGAAATAGGTTATAGAGGTATATGTATAATTTTAAATATCTATTATATTTATTTCATGTGAAGCATATATATTACCTTTCAAAAGATTATGCAGTTACACAAAGGATACTCTATAGTTACACAATTAGTCATAACCATAAGAGAGACTAATTTTTAAAAAAATATCAAAACATATATTTTCACATTAATACAATGAAGGTGATAGTTAAATCTTTAATTATTTTGAATTTTTTAGTATAATTATTATTCAAATTATTTTCTTAATTCATCATTTAGAAATGACATTAAATAGATTTTTGCATTTATTATGTGCTTTCTCTCTCATTTTATTATGTGAGTGTTATGTTCAACAATGTTCATGGATGTATACTATAATATCTTCTTTGTTATTTTCTTCTGTGAGCACTTCAATTATATATATATTTTTTGGAGATGTTTTAACCTAATTTAAAACGTATCATGGAGGCTAGGGTAAGTTTAATTTTAGTATATTCTAGTCATGCATAATACTTTACTAGTAAATATGGATAATACATATATTAATTATTATCTAAGAACTAATTTTAAATAAAATATATAATATATTTTTATATAATACAAATTAAATTAATATATAAATATAATGCAATATATAATTACTATGTGTATTATCCAAGTATTATATAATAAATGTCTTTTGCATTATATTTTATATTAATTATATATTGCATTATATTTTTATTCCGTAATTTTTAATATAAATATAATATTTTAAAATTAAATTTGATTTATATAAAATGTTAAAAAATAAATTGACATTATATAAATATAATTAATTATTTCTAAAAATGGATATCTTAGTTTTAACATTTACCTAAGAACTGAAACTAAAACAAACAAATTAAATTAAATAAATAAAAATAATTTTTAAAGAAATATAAAATAACAAAAATAAAATAACTTTAAAAAAATAATTATTAGAAATTTAAAAAACAATTATTTAAAACAAACAATAAAAAGATTATAAAATTTAAAAAAAAATTAAAGAAGATTAAAAAAATTATAAGGCAGTAAATGGGGGAAAATATGGCGTGTAATAAAAAGGGGCGTACTGTGCAGTTGTAGTCACCACTAAATACGGAAGGCAGACAGAGTTACGGAAGGCAGAATTTGCACGCGGATGGGAGAGAAACGAGGGAGGCCCATGCACATGCATCGGATGGCACTGTTTATGCAGGTGCAAATTGTCACCTGCATAGACAGTGCCGTCATATAATGACCCTTCGTTTGAATGATTATCTCCTTTCCTTTCCATGTAACTTTTTGAAATTTTTCTGTCAGGGGACATGTGTACTGTACCCTTCGCAGCGAATGGAGTTCACACTTTTTCTCTGTAAGTTTTGTCGTTCACGTGGGCTTCTGCTTTTTAAAACTACAAACTTAGATTTAAGGACGTGTGATTAAGTAAATATAATAAACTAAAACTATATAAATAGGGAAACTGCGGGCATGGAACTAAAGCAATTTCTTGCTAGAGTTAAAGGTGTGAGCAGCGACAGTGGAGTGGAATGATGCATATCAGATATTGGACATGATGTCAACATGTATGTTAAACTATTTTCATTTATTTCCTACCTATAATAACAGTTTTCTGCTTCTTTTTTTCTTTCATTCTTCTGCTTTATCTTATATATGTTTTTTTCTCCTACAGTTTCAAGGTTAGATCTCAGAGGTTTTATGATCTAACCCAGCAGGGTGGCTGAGAAGTGCTAAGTCTTTGGAGAAAGTAGGTATGGAGTTCCAGAGGGCTGAAAGGAGTTACAGTACTCCACCTGGATGGCGTCTGGCTACTTTTAAGGAAGCCAGCAAAGGGCTGGAGACTATTGACAAGCAACATGTTTTAGAGAAATGGGACAGAGCGCGTCTTCTGGATGGCTGGATAACTGGTCCGGGCTATAAATTCCGAATAGGAAATGATTTCAAAGGGTGTTTGGGCTACATGCTTCTCATTAAAACTGAAGCTTCCGGTATGCTCTCTTATTCTAACATCAAATTTCTATGAAAATATGTCATCTGTTGTAGAAAGTGTTAGTAAATAATTGCATAGAAACATGTTTTCTGTTGTGGAAAGTGCTAGTAAATATTTGCATAATTAGTCGTTTCTAAAATCTTTAGATATTCTAATTAGTTGAAGGAAGGATGCCAAATAAGGGGAAATTTGCTATCTTGATACAGTTCAGCCTGGTGTATACAATCAACTAAGATAAACAAATTTCTTCGATTTGTTTTTGTGTACCAGAAAAAGGCAATGCGGAATAGTACCCATTGTCCATTGGTAGGAACAAGATATCATTTTTTTTTTAATAACTAAAATATTGTTGATAGAGTAAGAAATAAAACCTTGGCTTCGTACCCGTACAACTCATATTTGAGTGCGGGTGGTTTAAACTTCCAATTGGCTATCCTCACCCCTGTAAAATTTCTCATTTGTGCGAGAAGGATAGTATATATCACTTTAGCCTAAGGAGGTTATCTACACATTAACTAATTATAATTAAATTTAACAAACCTAAGTTGGTCCTAGTGATAAAAGGCGAAATTCAGAATTAAATTGAGTATTGCTCAAAAAGTAATGTTTAATTATTTTGTATAATTTCTTTTAATAAATAATTATAATATTTTGAATTTTTTTACTAAACAATTGATTTTTCTATATATTAATAATAATTATAATTAGATATAAAATGGATGGTTTTCATAATTATAATTGAACTATCAAAAAATATTATAACTCAAAGATTAATCTAATATTTAAAAATCTAAAATACTACTGTAAGAATATGCATTAATTTGTGTATGGCTCTTTAGTTTTGTGTTTCCTTTGAAAGAAATGTTTTGATACATGTACATGGTGATAAATAGTGTAGTCTTGTGTGAAGTTGGATTCATTTACCTAGTCTTTTATCTACTTCTATGTGCACTTATTCTTAATCCTATATTTATTCATTTCACACACAAGTATATACCTACAACTTACAACATTCTCATGATCACACATTCCTATATACATAGCATCTACATTATCCATATGATTACATGCCTTTATACATTCATCTTGTCTATTTTTTTATGACACCCATAATTTGCCCCTTATATCATATGTACTAGGATGGGTCCATAGTTGTGAGGACATCCTTTAGAGCAAGAAATCATCCCACCCTAAAATTTAAATTTATTTTAAAATTTTACCAATTGGTTACCTTTGTCTCTATTTTATAAAGCCAACTAAGCACTCAGTTTCATGATTTGACGATATATGGCAATATTTGAAGACATTGAATTCATTCTAATAATTTCTCAATTGAATAGTCTATTAAGATCCTAAAGCATTGAAAGAGCAATCAATAATGGCACACCTAGTGCACTAAAAGGAGTACACAAATCTGCATTTTAGGTGTTTCATTCTTGTCTTTGATCTTTGAACAATCTCAAGGGGTTGATCTAGGTAGACATTGTTACAACCTTACAACAACCTCTCCAAAGTATTTCAAAATACCCTCGATCCCCCAAGTTGATAGAGAAAGTAGAAGGGTAGAGTTTGAGTTATGGCTTGGATGATTTTGCATTTAGTAGACCAAATCACAGTGTTTAGTTCTCAAAACTATATTCTCACAATCCTAGAGCACAAAGTCTCAACTTAAACCTAGTGACTTGTGCCAATTTAGACTAATGACATAGGACTCATTATTATACTATAAACAATAAAGGGCCAATTGGTATGAGTCAACAACTCCACATTTAGTTTTAGAAGGTTAAGATAGGTAATCATAGATGTCAATTAGAAGAGAAGCACAAGAAAAGAACAATAGAGTAAGATTTCTAGTTAATGTTCATCCAATTTCTATAAAAAAACTCTCAAAGAGTTATAATTAGATATTACTTATACTAGCTCACTAATCACAAGATTAAAATGCCTCTTTTAATTGAATAAAAACTTATTATGTATGAAACCATTTTAACCAAACAAAATTTTCACGTCAATGAGATATCAATTATAAAATAATACTTCATACATAATTGTTAATGAAATATTAATGCCTCTAAATATAGTTATCAAGTATAAAATCTCATAAGATATTGCGTGGTTTGATCTAGTATTATATTTAAGAATAACCCTTTTTGTCTCGCAAATATGAGAATTTTATGAAATCTTAAAAATGGCTAGATGTTTTAGAGGATTGTGTTTCCTTTCTCTATGGACACGTCACTTGGAAGATAATTTTTATGAATCAATGGTTGATCGCTCTAAAGAATCAACGGATTTAACAGCAGTCAACCTGAACCCAAATAAAATGAAAGGTGATTTCAGACCTGTTCCCTGTAGAGCAATATACGGGTTTAAAAGGGGCTTAAAGAGCGCCGAAATGATTCGATTCTAAACCGATAATTAATAGATATAGCCTCCGATAGGAAGGGTTTCAATTTATTGACCAGGAGAACAAGAGCCAAAACCCAAATGAACTACTAAAATCAAAAAATAGTTTTTCTTATGTTTCCTGTTAAAAATATTTGACAAATAAATCTTGGTGCGGAATATGCATTTTACCCTTCGACGATGTGGCTTAGCAATAATTTGAATTCCAATTTCGCAAGAGATCCACTTAATTTATTAGAACCATCGGGATAGGTCACTGTGCATTTATGGTGAAGGCTGCTAAAGAGCAGCATGACCAGCAGAACATGCATGCAGGAAACCTACGTGGCTTGAACCTACTTGGCCAGTCCCCCGGCTTTCCGAGCTCTCCATTCTCATAATCATCTCCAGTTTTCTAATTATCCTCTTCCAAAGGTATATAGTCCCATGATTCTAAGGATTTCCTACTCTTTCTTACCTAATCTAGCTCTGGACATTCGCAATAAAATACTCCTGAAGGATCTTGCAAACTTGAACCTCCCTAAAACTGACATAATTATATTATAGTTTCGAGCTTTGTAATTTCACTTTCACAGAAAATTACACTTCATCTTTTGATGGCATGTGCCACTCAAAAGTTAGCTCCAACAAGTGGTAGGATCTAATTTGAGATATGTATGGTTGGGATCTGCTCCAAGGATTCAATAGTTTTTGAGCCACGGGAATCAACTTTGATCTTTACTGAGTTTAGATGGATAGTAAATTCGAAGGCAAACTTTAATAAGAAGAAAATCTAAAATTTATAAATGCAAACAATAATAAACAGTTCCTTAAAAAGAAAAGCAGGGTTATAGAAGTTTGCTAAGAATGATTATTTTAAATATTATTTAATTTAATAGTTAAAGATTAATTTTGATCAATAAAAATAAGATAAATATTTATTTTTTTGGTCTGCATAATGTGAAAAATTGTTATTTGATTGTTTAATAATGGTTGATCTTAAGTAGAGTGATGACGAACTATAGTAAAGTAGACTAGGTTTGAAACTCAAAGAAATTCTCTTTGGAAGTTTTATTTTTTATTTCTTTTAGAGATTTATTCACATGACTTAATTATTTTTTAGTAGGAATTACCAATTTAATAATTTGATAAACAATAAGAAGATTATGAACTAACTAGCATTAAGAAATTGGATTCTCAATTTAATTCACCAATACATGAAACTCTAAGTACAAAGCTACAAAATTTATTCAATGAGGATAACTACATAGACTACACTTAAATGAGTTACTTATATTTAATAGAACATTATAGGGTAAAATTGAAAATCATAGACTAGTCAAAATAAGAAATACATTGTTAATCTTATATAAGTACTAATTCTCAATACTCTTTCATTGCTAGTTGTTTGGAGACTTTCCTAGAAGTGTATAATTTAAACTAGAATTTAACTAGTGTTAAGCTATTGGCTAATCTTGAAGGTGCTATTAAAGTTAAAAATAAAGAACCATCTTCTTTCATAAATGAAGCTAGACATTATTATCAACTAGAAATGTGTGAGGTGTGTGATGGGTGTTATTATGCTATTTATATTTTTATTGTTATTGGTGGATTTTTAACCCATTGATGAAGGTGTTGGATGTGTTAGGTGAAGAATTGTAGCTTATCTAGTTCATTTTCTTATGGATGTGTCTCTATTTTTGAGGTAATGTGGTTAGAGACATCATGGGACAATGTTGGTTAGAACCTAAGACATATTGTAAAGGATTGTTCCTTATAGTTGTAGTGCTCCACTACAAGAACATTGAATGTATGGATAAATATCATCCCAAGTCCATAGATGAGTGGTGTTGTGAATATTTATGAAGTGTACTAATGCATGATTTATATTCATTGTTGACACATCAATTTAAGGATGAAAGACTACAAGGGTCTATTTTTGTGTCAAACATAGTCCAAAGATTTGTTAAAAGATGTTAAAAAATCTTAGATTATATTAAACAAAAATTGATGTTAGAAGCCATAAATGGATCCAACTATTTTTGAAGAAGACATATATAGTTTTTATCATTGTGATAGGATTTTTACAAGCAACCATGATGGTAATTTTTTAAAACTATATATCTATAAAAAATATAAATTTATTCTAACATTTGGTGGTAGCAAGACAATTGATAAAATAAATACCAATTGATTCCCATGGTTAGTGAAGGATCACTAAAGGAGTGATGATCCTGAAGTTTTATATTTGAGTTTTGTGATGTAACATGAGATTTAAAATTTTAAATGACACTAAGTGTTTTTGTCCATGTGAGACCAAAATAAATTTTATTGTAAAGTGGGAATTGTTTTGATCATTCCAAAATGACATATATTTTAGAATAGAATGCTACGTAAATCAAACATTGGTCAGGTACCCCTAAGGGAACACATAGTTGTCTAAGATTATAGAGGAGCTCATTAGACATGAGAAATTCATAGCTCACTATATTTTTCACAAGCATGCTAAAGTTTTGTGCAAAATAAATATTTATTTGGTATAGTAATCCCTAAATAGAAAGGTATTCTCCGTGTGGTTCTTTTATAGTGGTTGGCATCCAGCCAAAGAATGATTAAGGAAATTAGTGGCTTTGCTATGATGCCTCTTCTTATGTTTGATTACAGCATGATTATTTTTTAAGTAGCTTATCCACTTAATGTGATATTCATTTTATAATTTACTTTGTGTATATAAGAATTTAAGTGGTTAATGATTAGAGTGAATGGTAGGTTACTTATTAAGGATCTTATGACATAATTACTTGATAATATAAAAAATACAATTCAATTTTTTCTCATAAGTATGATAGCTTCATAAAATATCACTCAAGGTCTCTAAGTGATATATGGTGATATTTTCATATTATACTAGTCTTAGAATAGTTGCATATTATGGAGAAGCCCATGAGGATGTTTTCTTGGTGCACATAGTCTAGGTGAGGGGCCATGTGAAAAGTTGAGAACAAAACTTTGATACAAATTGATGAGGCAAAAAAAACCTAAAAAATTATATTATTTTATTTATTGATTGATTATAGGTTACTTTTATCTTCTGATTTCCAAATTGGTTAATTTATATCAAAGGTATTATATTGTGTTGTATAAAAGGTAATTTTTTCGATATTGACCTATATCCTCTATTGGCATAGAGCTTCCAAAAGCTACAGAAAATGTTAGATATGCCACTCCTATGTTTGTCTAAAAATAAGGATTTCCTCCAAGTGTGTAATGATAGAGGAATTGATGATTTTAATACATCATTAATCAAGTAGACAAACATTTTAGTGGAAATTTTTAGCTGATAGTTTAGCCGATAGGCTATATTATGTGGGAGCTTTCAATCGGGAATTTGTCTCACACCGTCATACGACTTTTGAATTGTCGTTAAACTGTGTGGTTTCCAGTGACTGATTGCCATATGGCTTTTGAATTGTGGTTAAACTGCTCTGTAAAAATCATTCGGGGTAAATCAAAGATCTTCAAATCACCCAAGCCCATTCCAATCAATACGCACCTCCTAGAACCCTACGTTGGTTTCCTTCTAAAAGAGAAGCTCTTAAATGCCACCTGCAATTTATGGCATGAGACCACGTTTCTGGGGGGCATTCTGTCAAACAGATCACGTGTCCTTTGCATGCTTCCCCATCTCGCGTACATATCTACAAGATAAAAAATATATACATAGAAAAAAAATCCCCTCTTCGATTATGTTGGGGGATGAATGGACATATCCCGGGGAAGAGCTCCCATTTTGGCCCAGGCTGGGAGGACGCTGGCGGAGGTAGTGGAGTCTAGCTTTGTACCGGCCAAAATGCACTTCTCGAAAGTTTCCAAAACCTTTAAAAAAAAAAATCCATCTGGCGCCTATCCTGCAATCGTGGCAGTCCATTAGACCACATCTTCTGGAAGGCATTCAGAGGATTAGAATGAAACATTGGAGCTTGGCAGTCTATGAAATGCCAGAATCACCAAGGAAACTAAGGTTCGCGGACAATGCACCAATTCTGTTTTTAAAGTATTGTAGAATTATCAAAATTGTATCTACTAGTGGAACTATTGGAAGTTGTCCTGAAATATACCTGTCTAGAAGATAAGTTATCTTGCTGTGCAGATTGTAATACAATTAATAATGCATGCGTTTCTATCATTTTGTGATATTGTATTTTCAAAAGGTGTAATTCTTTTCCAATTACCTTTTAAAACAATGGAGTGAGGATGCTGATAAAGGTTGTTGAATATGGCTCTACACCTGCCGATCTGCATTTGATGGAAAGTTTCTAAGGCCTTTTCTACAAATCCATTTTTGTGTATATTCTAGACCTATTGCATTACTTTTCTGCCAGGGCAGCTGCAATTACAACATCTGACAAAATGCCTTTCTTTGGTATACTTTGGTCGATCTCCCATTCGCGCACAGGCAGAGAGGATGCTAGCAACGGTTGTGGAGTCTGGCTCAAAAACCGCCAATTGCATTTGCTTAAAAATATTAAAGCCTCTTCAACAAATCCATTTTGTGCATATCCTGCAATCATTTCATTCCCGGAGACCACACGTTTTCAGGCGTTCTACCAAACAGTGTAGGAGTCTTGTCATGCCTCCATATTCTACTGTTATCTGTTAAATGAAGGCGTTGATTTTTCTTTTGTGGGTTCATCTATGGCTGTTTCTATATAATGTATATTATATATTTATATATAATGTATAATTCTGCTATGACTGTTTCTATAAAATGCATCCCTATTATGCTGTTACCCTATGTAGTTAAGTGTACAACAGCATAATTAATATATAATGTATATTTTTTTTATTGTTATGATAGGATGTTGATAACCGCTTTTCCAAAGCTCTCATTTGTGCACCGTTGAATTGATTTTTGTGGGTTCATCTATATATAATATTGTGAATGGGGCATGTGAACTTTTGAATTTGTTAAAATCTGCCTTGGTAGTGTTGCGTAATGTTTTCCCTAGAAACTCTGTTTTGTTTTTCTCATCAGCATTGTTGACAGTATGACACAATTTGTGCAGAATCTTGAGGTAAGTCACTCGCCATGGTTTTATTGAGTGGTGTTTGTGAATACAGTTTGGAGTTTGCCACTTTACTATTTGATATCCATGTATCGAAAAATGATAAAAAAAAGACACTTTATATAAGACATGATATAATAAGACTTGACCTATAATAATACTAAGTTCATCTCCTCACATTAGAATTTCATGTTGAACGATCAATTTGGATAGTGATTAACATTTATATGATTATTGTGTAGATAGTGATGATAAGGCTTTAAGTATCTAGTACCATCAATGGAAAACATTCAATTAGGACCTATTTTTTAATTGATATTAGCTAGGGATTAGACATGAAACACAAATTCTACATGCTTCCACTTTATACAAGATTATTCACCTTAGACAAAATCCTTTGAATGATTCAATGATTTTGATTAAAAGTAACAGGACAACAGATAATCAATACTAATGACTTTTTATTAAAGAGGATACCATTGAGTTTAAATGATTTTTTTGATTAGATTAAAATAGGGAGGTCTCATACCCATTAAAAAATGGACATAGATGCCCAATGAGGGGGCTCATGAGAAGCGAGACACCTAGAAAGAAAAAAAAAAACTACAATTAACAGACCAAGAAGAACAACTAACATAGAGAACAAGACAAAATCGGTAGGGAACCAAACCTACAGGTCTCCTAGAAGAAGGAAACTAATAGCATGCCACTCCTTAGCTAGGAATTGGAGTTTCTAATCGAATATCAAGGGACCCTTATGTTCAGTCAGGATCTCCTTAGCACTGGGCGAAACAAGGCTACACTCATTCTTACCTTTTTTTTTTTGATTTCCAACATTGTGACCAACCTCTACTATCCTTTTACCCTAATTATTGTGTAGTTCTTGAGGAAAAACTTGTATAGTGATCATGGTGTTCTTGACACTATCCTTACTATAATCCATAGTTTCTTTGATACACTTTAGAGTTTTATCTTGATTATAGTAAAGTGTCAATTTCCTACTACAACCTAACCTTATCCTTCTTTGTCCCTGCCAAAGCTCTGAGCTCATTCATCTCACTCTCCCAGTTCACCTATTTGTCAATGGACTTAGTGAGGGATGATAGAAAATCCCAATGCCCGCCATCCTCGACCTCACCTAGTGAAGACGTCTCCTGCTTGAGCACCTTTGCTTCTAGAACTTGGATTCTATCCTTTGTAGTGACGAGTTGGCTCATGAGAAAATTTAGAATGTCATTCTAAATGTTGACAACTATTGAAATGTCATTCAACTTATACCTTAGGGGAACACAAGCCTCACAACCATCCTTATCCAAATTCGCCTCACCAGAGGTGCCATCCAAAATAACACACATTCTAGGGGATCTTTGATAGTTTGGTGGGTCAGTGGCCGAGGGGATTTTGTAATCTTCTTGCACATCATCGTGGATAGGGGAGCAAATGAGAGAATTGTCAGGTGTAGGTTTCTAGGACTCATCGTTCGAGTTCTCAGAGTTATCAAAATCAAAAGTAGAAATGTGAGTGGGGTCAAAGAAGTATTTAAAGGAATGTTAAGTGATGATGCAAAAAATAGTTTCAGTATATTTTTGATAAAGAGGTAATAAAATTTGAATGGGTAATATAGATTTTTTCTACAAAATAGAAAAAATTGTTTGTAGGTGGAATAATGTTAGTAGTGAGAAGTTATATATGACAGTATAATTTTGGGTGATGTGTGAAAGATTCCCCATGACATAAAATGGCCCACGGATGATGTATTTTTTACAATTGAACTAGTACATAATTTAAAAGTTTTGACAAGAGAACTAACACAAAATGATTAGTTTTAACTAATTAACCTTGGGACAAAGTTTAAAGGAGGATTTCTAACACAGATAAGAATAATGTTGCATAAATAATGGGGTCAAATTTGTAGCTACAATTTTACCCTTGGAAAAGGAATTAATAATCTAGGATACATGAAACATTTGAATATGATTAAATTCTACTTATGATATTTAATCTAAGATTAACATCAATGGGAAAACCAAATTAGTTGGAATCATGCGTTGGGGAAAAGTGCTTAGGAAAAACATCCAAAGTAACATAACATGAAGGATAAATGTTTGGGTTATGAAATTTTTAACCAATTAATATAAATTTTCTCCATTTTTGTGTGCATGAATATACATAAGTAAGAATAATAGTGTAAATAGAAAATTTAAATCATAAATAGAAGTAGAACTTAACCAAAGACATAACCTAGATTACACCTATGAAATAAATGCAAATAGAATTTGAGATTAATTAGTAAAATATGCCCCAAGAGGTCACCAGGTATAGCCTCCCCCCAAACTCGTGGTACTAGAGGGAGTGTCATGCCAGCATCACTAGTCACGTGAATTTTTTTACTAGGCACACTATAGTTTATAGGGGGATGGGTACTCGACTGATTCTTGTAGTCTAAAAAAAAAAATAGTAAAATATGCCCCTTTATTTATGTTTTTCCCCAAAAGGAAAGAACACAAATCAAGGAGAAAAGTATTAGATAAGAATTCAATTTTATAAAATTAAAATATGTATAGAAATGGATCATAAGCATTGTAAAGTGAGCTTGAATTATATGTAATACATTATTAAGCATGCAACATCTAAGATGCCATCAATAGAAAATCAAGGGTGCATACCTAAGGTACTTCCTTGTGTGTTAAAAATATAAATTTAAGTAAGTTACACATATTTTTTATGTTTACCATATTGTCCATTAAATATTGAATCTTAAGTTTGACAAAAAAAAAACCTATTCATAGTATTTCCATGTATCTAATAATAGTCACAAAAGTAACATGAGTAGTGAAAGAATTTGGCATGTGTCTAGCTGTAGAATGGAGTTAACTTTATAAGGTGTGACTAAAAAACTTATTTCAATATACTGAATGGAGGATATCCCAATCTAGTAGACTTTCATTGATTTCATAAGTTAATGGTGGCATGGCATGTTAATTATGCTCATATTATTGTCATCTTGAATGTTCAATGATATGTATATAGTAATACATCATAATCACTTGATATTAAAAGAAATAAATTTGTATCAATAATAACAAGGTCTAAAACTTAAATGTTTGATCAAATCATGTATATATATATATTAATTATTGGCACAATTTTGGTATGGGGTCTATGTGAAAGACATCTAAAACCCTATAAAATCCTCAAAAGACATTAAAAAATTAGATTTGGAAATAACATCAAGGTCCTATATTAATATGGTAATATTCCTTTAAAGAATTATGAACATCTCTATGAAATGCTAAACCATAATATAATATAAAAATTGGATTAAGATTATTCCATGCCCAAAGATGGATTAAGCAATCTTCTATTTTCTTCTTTGTTTTTACCTTGATCTCCCATGTTTATTTTTTCTTTATATGTTCTCTTTTTGGTCCTTATACCATACTCTACCATTACTATCCCTTTTTCTTGAATATCCTTTTTTACTCATTATCTAGGGTTATTTACAACTAAATTATAACCTATATATGCAATGATTATTTAGGTATTTAGGCTTACTTCATTAATCCTAAATATGTCATGAATTACTAGAAAATATTTTAACAATTTTATCTCAAACTGGTGAAAGAATTAAATAGTTATAGTTGCTTTGATATCTAATAAAATGATATTTACTATTATGGAATTACCATTATATCTTTCTTGATTATTTATGAAACATAAAGGAGATTCTATCATCTACATGTGTTTGATGAAATGTTAGAAAGAGTACTAGAAACCAAAAAAAATGTAGAACCCTTATTAGTAGTTAGAGGCCTTTAGAAATCAATTAGGACACAATATAATGCTAGGTAATTTTTGGATCCATGTCACCAAAGAATTATCTACCAATAAATATTCATGGGTTGGTTCTCAATTTATCCTAGTTTCTACAAAAGTTCTAGTGTTGCTAAAGTGAATAACCCTATTACTAAAGCTACACATGTCATTATTGATGTTGAATAAGCTATTTTGAAGATGTTATAGACTAATTTTGAATGATAACAAGTTGTTACCAAAATATGCATTATTTTCTCACAACTAAAAAAATATAGCTAGAGAATTCATTGATCTTCAAGTTCATTGAAATGTGCATTTTATTGAAAAAATCAATCACCAAACAAAAAATATTCTCATCCTTCCTTTATTTTATTTTTGGATGATCTGATTTACTCTTTATGAACTCATATGTTCCTAGATAATAAATAATAAGTAATAAATTTGTGAGCTTCTAGTTCCCATAAATATATGTTGATTGATAGAACTACTCTTCTAGCTAGTTCTAATGGCTACAAAGTTCCTTTTCACCATTTTGAGTACTCCTTATCTTACAATAATTTTTATCTTATTCCTTCCCAACTCACATCTCAATTAGACACTCTTTTATTTGGACTTAAGAACCCACTTATCTATCCTTCTATGCTTTCTTGTGACTACCCTTATCTTGCACCCTTCTATTATAGTAGATTTACTTCATATGCCTACTAAATCCCATAGGAAATATTTATTGTATCTTTCATCATACATGCCAATTGTCTCATCATATCTTTGGACTTCCAAATGATCTCTCACGACTATTATTAGTAATATTAGAAGAACTTCCATGCCCTCCTCTATCATTTATTTCATTGCAACATCAAATAAATCCTTTGTTTCTGCTGAAATAAAATCTTCTTATAAAATTTGAGTCTCTAAGATTACCTTGAAAAACTCATCCAACTTACCCTACAATTCTTCAAAAATATTTTGTCTTTCTTCTTCTTTCTTAGAACATGTTTTCCTAAGATCAAACATGCCTTAGGACCACTATCTAGTTCTTCCCATTTATACTCTAATAGAGTCAATACATACTTCCTTCCAGCCTTCACAAATGTCTTGGTATTCATCGTAACATTATATACAATATTTTTATCAAATTTCCAAGGCCTTTGTAGAAAAGGATGAAAAAAATCTATGGGCATAACATCACATAAAATATCATCTAAGTTATATCAACGAATATTTAAATTTTTGAAACACTTATCACTTTAAATACTTGATGTAACTTTGGTAACTAAAAAATATTAGATGAGTTTGAGTGCTTAATATTCTTAACCCAAGATTATCTACCATCTCGTTAGATAGTAAATTTCATGCTTCTATTGTCAACATTGTTGTTGCAAAAAATATTTCTAGATTTATATTGATTTATAATTAGGCTCTTCCTTAGCATTGGTTCAAGCTCATCATTATATTTTTTTTATATTAAAATCTTTATCATGATATATTATCCAGTCTCCAATTACTTTGTGCTCTTTGGTGAAGAAACACCATTTTTATCCACTTTAGCTACATACTTTCTTTGTCCACTTTCTTTACCAAATTTTTGTAGCACATGTGGGTATTCAAATTTAAAAGAATTGGGAGATCGTGGAGATAAAAACACAACCATAATGAACAAATTACATATTTTATTTAGTCGGCCCAAATGTACAAATGAGGAATTCTTGCATATATAGGCAAGGGAGAGGTAATCCACCTATGATGTGGATTGACAAGTGCCCCATGAAGTGGCACAAAAGAGTAGACAAGTGTCCTGTAGGTGTCAACCTTTGGATCACTAGGAATGTACAAACCAACAAACTATTTGACCAAGTCATCAACCTTGCTACTAAGCATTGAGTGAATTTTAAGGTGAGATGGAAATTCTTCCAACCTAAAAAAGGTAGCACATGAGGTTAACCAAATAACTTAGTAATCTCTAGAGGTCTAAAAGGTGGCATATTTAGTTAGACAAGATGTTGTTTAACCTCATCAACCTAAGTATGCTAAAGCATAGTGAATAGATAAATTATTCACTCTAACAACCCCCTTGAAGTGATACTTGGGGAGATCAAAAAAGTGAAATAGATAGAAATGGATCCCAGCTACGAGGCCATGTTAGGTATGCATGTACAATGCATTCTCTCAAAAATGGAGAAAAATGAGAAAACCTAGTGGGAACAAAAATCCTCTCCAAAAAAAGAAAGAGAAGGATTTAAGACCTAAAAAAGATGTCCTATGATGATAGAAACATCAAGATGAAGAACTCCTAAAGCATGCTAAAGTTGTGAACTCAACTAAAGATGAAATGGTGTCTGCTAGAATCAACAAATATTTAAGAAATGTAGATCAAGATAAGAGATACAAAACACTGCATGAGTGAACATATGAACGATCCTCAACCAGGTACACAAAGGAAATCAAATTCTATGAAGTTGAAAATAAAGATATTACTATGATTAGGAGTACTAGAATCTCAAAAAATATGATCCACTAAAATAATCCCCCATACGATAGATCAAGATAGAAGGTTCATGAGACCTCCCAAAAAGAAGATTCCCCCACTGCTTCATTGAAAGAAGCATTAGCATAACACTATATTAGTCCCCCCTTAATTCTAAGAGAATAAGTAGATCAACTGAAATCAGGCACAAGAATATGCAAGGAATGTAGAGATGTACAAGAAATTGAAAAAGGGTGTGCATCAAAGCACACATGAATGAGGTGAGAATCACTCAAGGAGACATTGATGTGATGGGAAAGAAAGGAAACACACACCATATGGCAAGATTCACGAGGATCCACAAATGTGATGTCAAATCAAAGCTCTACACAACCCCCATTACAGTTTATAATTCAGTGTAAGAACAAAATTCTCAAATTCCCTCCCTAAGGAAAACACATTCAATTTTTTGACACTTTATGTGTGTGCATTTACAAACTTATTTGGTATTGAGCTCATACAAGTTTATGCCATTTATTTCATGAGGTAGATAATGAAGACACAAATTAATTACATCTTTCAAACCTCAAGAAAATGAAAATTCCCCCTTCCTATTTGCAAGTAATTTTTATTTTATTTTTCTTATATCTTAAAGGTAGTATCCTTGTGACCAGTCGAGCTTCTCTTAAGTTTTTGTTACCAGGCGAGACTAGTCCGCCTCTGGGCCACACAATTTCCCAGTGCCTACTCAACAGTGTGCGCGGCTGGCTGAGTCAAGGTTTGAGCTTGTGTCGACCGTCCATGTCTTTTAATGGCTCAACCAATTGATCTACACATCGAGGACCCCTGTTTGCAAGTTATTGCAAAAAAAAAAAAAGATACCCCTTTTCCAATTATGACAAAACCAAAAAAACTTACGCTCTTAACAAGACTTGAGCAAATTTATCGTATAGATAATGATTAGCACAAGCACAAAAGGATAAAAATTGATAGTTCACTACAAACAATCTATTATAATATTTTAGCAAATGATTTTTGTAAGTGATGCTAAAATCTAATACAATATGTTGGGTATGTGAACAAATAGTAAAATCTTTTAACTACAGCCAAATTGTAGGGTCGTAAAAGATAGTCTTAGAGCATAGGGAGCTATTAGAAAGTCGTTGGGAGCTTTGAAAAGGAGTTGGAGACCAAGTCAAAGGGTGATGATGGCGTCCTTGGAGAAAATCTCAACAATTGATAGTTGCAAAAATGCTTGCTGTTGAGATCTACCAACAATAAAGGCATCTCTTAACTACATTCGGTCACCAGTCAATCCCCCATGCAATAACAACTTTGGAGACTGCAAGACTATGGCATATCAAATCATCTCAGTTAGTGCCCATGTCACGTAATATGTGGCAGATATGCTGGCAAAGGGGTTGCCCTGCCTAAAGAGGCCGTGAGCACATGTGCAAATCTTTGTCGACCAAAGTTACTTCCTAAAAAATATTTTTTCTGCAAATAGATGAGGAGCGAATCGGAGCAAATGGTAGAGGGCGCGGGGTCAAATGGCGTGGGCACGAGCTTGGCGGAAATAAAAGTGCCCTGCAGAGGATAATCGCTCCACCAAAATGCCCGCGACATGCCCGCGAGGTGGGCGGCTGTAGTGAGACGCCAACGTCGAGAAAATGTGTCACAATTCTATGATGTGGATTGACTAAGTGTTTTAGGAAGTAGCATAAATGAGTAGACACGTTTCTTATAGGTGTCAATGTTAGAATAATTAAAAATGTGAAAAGAAACAATCTATTCACCACTACATAAAGGGGGTGTTTAAGACAATTTTTAAGACAATTATTGAGTAAATTGTCTTAATTTGAAACAAAAAAAAAACTTGTTTATTGTCTTAAATAATGTCTTTTAACGAGCGTCTCAAGTTATTGTCTTAAAAATTGTCTGTCTAAAGACAATATGAAACAAAAGTATTTTTGTCTCTTTAGAGACAATTTCACTTTCGTCTCTTTAGAGACAATAGTTGGCATTAAAAACATATCGTCTCTCTAGAGACAAAAGAGAAAAAATGTATTAAAAAAATAAAAAAAATATTTTAAATATTTTTTTAGTCTGATTTTTAACATCAATGTTTCCAGATTTTCATCATCCTCTTTTTTGCTGGAATTTTTATTTTTATTTTTCCAAATGTGGTGGAAAAATTATGACAAAATTATCAATGATTTTAGAGCTGGGAGCAATGAATAGTTGACACAAAGCATAATTTCATAAAAAAAATAAAGAAAATAATGTGCCATAATTTGAATCCAGAAAGTTAATGCCAATAAGTATTTTTTATTTATAATTTATAAAACTGTTCGTACAATCATGAGCAACACATACATCATATCATGGCGTGAGAAAACGATTCCTTTCTAGAAAAGAGAAAATGCTAATATTTTTGTACCAACTAAACCGACCATCCCGTATGTGGCAACTTGCCTCATACACCATTAACTAGTTGGAGAGCATTATTTCTGAAACAACTCTATATAGTCAATTGTATCCCAAACTTTTGGGTTTTACAGATATTTACAGATTACTGGGGTGTCATATGACAAAGAATCTTAACCTTTGAAGGCAGCTGGGTGGGTAGACATGCCCAAAAGCTAAGCCATAAGCATTCACATAGATTTTGTTCTTGGTAATACCACTGATTTTATATCTACATCTCTGGCAATTTCTCTAAACGACACACTCTTATTACATACAAATTTCACTGCCTGTTCCTGTGTCGATGTCCCTCTGATATTTTGGTAGGTAACATTTTGGATTTGTACTGCCGATTTCTGCACACAAAATCACATTAAATAGACAGACACCTCTAAATAAACTGATCACTAATTATTTTTAACAGTATAGGGAGTAGTGTCTTATACCTGCATCATCACTAATTATTTTTAACAGTATAGGGAATAGTGTCTTATACCTGCATCTTGCAGATTTTAGAAGAGTCGCAATAATTATGATCTATGACGATCGAATAGCCAACATTATTAATCTTGATGTCTGAAAATGTGATTTGTCTTGCATACCTGAAACATCAATGGATCTTTGATCTATTGGTGAAGTTGAATGGTTCTAAATGAATTCACTAGAGATCCATAAGGGATGAGACTAGTATTAAAGGATGAGACTGGGATCATGATCTTGAGTGACTTTAGCAAAATTGACACTCCTTAATCATTGAATCTCAGTTGAAAAGGTTTTAGAATTTGACTCAATAGATATCCCTCAGTCCTTGACTCTCAATTGAATAGGTTTAGAATTTGACAAAATAGACATCCTCTATCCTTAACTCTCAACTGAAAAGATTTCAGAATTTGATGAAATGAACACCCCAATCTATAATTTTCATCTAAAATGATTCCAAACTCACAAAATGAACACTCCCCACATTTAAGAAAATCACATAAAACTAACATATGAGATCTGGGAAGAGAATTATTGGGAATGAATTCACTTGCCAACTCTTGATTCTGGCTCCATTTTCCGTCCCATCAAACATAATGTCTTTGACTCTGATTTTTTCCACGGTTGCTTTCTCTCTATCGTATCCCAAGCTTCCAATGCTGCAAAATCAAAACAAATTATCATACCAATCGGTAGTCATCACTGTGATGAAATTCAAGCAGATTAAATGATAAACAACTACCTGATGCTATGTCTTGGTCCACATTTGATGTTTCGAATATCAACATTGGACGTCCCAAATGTAATGGATATGTAACCATTTCCTACATGGTAGCAATTAACAAACAAACAAGACTCCTTAGAATATGGGAAAAAATAATATAAGCATCAGATTTTTAAAAAAATATTAAATATATTTACTTATTCATATCACATAATTTTTTTGAACTTTTTATGGACTACTTGGGAGTTGAATGTAAGGTATTTTACTGCTAAATTACGGTCTTGTGTTAATCCATCCATCTTTGATTAAGGTGTGATTCATTTTCCAACAAAAAATATTTTTTAAATATTATTTTTTAGAGATATTTAAAGATATTATTTTAGAGAAGTTTATATTAGAATTGTTTATAAGTAGGAGGTATTTTGGGCAGTGTGTCAAATTATGCTATTAGTATTATGATTCAATTGGATAGTTTTTGAGTCAAACCCATTGACCCATATTTCATGAGTAGTGGTTCACACAAACTCATATCTCATGAGAATTAATTGTCCACTTAAACACTTATTGTATCTAAATGGGTATCAGGAAAATTCACTGGCAACAATTTACCACCAGCAATTCGTCCCCAACAATTCATCGCATATACAATTCACCACCAGCAATTCATCGTCGTGGTATATTCACTGTGTATGCTTTTTTTATGCGTTCAACAAAATATCTGCACTTCTTTTTTTGGGTGCTCTTGGCCACTTAAATATTGAAAAATGTATACGTGGTGAATATACCATGGTGATGAATTACTATTGGTGAGTTGTACACATGATGAATATGTCACGATGATGCATTACTGACGGGGAATTGTTGGGGATGAATTGCTGGTGGTGAATTTTCCTAGAGCCATCTAAATGATGCTCATACAGATAAAATAAATTAATGATATTTCTTGAGAACCTTTAGATAGATGTATTCTAGATATCTATACTATTTATTCAAATCAAATATTTTTCCCACTTACCTCAAAATAAAGTTAATAGTATGACAATCCAACATTCAAAAGAAAATATAAACTTAGACAGATTATCTATTCGAATGTCACAATTATAAACTTTAGCATTGGTAACCCCCTGCAGATGAATACCATCAGTGTTTGGGTTGTCTTTTGGATCTTTTATCATCAGTTCACTAACATGGAGTACAGAGTAGAAGACACCCAGATGTATTTGTTAGCTATTCACAAATTGTAGATGTGTCACTACAACGTTCCTGCAACTGCTAATAAGAATTTCCTGAAAGGAAGAACAAAGCAACATAAACTTAGCATAGAATCTCATGGCATATCAATGTTTTTGGATTTCAATTAAGCAGAAGATTGGTTGCTCCCAAGTCAGGAAAACACATCGTGGGCACCTTCCTACAAGGTTGCACATCATAAACACACTGTTAGATTGAAAGTACAACCTAAATGACTTAGACAAATGTTTTGACAGTAAACACTAGGCATGTTGTAGAACTCATCCCTTTTTTAGGAAGGTGACGTAGGTAACTATAGGTAGGTTAACTACTGAACATCCCAATCATTAAGCCGTTTCTATACAAATAGAGGAATAATTGAGCTGAAAAGAAAAGCCTTACATTTTTCTTGTTACCTTTGCAAGAGTTTTCCCACCAAACCTGGCCTTGCCCATTAATATTGATTTATTTGAACTGATCCATTATTTTATATGTCCAAGTAGAGTACAATATTAATGCTAGAAAAAACCTACTGTGGACATAGTCCAAATCACACAGGACATTCTTCTATGTGCTACATAAAATTTCTTTCATATTAGATAGGTAAAAATATTAAAAAAATTCTCTTGGCATTAGACTGTAAAGTTTTCCATTCAATACAAATATGAGATAACACCCAACAACCCTTAGATAAAAACGTCTACAGATAATGCAAGAAATACAACTGAAAAACAACTTGACCAAGAAAGATCTCCATATTTCAATTTAAGTGTAGTAAAAATTTTGAAGGAAATAAAAGAAATGACTAGTATCAAGAGATATTGTGTCCCATTTTTTGTATTTGTTAGTAATAACCTTCATCTGCTTGATATTTATTTTTATTGTCTCCTGCAAATGCCAAAATATTGTGCTTGGGATTCCACTCAACACTATTCATGGCTGGCAGATGTGAGAGGGATAACACGTACCAATCCCAGCTCAGAGATCTGACAATATACTAGCCATCCACTTAGAATATTTTCTCATCCTGATTGTCAAGTGTATGATTTCCATGAAGGAATTAATGCAATTCAAATCTCTAACAGGTCAGAGGTTACTAGAAGTCCATTTATCACCAAACTCATAAGGGAAAACTACATTAATTTTGGATGAATCTGGTTGGAGTCATTTACCATACATAGTATTGAACACTCAAGATTGAGAATACACAACTTTGAACACCAATTGAAGATAAATCAAAACTTTCCTATCAAAGGACTTATTTAATTGATCATCAATCTTGCTAAATTATGTTTGATTAGTTCCCAACTTCCCAGTAATTGATGTTTTTTCCTATTTCCTAGTTAGTAAGAGTGTTTACTAGGAAATTTGCTTCTCTATAAGTGTTGGATTTCATAGTAATTGAAACTTTGTTGTAGAATTTTAATCTAATAAAAATGTATTATATTTTCTAATTGGTTGAGAATTATGAGATATTATGTTGATTATCACCATATAATCCCCTTCAATGTGATAATTTGTTCAATTGTGGCCATGTTTAGGAGCCATATAGACACAGAACATTGCACAACAGGGATGATGTAGTCTGTAAAACAAAAAGATACATGTAGAACAAAAGCTAGAAATCTGAACAAAGATATATAATAAATGAAATTTATAAATGAATAAGAGGAAACCTAGAAAAACAACTTGAACCTTTGAGCAAAGAGGTATAATGATTTGAGATATATTTTTGGGACAATAAAAATATTACTGTTTAAGAGATATGATAAAAGTGGTGATGTTTTTCATTAAAGGGAAAATAAGTTGTAATGGGCTTCTAAAACTTATTTACAATCAGAAAAACAGTTGACCAACACAAACCAGTTAGCAATAATTTAGAAAAACATATACAAGAGCAATGTGACAGCTATCAAAAAAAGTCATTCTACAACATAGTTGTAGCCAAGTCACCATTGAAGAATAACCTATGCAACTTATACAGGGGGATGTATTTTGGGGATAGATTTTTTGGAGGCCATTTTAGGGGACAGAAAAGTGGACAGCTATTAAAAAAATAGAGAAATTTTAGAAATATAGAAAAAATTTAAATATTCATATGATAGCATTGATAAGGCATTCATAAAATAAATTATAGATCCTTAATATATAAAATTTAGGAAAGAGATGCCCAAAGACTGCAAATTCTAACTACTTGTGCAATCAATGAGCCTGGGCCCTATCTCCCCCGTCTTAGGATTGTAGTGGTTGACGCAAGAAACAAAAAGTTCCTGACTTTGTATTGAGATTGGAAAGGAGGCTGCCTCAATAAGACCAAAATATCTACCATTACATGTTGCAAACCTGCCTGATTTTATTTTGAATACCCTACTATTTTACCAACTGAAATGGCTGAAAACTGCTTCTGAATCTTGGAAAGCCAACCCTAACAATATGTGACTACCATACACCATAAAGGAGCTTTAAAAACTCTTGTTTCGTAGACTGACATCTTTCATTTAAGGTTGAGAGTGGCATGGGGGCCCACAAAAGAACAATAGACTATTTTTTAATTCATTTTGGGCCTTTTTTTAAAATTAAGCGTAATTGTAATGGAACAGCTGGTTGTCCCCGAGATGATCAGGGGACATCAATGACATTCCCAACCATCCCCACAAAATCCCCACATTTCTGGGAAATCAAGGCTAAAAACAATTGATAGCGAGCAGCAGGGGGGGGCATTTTTGAGGCATCCCCCCTCCTCGGAAAGTCCCCAGTATAAGGACATGTCAAAAAATTTTGGGGACACATCCTTGGGAACATGATGAAAATTTAAAAGTTGCCATTACCTCATATCTACATAGGTAACCAGCCTTATGTTCAAGATCAACACATCATCAGCTAAAACTAATTTCATATATGAACTACATACAGTTAATGAACAATATACATAACCAACCTGAGATCAGAGGCACCTCTAATAACATGATAATTAGTAACAATATGCCCCTTTTGATCCCATATAAACCCTGATCTTGAATCCTAGGGAACTTCCAGAACATCTAGTGTGAAAGCATCCTACCTATAACAATGGAAGAACATAATATATCAGTGCATTTTAAGTTTTAGAAACTAAATGGCCACTTCCAACATATCAAC
The DNA here is from genome assembly GCA_007115665.2 of Sequoiadendron giganteum. Lineage (NCBI taxonomy): Eukaryota > Viridiplantae > Streptophyta > Pinopsida > Cupressales > Cupressaceae > Sequoiadendron > Sequoiadendron giganteum. The sequence continues at coordinate 392,918,429 of CM021100.1, forward strand.
AGGCCTTTTTGAGCAAAATTTTGTCCTAATTTACAGATTTTTATAGTAGTATAGCAATTGATGGATCCATACATCTAATTTAAACAGAACGAATTACATTGCATATAGACTGGTAAAAGTGAAATAATGTAATAACCTTTACTAAATTATAGCTTTACATGTTTTAGTGAAGTTGATCCTACAAAACTCTCTTGCAACTAAGTGTCAATTTTTTAGTAAGCAAGAAGCAATAACTGCTTTGAACTCCCTGTTGTACATGGCTTCATCCTTAAAACACTTTTTTTTAAGGTAACTTCCCTTTCCAGGGTAGCCTTACATCAGCTGAGAGACAGTTACAAGGGAAGTCTCACCCTATGAAAGCTAGAAAGGCTCAAATCTACATAGTTAGGTCTTTATAAAAAATACTAAACCCTCCTAAGTTGAATGGTGTATTATCCTTGAGAATGGTTGCTTTGAATATTGTTTCTAGAACAAATAGAAAGCAATCAGACTTGTCATACACCATGTACTTTTGCAACTTTCTCTCATCATACACATATTCTCTCAAAGAGAGCATCTCTCATAAGGCTGCATGGCCAAGTATCTCTATATTCTGGATAGGAAAGAGGAACGAATCGGAAAGTGTTCATCAGCCAGGACTTTGTAAGTATCAAAACAGGCAACAATTTGCCCTGGATTTAGCACTCTTTGTGAAACAAGCAATACAAAATTCAACAGAGTAATAAAAAATGGTAACTGTTAAAAGTAATCATAAAGGGGATTAACATAATTTACTGAAATTCCAGCTCTTTAAATAGTCCATACAAATTAAGAGCGCATATAAAAAACAATTAACTAATAACTAAATAAAATAAATATTATATCAACCAAATTACCGTAGCAATTCTTTTTCTTACAAGTGAAATTACTCTGATTCAAATAACAATAAAAACTCCCACACCGAAATAAAACAATGAATGGGATTGCTGGTATAGACCCAAAAAGAAAACATTCATATTTAGTGTCTCCGAATCCTAAAAGGTCTTAACAAATTGAGCTATGAAAGGCCTGCTACATTCAAAATATTGAAGGGTAAGATAGATTAGATCAAACAAGAATTAAAAACTATACACCAATTAGACCATAAACCTAGTTAAGAATTTTGAATTAGTATTAAATGTCTATCAAGACATGATTTCCAGCAATCTAATCAAAAGAGAGTTTTCTTAGTGGAAAATTATTAAAGAATGTGGGAAAATTTTTGAGGTTTTATACTTTAATCTAGGATTTGAGATTCAAGTTAACAGAGAATATGGATTACCCAAATCTATTGAATCCAAAAACCACATTTCTCTCTTGAAGTTCACAATTTTCTTCTATTTTTTTTTAATGCATAGCAACATAAGGTAAGTTCTTCAAGAGAGCTGCATCACTGGGCTCTAAAGCAAGCCAATCTTAGAGATTCTCTACAAAATCCTAGGTTAGAAATAAAAATAAAGTCTTTGATGTTGAAATTTGCCTTCCATCTGTATGAATTTGTAGTTGTTACCCACATACAGGAATGACATGAAGATCTAATGAAACCCATAATTTACTTCACAGAGCTACAAGACTGCAAGTGTATATGTCTGCTCACCATCTATTGGGTAGAGGAATTTAAAAGCAAGCTGATAACATGAATGAATTTAACTGAAATCAAATTTATATTATAAGAGCTAATTCAAGGTGTAATAAGCAACCATTTGCACCCCAGGTGAATAGTGTGCTCCAAAGATAATTTAAAATACTGGGTTCCTTCAATTTTTCCAAGTTTAAAATGTTGTACCAAACTGTTTATAATTTGATATAAACAGTTCTTCCACAAACTTTTCCTGTTCTAAATTCTGCCAATATGGAAGTCACTTCATAAGGAAAATAAATTGGAAACTTGATAAAAAAATATGCATTTTTCTAAACTTTGGTTTTTTGGTCCTCATGTAAAAATTGTCAGTAAGACACGCTTTTGCTTTATTCCATTTATAATTAGCCATTGCAAAATAATTGTCACCTTTCAATTATTAGTTGGCATGTTGCCCAATAACATGATCTATCTAGTTTGAATTCTGTTGTTAATTGTCTTTTAGTTATTGCGTAAGCATACAATAACAAGATAAACAACTAAACTTAACAAATATTTTGCAGCCAAAATTCTTTACAGCAGAAAGCTTTTGCAAAAAGAAAGGTAATTTGAAAAGAAAAAAACTTTTCCTATGTGTCAAATTGTCAAATTCTTTAGTCAGTATTAAAATAAATTGAGTTAGAGCCTTAGTGGAGTCCTGTCAGATAAGCCAAATACCAATGAAAGAACAGAGAATTGATTACGACTGGCAAGTGATAGTGATTAGCTAAAATACAACTAACAGATTTTCACATCTTTCAAAATTAACAATTCTTTTCCACAAACTTTACGAGAGTCATGAACTAGATGTAGAAGAGATCATAGCAAGCTAATGTCTAATGGGTTAGAATCTTAACAAACATAGATAAAAAATTTACAACAAAAAGTTTGGCATGTAATACAGTGTTTATCGAGTGTCACAAGTCCTGCATGTTTGTACTTTGTTGAGTGTTCATGTTTTTTAAATCATTTTATTGGATGAAAAAAGATGGCATGTTTAATACTCAATTTCATAAGATTAAAAATACATAACCATCCATGTCATGATCTATTATCATTTTGGTAAAGGATTGCTCTTACTAATCTTATTGTATGACCTTTTGGGGACCTTCCAAATTGATTAGAGTTGCAGTTACTATATTCTTTGCACATTCATGTGTGCTAATGTAGTTATCACATGTTAGGATACATTAATTAGATTATCTAAATCTGACAGTTAGTACTTGATATAAATGGAAAATGGTTTTCTTTTCTACTCACAATAAGTGGTAACAATGAAAACTATAGCTAAAGATGTCGGTTTGCACTCCTTGCTTCTTCCATATTATTTGACACTGAATTTTTTGATTATATGCCCTCTAAATTTGCTCCATTCTAGCAACACTCTCTGACCAAGAACAATTCCTGAGAGAAGGGATGTCATTATTTGTGGAAGAAAATATTTTTAAGCACAACATTGTTTCAGCTTTTAATAACCGCAAAATAGAGTGCCTACTGTTGCTACCATTGTCACTAAAGATGTTGATTTCTACTCTTGAATGCTGCTTGGCAGGTGATTGTGAGGAATAGTGACATATAACAAGCTTTATTTTAAGACAGACAGATCAGCCCTATTCCTGCTAAAAGAGCAGGCCAGCCTTGTTTTATTTTGCAGCCGATTGAGGACTAAAATCTGAATTTAACCCTTGTTTTAGGTGCCTAGATCTGATATTGCTGGTTACTTCCATTAGCATTAAAGGCCTCAAGTATCACCATGTCCCAATCAAGCCTTAGTGGACCTCTAAATTTATCAACATGCCAATTATAAGATATAGTAGTCAAAGACTTTAAATTCAATCAAAGTCACATCAATGAGATAAAGTTTTAGGAAACCATAAACCATATTATTTAGAGAACAACTGTCAACACAAAAATTAGAGGTACCTAGATGACTTGTATTTTACCCTTTGTCTTCCCATTTACAAAATGACATTGTCGGCTCAACCAGAATGAGCGATTATATTCCTACGTAGGCAAGATACTAGTCAACTATCCAAGGAAGTCCACAATATACTTCATAGCAGACCAAAAATCATGGAGCAGAAGACAAAAACTATGCATAAGTTCTCAGAAGTAAATTATGAAGAAACTGAAAAATGCATACTGTCACAGCTCTGTAAGGCTTGATAATAAACAAGGAATGATGGCATGGAAGGATCGCCTTTATACAGCTGTGGCGTAGAAATATCTTTCATGTACAATCTTGATTACCAAGAAGGATCTTCCATAAAATGGAAAATCTGACATATACTCGGTTAATAATAAATATTGAATCATCTGGATGATACTAACAATCTATAGTTGATGATATCAACTGCATTCATGATATTCATAGTATATTCGATGATATAGACTGATTTCCTCTTAATAGTGTGTCTGGTTTTAGTTAAAATGGACAGTGTAGATTGTCTAATTCTTAAAGGATCATACATATTCATTGTGTGTGCCATACAAGGTTATTTCAAAAGTTGCACAGGCTTTTCCTAAAATCAAGGAGCCAAGAGTAAACAAAAGTTCCTGGGTAAACAAATGATTCTCAGATATAAATACTATGATAATTAAGATTTTCCAGAGCACATTAAAAAATTTGTGATCTAAATTTGCAACCGAATACAAAAGCTTGAACTGCCTATAATATTATTTGTCAAGATCTAAGTGTTGATATGAATTTATGGGCAAGATATGGCACAAATATACCTTCAATAAAATTAGTTCCGTGATAAAGAACCTAAACTCATCCTTAAATTGGTTCAACGCTTTTTCAAATAACGATACCAATATCAATGGAGGCACATTAAACTTCCAGATATAGGATTTTAAAAGCATATACTTATGTAGAATGCCACATAGATTACGGTTGCTACTGAATTTAGGAAAAATTGAAGTTCCAAGTTACGCAAATCTAACTAAAAAATCTTTTGCAACTATACAATTGTAAAACGTCAAAACACCTGTCCACAAATCTTTTTATCTTCAAATTTGATGCTATGAGAAATATTAATTTTGACAAAATGGGTCACGGAGAAATCGATTTGTGTTTCATAATCATCTTGTTAAAGAGGTTCTCAAGTTATTTCTTTGACATAGAGTTTTCATATTTGTGGCACATCGCCATGTCATTGCAGCATTCAACAGAAATTCTGTGGCTTAAGAAACAAAAATATTATTTGACATATATTTATTATTAATTAATAGATTATAGTGATAGTGAGTTCTATTGGTCTATTAAACAGGACGTTAATTTTACAGGGTAAAAAATTTAGGTTAAAAAAAGATTAAAAAATTTACTGTCGCTTGTCCAAGATCCTGCACCCACGTGGTCGTCACTTGCTCTGAGCTTCGTGCCCTTTTGATTTTCTGAAAAGCCCCTTGTCATTTCAAATGAAAAAGGCCTTGTTGTTATTGGAAAACCCCTGTCTGTGCTGCTCACTTTTCTCTGTGCCCGCTGTGCCATGCCTCTGTTCCTCGTGCCTCTGTTCTTCTATTCCCTGTTCTTTGATTTTTCTCATGTTCTATTTGTTCTGGGCAATTGTGGCTGTGGAAAGTTATTCAAAAGTTCCTTTTAACGCAACACCGCGGGGAGAACCTATTCTGAAAGCGCGGGAACTAAGATACGAGAAAGAAGCTAAAAAAAATGAAAATGCATGTGAATGTGGAGGGAGGGAAAATGAGGGGAGAAATAAAAAGTTTATTTTGAAAAAAAGTATTTTTTTACTGTCTTAATTTAAGACAATTAGAAAATTAAAGACAAAATATTAATTTTGTCTTAAACTAATGTTTTAAAACCCTCCTACATGTAGTAGTGATTTGACCAAGTCATCAACCTTGATGTCAACTATTGAATGATTTTTGAGGTGATAAAAATTCTTACCTCAAAAAGGTAGCACATGAGGTTAGCCAAATAACTTGGTAACCTCTAGAGGTCTAAAAGGTTGCATATTTAGTTAAACAAGATGGTCTCTAACCTCATCAACCTCAGTACACTTAAACATAGTGAATATATAGATTATTAACTCTAACAAAATAATCTATGAAACTCTTCTCCATACCTATAAAATATTCCCATAAAGCTTCTACCTCTTCCTCTACTCAAGTATCTTTTTCTTCTTGAATAGTACTCTCTTCTTCTCATCATTTGATTAGAATAGTTTATTTTAGAAGTTATTTCTTGTCCTTCATATGTATGTTATTTTCTACCACTATCATCTTTTTCTCTTTCCTTAAAGATCCTTCCTATCCCTCATTATTTTCTTGGTTATCTCCTAGACATATTTTCTTCTTCCTTCAAAGCACATTAGTAGGATTATTCCGTTGATCTCACTCTAATCATATAAAACTCACATATATAGGATATTTATACATTTCATTAACATACATTCAAATATTATCTTTGTAGTTCCCTACATGACTAGCTTAAATGTTGAGTTTGTAGAATTCCTCCATCTATTTCTTCATATTCATCTATTTTTGCTAAAGAATCAACTTCTTAATAAACTCAATTTATTGTCTAGTGGCAAAAACTTGGCCTTCAATGTTACAATCATGCTATTCCAATGTTTAATTTTCTATTTACCTCTTCTTTTTCTTTCCATTTGTTCATGATCCTACCTCAAGGTTGCATGACCTTTTAGCTTGGTGTAGGAAAACTTCAACCTCTTAGGATCCTTCATTGACTTTGAGTCAAATATTTTTACATGTTCATTATTAAATCTATAGTTTTTTTAGGATTTAATATTCCACATTAATAATGAGTACCCAACATTAGATTATAATACATTTTTTTTATTTATCATCAGTCACTTCTTCACCATGCATTCCACTTCTCCATGTTGTTTCTATTCCATCAAGTATGGTTATAATACCTCTCAACATTTTTTTCTCAATCTACAACTCTTCTATGTGCCATGTCTTTTCTTCATAACTATCTATATTTACAAGATTTATTCCCACTTCCAAAAAACCATCTATATGTTCTCATAGAAGATCTTCATAAGGAAATACTTATCTTAGTACCAAATGGTGTAGTCTAGATAAGGGGTTCTAAAGAAAAATAACCTAAACCTAATAATTTGAATAATTATTAAACAACATCAAACTGTAAATGGAAAGAATAATAAATTATTTTTCATTAATATCATATTCAACCATCAAAATATTACACACATTCTTAAAAAATTTCAAACTATAATATTATACATAAAGATTTCATAAAAATAGACAAAATTATCTTTTATCTAATTTTTCTATATTTTTACCCTATTCTTTCATTGTTTTTTTTGGTTTATACTATATCCATTTGGTTCTCATCCCCCACTCTATTGTAACTCTACTTCTTTCTTGACTATTCTCCTTTTCCAATGATTTAGATTTTTTTTTCCTAAATAAATTGCTCATATTTTTTTTATCAATATTCTTATATTTGCAAGGATTTAGGTTTTACATAATTTCAGCATGTTAACATAGATCATTTAGCTAATCTCATAGATCTTGGTTGTTTTGAAAGTTTTGAAAATAAGAATTACTATTTGAAAATCCCCATCTATCTTGCTTGATTCTTAGAAAACCTTTAATGAAATTATATGATTTTAAAGTGTTTTATCAAACATAAAAAAATAATTTATAAACTAAAAAAAATATGATATCTTTATTGATCGATAAATTGAGGTAAAAGACAACTTTGACTATCTTTTTTATCGACATCACCAATAATCATCTCTACCATATTATATTTCACAACTTACTGCTGAACTCATCCCAAATATTGCCTTAAATTATAGTATTGTTAAATAAAATCACTCTAATATTGAAGTTACATAGATTACTACCAAAGTGACATATTGCAAAATTTATACAACCTATTGTGATAAAGCATAATGTGTTTGTTTCCACTACTACTGAAATTAATTGAAATATTCTCTGACCTTATTAATTCATGTAGTCATGCAATTTCTTCAAAAACCCACAAACTTAACCAAAATTAAATTTATTATTATCCTTCCCTTATTTTACTTTAGGGTGATGAAAGATTCTTTGTGAACATGGATTCTCTTGAATCGATTATTATTATGCCGACACACCTTATTTTCTTAAAACCTTTTAAGTTACAATGTTTCGGTGCATATTAACACTTTGAGATTGGAGGATATTTGACAACATAATCCTACATAGAATTGGTCATAGAATATTTGAGATCACTCTTAGTTCGCAATCTATGATAGGGATAAATTGGGTTATGTGTTCATCATTATGTGTCTTCTTAGGGAGGAAGCCATTGGAATAGTGGTTGGTAGAGATTGGCTCTAGAAAAAAAATTCCACTTTATTTCATGAGGTGGTGTCGGCCTTCCTATCTAACATTATAGATATATCACTCGACAAAGAGATGGTAATGTTGTTAGCTAATACTTTTGTTCAACTTCTACTCTTCTCCATTCCCTCTTTGGAGTTTTCTCTTGACGATATCAGGTTGGATGTCGTTATTGCTCCTTTGGGTGGTTTTTTCCCTTCGTGACTTCTGCTACTCTTTTTTCTCTGCGAATTTGTCTCATCTACGAGTTTCCAGTGGCTTCTCTCAATAGATTGGAAGCATTGAAAATGATCTTGATAGTAATTATGTCAAAGATTTAATGTTGTTTAATTCTATTTCTATCTTTCTTAGCCATATCAAAGTGGTATGCATCTGTTGGCCCCTTGAGAGTTATGATGGGTAATTGGTGTCCTATTTTGTGAGGCTATTTTTCTTTTCCTATTTCGGTGTTTCCCATAAGTTTTTGGTAGTTCTGTGCTAATGGATTCTCAGTATTATGCTCTGCTGGGCCTTTTGGTATTCTATAATCTTTCCCATCCTACTGCTATCATTGTATAGGGTTTGGACTTTTTTCTCAAATGTTTGGTGTTTGGGTTTCTTCCCTTAGAAAAGATTTTGTAAATTTTATACATTGTATCGGATTTGGATCCTTTTGTTTGAATGTTTGATGTTGGGTTTATTTTTTAAAAATCTTTTGTAAAATTTTATATTTTTAATATATTTTTCATATGGTTATTGTTAGTGTAAATAGGGTCATTTCACATCTTGTTAGCATATCACTCTTTATAGATTGGTCTATTCACACTTAACTTAACTTTTTCTGACTTTATATATAACTTTTTCTGACTTTATATGGTTGAGACACATGTACTCATCTTTTGAGACACCTTTACATGTTCACTTGACACAAGCTTAAACACTTTCCATATGAGCAAATATGTGTTGCACTTTTGGAGGGGTAGTTAGTTGTTGAATCCTACCTTCCTACCTCATCTACCTTATCTATATATACAAGAAACTCATTGTACATTTACACACTCTTCATAGTATATAATAAACATGTCTTTGTGTTCATTTGTTTACTAGTGAAATATATTATTGGATTGTGCTTTTAAATCTTGGCTTCTCCAACATTTATTCCATTGGAGACTTCATGTTGGTGAACAAAAATCATATTGTAACAAGATGCAAAAAAAATAAAAAAAATCTTATAATATCTCACCACTAGATATTGAAACAAAGCATTAATAACACAAATAGTTGGTAATCAAAGATCAATACTATAAACTAGAGAGATTTACCAATAGTAAAAAAAAACTCAAATACAATCAAGATATCAATGACTTCATTATTTAAAACTGGAAATTTAAGCAACATAAGGGCATAGCACAAAACCCAACTAGTTTAGAGATTGCAATAGACCTTAACATTAGTCCTAGGAAAAAAATAAATCTATTGAACTATAAGGGTTATCTTCTCCATGATTAGATCCTAATGTAGATTGATTTAATGATTGTAATTCAAGATTGAGGACAACAAAGAAACATGGATTATGCTCTTAAGATGATGATGCAATGTTAATAAAAAAACTATTATTTTGCAATTGAATTATTGATGTGTCCCATAGTTCTCTCTCTCCTAGATTCTTGTAGTTGTTCTTAAATATAATCTAGTTTAATAGTCAAATGTCAATTTTGACCAATAAAAATACAATAAAATATTTCATTTTTTAATATTAAGAAGATATAAAATTTCTATTGACTCTTTGACCATTGAATTAAGTAGAATGGATTCTTCTCTAAATGCTCTAAATAAAATTGACTTAGAATAAAATTTTAAATAAGCTATACTTTTGTCAACTAATAATGGGTAGTAAGGCAAAGAAACATGGGTCCATATGAAGAAATTCATATTTAATCTTTCAGGATTCAAATATATGATTATGGAACACCCTAGGTCATTTTCTCACCTATGACTCTAAATTTGGGTGATGAAAGGTTTGATGTGGAGGTCAAATATGAATTGCAAATATGAGTGATACTGAAATAGTCTAGGATAAAATTATTTGCTAACTTTCATATAAGATACACTATCCTACCAATTAATGCATAAAAATAACTTAATCATCATGAACTCAAAACAAAAGAGAAAAAATACAGTAAAGAACCAAAAGTGTTTGTAAAGATCCAAAATAAGTTGTGATTGAAGATTTTTAGTCATCCCTGGCACTTAATATTTTCCGTGAAGTGTTTTAGAACCACGTGGTAAGCATTTCAAAACGATTTAGAGTCTGATGTTTGGGAGATGAAGAACACCTTAATATTTAGCAATAATATATAGATAAATGGTAACTTAGATCTTGCGAGTGTGTTTGCCAATGAAAATCCAAGGAAGAATTTGCATGATAGTATATCCCTCCCCTTTTCTTGCTATCGATTTCCTTACAAGAGCACATTTGATCTTTGTCTTGTGTTCCCTATTCTGAAAATATATGATAAGATTTTGGGAGCTCATTTTCGCCTGGATAAGTTAGAATTTTAGAATTCATTTTTTTAAACTACATTGAATGAGAATCAGTGCTTAACTATTTATATAGGTGCTGAAGATGATATTATAATATTTACTAACAGTGAAAGCACTTTCAGGGTGTGCATATGCTGATGTTTGTATAAAAGACTGGCAAAAAGAAGTAGCATTGTTCCTCTGCATAGATGATTGTAATTATGAGGTTGTTTATTGGTTGTTTAACTCATGGAGAAAGAAAACCGATAGTATGGACCTGGACCTGCAAGATGTCACACAAGGGAGATTTCCATTTAGTGATTCTGATAAATTCAAAGAGATGAATATGAAGGTTTCTTCTCTAGCTAGAAAGCTTGGCCGTAAGGGACTTGTGAGTGCAAATGCATCCAATGTGAGATTTTTAGGGCTGAATTCAGTGAAGGAAGTGCTATCGGACATGATCAATATTGTGAATGAAGAAAACCTAGAGCAATACAGTAATGATATGATTTCTAGTGTAGTTAGCTTTATGGAGTCCTGCTTTCCAGAATCGTTGGAGCCCGATTGGCTTAAAAATTGTGCTACGCAGGGAGGTGCGGACTGGGATAGCATAGCAGATGCATTCTGGAACTTTTTGTCTGAATGTTTTGCAGAGTCGATGGTAGAGATTTTTGCGAACCATATTATTGCAAATATATGTGAGCTAAATGATAAGTGTGATCTGATAACACCAAGCCAAAAGAATTTCACGGTTGCCTCTCTCATTCTCTTTCATCTATCCAATTGGAGAACCAGCATCGTACACACACCTCTGGCACATTGCTGCATTTATAGTTGTGCTAAAAAAATATTATGTCATGTGGCATCAACCAATGGGCCAGCTGATCTTGCACTGTTTAACAAGAAACTAGAAAACAACGCGATGTGGAGGTGTGACGAACACATTGGAAATTATGGTCTTCGAAACAAGCTTCTAGTCCTTGCAGCCAGTGGCAAAACTTTTTCTACTTTGAGAATAGAGGAAAAGACACTTATCTTTGTGGTAGACAGATTATTAAAATGTGGAGCTCAACCAGGACCAGCCTACGCAATTTTAAATTGGGGAAAGGTAACAGCCCTATATGCTGCTATACAATTTATTAGAGACGAAGATGATAAAATAGAGATTGCCAAATGTTTGCTCAATATGTGTGATAAGAAACAACAAGAACAGTTGGTAAATACTCCAGGCCAATGTGGACAGACTGCGCTTCACAGGGCTTCTCATTGGAATGAAGCAAAAACTTGTCAAACGCTTCTTCAATACGGAGCTAAACTAGATGTTCTAGACGAAGACAAAAAGACAGCCCTGCATGTTGCAGTTGATAGGGAAAATGCTAGAGTTGTAAATGTATTTACGGAACATCCACATATTACTGAATTAGTTGATTTAAAAGATAAAAACGGAATGAGCCCTTTAGATAAAGCAGTTGCCGAAACAAATAAAAAATTAGTAGCAATGCTGTTATTCATGTCAAAGCAACCTGAAACTTATTTTGATAAGGTTAATCTGGAATCGCTTCTACGTTGCTCTTTGATGAATGGGTTTGTCTCTACGGTTAGAAATCTGTTGGAAAAAGGAATAAAACTGCCAGTTGGTGAGTGCGATGAAGAAGGTAAAACAGCTTTGCATTTGGTTGCTATGTGTGAAGATGACAGTAAAGCAATGGAAATGACCTGTATGGTATTCGAAAATAATGAAGAAAAGGAAAAGTTGGTGGCTATGTGCGACAGAAGAGGGAGGACCGCTCTCCAGGAGGCTGCTTTGAATGGAAATGAAAAGCTTTGCAGATGTCTTTTGGGCGAAAATCCAAAACTAATAAATTTGAAAGACAAGGATGGACGGACCCCTATATACGATGCAATTAAAGGAAAACATAATGAGAAAAGCATTCTAGAGTTTTTGCTCAGAGGTATTGAACTGAATGGTTTGGTAGATCGGAACGGCTTGACACCATTGCATGTTGCTGCTTCACTAGGCAAAAAAGACCTGGTCAAATTGCTCCTTTCCAAGGCACAAAAAGGCTCAGAATATTTGAAGAGAAGTGATATCCTTGGACAAACAGCCCTTCATAAGGCCGCAAGTTATGGAGACTTAGAAACTGTAGAAATTCTATTAAAACGGGGAGCCCATCCACTAGAAGAACGGGATTGTGATGGTCGAACTGCACTTCATTTTGCTGTGAAAGACAAAATTGAAGAAAATTTTGTTTTGACTAATTTGCTATTAGAAGGATGCAAAACCGAGGAAGAGAAATGGCTCTTGTTATGGGCCTCTGCAGCAGGCTTAGGCACTGCTGCCAACAGTCTTCGCAATGATGATCCACTTCACAAATTTCTTTTAGATAAAATGAATGAGATTAAAGCACAGCTGAGGACTGAGAATTTGTTGAAAACGGCTATTGCTGCAGGAGATATAGAAATGACCAAAGAACTGATTGCCAGAGGTTATCAAATTGCGGATATACGCGATGGAGAATGGAGACAAAAATTATCAAAAGAAGAAGAAATGAATGTAAAGAGAGGTAATTTTTAAATCCTTCCTTGACTGCCTTATTATTTATATGACAATTAGCATTCGATTAAGATTTGTTTGTTTTCTTCACAGTTTCAGGTCAACTTGAGAGGATTGCCCAACAGGCCAATGACCAACCAACTATAATAGACAATCTGGGTAAATATAAAAATCAGCTATTCTTTAATTCACGAGATATCAAAATTATAATTTTTATTTTTAAATCTTAAATTTTATGAATTGATTAGGGAGAATTGACTATGCCCATGGTCTTGCTGCACTACTATTGAATCCTTACACAAAACCTCCCATTGTTGTCGGAATTTGTGGATCTTGGGGAATGGGAAAATCAAGCTTAATGGTACAGGTATCACGTAATTCATTTTTAAGGTTATATAATATTTTTTTTCATTGAAAATAATTTTATCTAAAATTTTATTTGGTTTTTAAACAATTCAGACAGAAAGCATTTTGCTGAAAACAGCAGCTCAAATGGTATTATTGTCATCTGCAAAATTATCAAGCTCAGCTTCAGAATTGCCTGATATCTCAACCTATGAATTATCCATAAAGGGAAAAAGAAAATATGAAGAAATTAAACGACATGTGGAATTTGAACAAACTGGCAATATAACCTTACCTTCTACCATGAGGGATAAGATTTGGAGTTGGGTAATGAAAAGCAACAGTGAGGAATCTCGAGCAGAGGTAATTTCTTCACTGTCTAAGATAAATATAATTTATCCTTCATGATACATATTAAAAATATTCCTCAAACTATATATAGTGTTTAACATGCTTGTTTGTTAGATCAATCATACCAAACAAGACTCTCTCGTGGAATTCCTAAATAGTTACCAAGCTAAATATCGCAAGATTTTTAAATCACTCGCTGCAATGAACAAGAGGGACATGGTAAGAGTGCTAGCTTAGCATGAAAGTGCTTTAAAACAATTTAAACACTCAAGTGAATTCTATAGGGTTAAACTTAATTCTTAATTGCAAATATTCATTTCTGTTTTCAGTTCACAACCAGAAGCAGAGAAGATCAAAAACCTCAAAACTCACATTCAAAGTCTTTGTGGGGTAAGGTGAGGGGCATGGTGAGGATCTAAATTTAATTAAAAAGTATTTTAATATATTTCTATTTTAAGGTTTATTTTTTATTATTTTTAAATATGATTTAGTTCAATATTCAAATATAAATTTTAGTTAGTAAAAATATGATAACTATTTATTATTATTTAATAGAAAGATGTGAACAATTGTTATGTTTGTTTAACTATTACAACATATGATATTTAATTTAAATGATCATTTTTCCTTGCAGTTTATAACAAATTATCAATTATCAAAATCAAATTCACAGCCATCAATAATAGATTCTCCACTAGAGGAAAGTGTCCCAGCTATTTTGACTGTAAATTATAGTGCATGGAAATATAGAAATGAAATAGAAGCACTGGCAGGCATGGCTGTTGAGATCACCAAAGAGTTGGAGGGAATTATGAGTGAGGCTCAGTGGCTTAGCACCTGTTGGAGAAATACTTGGAAAACGAAGAAATACAATATATGGATTGAAATTATTTATCCATGCCTTCTTGCAATAGTTTTGGCTTGTACAATTACTTGGATTTTATGGATAGTTCTAGAGAAATCAGACATGTTCAAGGATTGGGCAATATCAAAATATGCTTGTTTACCAACAGGTGTAGTCATTATAGGATGGACTATCACAAAGTCAGTATTGAACATTTTAAAACCAGTTAGTGCACAGTTGATGAGCTATATATCATTCCCAAATCACAGAGAAAAATTGGGTTATCAAGAAAGGGTGATATCAGATATCACTTTCTTAAAAGAAGAAATTGGTAAAAAGCCTTGTTTGGTTTTCAAGGCCTATTCGTGGGTATCTACCATTATTTCTACACTATGGCTCTTATTTTTTGAATGGTGGGTTACATTATTGTTTTCCAATCCCAAAATCATTGGAAAGACCATGCCAATTCAAGAAATAACCCCTACATCTGGGACCAATCTACGAATAATTGTTTTTATTGATGATCTCGATCGTTGTCAAGAATCTGTGATTTTGCAGGTATATATAGAGTATTTTATTTTATTTTTTTATCTATCTAGCTGAAATCTTTAATATGACTATGAACTTACTGAAACAATATTTGTGTCTAGTTCCAAATTTCTAATACAATTATACATTTGATGCAGGTATATATAGAGTATTTTATTTTATTTTTTTATCTATCTAGCTGAAATCTTTAATGTGACTATGAACTTACTGAAACAATATTTGTGTCTAGTTCCAAATTTCTAATACAATTATACATTTGACACAGGTTTTATCAGCCATCAATCTTGTGTTGGCAGTGTGTGAAATCAACGTGGTGCTAGGAATCGACAAAGGAATGATAGAAAGAGCTATAATTAAAAAATATGGTGATGTAAGAAATACTAGATCATTCAAAGATAATCAGGAACTAGCAGAAAATTATTTACAAAAGATTATACAGCTTCCAATCGACCTCCCTGATCCTAGCGAAGAACAATCTAAGAAGTTTTTGGAAGGACAATTGGGCATTTTCAAAGAATCAAGTGAGACCACTAATTTAGAATTAGATCCAGTTACAGGTATGGCCAAAATATTAGGACATAAAACATTTAGTGTAGATAAAGATAAATAATTAATGCAAGATTATTGAGGAGGATGAACAATTGTTTACTTTTATTGTTTATCCTTATGGTTAAGATATTAAAAAATTGAATGTGATGTGAAATATTTGCTAATTACAGAGATTGGGCGATCAACAAAATCTACATCACAAAATATTACAGAAAGAGAAATTCGGTCAGAAATAACTTCTGAAGTTACTATAGATGTGCATACTGCAACCATGGGTACCAAATGCGACCATACAAGTCAGATTTTTCAGTTTTTAAAGCAACTCTACAATCGTTTCCTCTCTTTTCTTATTACTTTTTCTGCTTGGTATTTGAATAAAATTTAGAAGTGTTTTTATTTATTTATTTTTAAATTAGAAAATAATAAAAAATATATAAGTAATAATAAAAAATATTTTGTAGATGTAAGATGTCAAAACAGTTGAAGAAGAGTGAATATTTAGTTAAAATATAATTATAACAAAATATAATAAATTTTCAAATTATATATAGACTTTTCATTGTGTTATCTTTATATTTTCATAGATAATTTTAATATTTTAATATTTTTATGATATTTTTTTTCATATTAAAAATCTAATTATTATATTTTCTTTAAATTTTTTTTTTAATCTTATCTACATTTTTTCTTAAACAAAAGATATTTTGTTTATAAAATTCATTATGTATATATATTTTATCTTTATCTCAAACAACATTTTAAACACATGCACACCCAATAAATTATATATATAAAATCCAATTTTTTTTTTTTTTCTAATATGAGCAAAGAATATTTGATGACAAATATCTTACTCCAAATAGCTTAACCTTAACTTGTATACGTTTACATAGGAAGGAAAAATGAAGCGAAACCAACCCCAGGTGATGTAGCTACAAGCCATCAAACAGGAAGCGAAGCTCGGCAAGAGGGAGATGTACCCATTCCTACGGATGTTATAAATAAAATAAGTAACAAACTACCCTAACTCTACTTTTAAGTTCTCTATTCTTCATAAAGACTATGAAACATTTAGACATTTTACACATGTTTATGCAGGTAACAAAAATTACCGGTCATGGATTCCTCTAAGAGAGTTGTTGTTTGTTAGATATAGCAAAGGAGAACAAGATGCTTTTTGTTACTTTCAAAAGTTGTCAACAAATAGCAGAAAATTTCCTCGAGAGTGGAAGCGCTTCTTCAATTATCATAGACTGGTGTGGTATATATTTTATCTAACAAGAGAAGCCAAGAATTTGGCTGGCTGGCAGGTACAATTCATCACTTGGATATTTGTTTGCTGGGAGTGGCAAGAAAATATGAACTTCATTATTCAGGTATGTCAAGTTTCTATAATTCATTTCTAGATGTGCCAATTTGAAATTAATGTAAAAATAATTTGAATTTTTTTTTTTTTCAAAATTGGAATGAAGTTGGTGTTTTGAAAACCATAGAACCAGATCGACCTTCTCTGCATATGATTGTAGATCATTTTTTAAATCTTGAGAAGAAAAAGCATATGAAGGGGACTAAGCCAAGCCTTCAAAAAGTGGAAACAAAAGAGGCGACCCCTAAAGCTAGAGATACCAATTATGATAAGATAGAACAAAAGGAAACAGAAATTATGCCAGAGGTAGATGCTGGGCCATTAGAGAAAACATTAAGGGAGGAGTTGAATGAGTTGAAGAAAGAAATTAAAGATTTGAAAGACCAAGTTATGAAACAACATAGTATAAAGAATGAAAAGAGGGAGGAGGAAAAGAACATGAAGCTAAAACGGTGGAAGAGAATGAGGTCAGCATTGTACAATTACGATGTTACAATGGATGGCATCCTAGCTTTTCAGAAGTTTAGATTTTACTGCATACCTGGGCATCTCTCATGGCCTTTGCCTAAACAAGAGAATAATGAACATTAATAAAATTGTGGATAATGGTAGATTTGATTGCTCTATGTACATAATGATTCAATAATATAATAGCTAAATGTTTTTTCTCCTTTTTCTAGTTGATGTTCATCTTATTTTGAGAAAAGAATATAAAAAATCGTTTTATTGGTAATTTGAATTTTAAAAACTACGACATTCAATAATAGATATTTAGTGTGTATATTTTTTCTTAATTTATTTTATTAGTTTCTGTTATGGAATTATAGACAGGAGCAGTTTGTAACTCGTGATTAAATTGTTTTTTCTTAATTGATTTTATTAGTTTCTATTATGGAATTATAGCTAATTCGTAATTAAATTGTTTAGTTCAGACCAATCAAAAATATGAAATATTGCTATTAAAAAATCTGCTTTAAAGTTTCTTTTTTTCTTAATTTTTTTTTTAAAACAAAAGACATTATGTCTGTATATATATTAATATAATGGAATAGTTTTTACAAAAAAAAAGATCAATGGATCTTGACAGCCATAAAAAGTTGCTTAACAAGCTTACATCTGATAAACACCCACTTTCCTAGTATTAGTTTAATTGCAAAATCTTTCAAAATGTTTGTAATGATTCAAATTGATCATTTTGTAAACATAATTAATAATAAACATTTTTTTCTCTATTATCATTTAACAACTTATTTTCCTCCGAAAATAAAGGATGCATAAAAACCTGCAATAAGAGTAAATAATTGAGTTTCATTTGGCTTCCAATTTTATAGGACTTTCTCCTATTATTGAGGACAGTTTCTTCCTTGAATAAAAAGACATTTTACTTTCTTTTGAAATCTTGTATATCACCTTAAAACAATATGAAGGTGTTGAAATTAACATTGAATATTTTCTTGATTTCATATAAGCTTCATTCTAAATCCTCATAAATCATTGAGTTAATGGAATATTTTACATTTTCCTTCATATCAAAATTCAAAACTTTCATGTCTAAGTAAATTGGGTGTCAAAATTCATATTTATTGTCATCAAATGAATTTTTATTATATATATATATAAATAATTAAAATATTAATAAATTCTTAATTTTATAAATATATTGGAGAATATAATTTATATTAAAATTCTTGGTATATTTTGAAAAGTTATATTGACCCTATAATTATATAACTATAGATATGTTATAAATTTTTTTTTGTATTTTTAAGATTAAAAAAAAATAAAAAAAAATTAACTATATATAAATTTATTGTTTAGATTTTATTATTTATCTATACTATATGATAAAAATATTAATAAGTATATTTTATTATTAGTTATGTATCAAATTTGTTAACTTTTTTTTGACATTTTATCTTAAATTTCATAATGATTTATATGTCAAATATTAATTATATAATATTTCTAAAATAAGTAACAAATAAATCTATAATTTTTAAAATCAAATTTATCAAAATGTTCTATAATAACTTTTCAAAAGTAAAACTAGAAGTTACATACACAAGTAAAATAAATATATTAAAACATAAAATAAATATATTAAAACATAAAATAAACAATATATATAAATAATAAAAATATTTGGATCAATTTAACATTTGTAAATATGAAATCTAAAATTTTAAATTTAAATCTCAAAATTCAAATCCATGTTGCATTTTTCATATAATTAATTTTTCATATAATTATTGTGAACCAACTAAAGTATGAATGATCAATTTATGGAGTATTTAATAAATATATATTTAATATTTATATGATATTATTAAATATTAAAATCTAAACTAAATATATGTATATATATAGTTTAGATGCAATACATATATATACTTATATACATGTATATATATAAAATATATATGTATACATATATGTAATATATAATTTATATTATTATTTAATTTTTCAATCTAAAATACAAGAAAAAATGTATAAAATATCTAGATTATATAATTATAGGGTCAAAATGATTTTTTAAAATACAAGAATAATCTTAATATAAATTATGTTTTCCAAAATATGTTGGCGATAATCACTAATTTTTTAAATTATCATGTATGGAGAAATACATTCGTAATATTTGTGTAATAACATCTTCATTAAATTTAGAGCTAAATACTTGTACATTTAATCTATTTTTATATATTTACTTAACCTTTTTTATTACAATAATAAATGTTTTTATTTAATTAATTAACCTAATATTTATGTAAGGTCCACCTATTTTACACAAAATAAAATTATAAAAGAAATCTCCTTAAATTATAATGAACTTGGCAAAGATAATCAAGGAATAAAAAATCTTGTTAAATTAGCATTACATCATTATTCTATAGCATATTAAATTCTTGCAAACTATTTTTATCCACCTTGATTCATCATTGTTGAATCTATACATTTAGGGGTTGACGAACATGGCCATCACAATTCAATAGATTTCTTAAAGGTGTTTTATAAATAACAAATGTTCCCTATCAAATTTAGAGCACATACATAGAGACAAACACATTTTAAACAGTATAATTTAGTGAGATCGAGTGGGTGAGTTACAAATTGAGATCCACACTTCAAGTTCAAGTCCACATGCATAGAGATCACTTAGATGACCTTAGAAATAAATCAAACTCATAATTTTTTGAAAATCATTAAACTTTTAAATTATAACATATGAAGAAACGCCGCAAGACCTCTCGATGGAACAATCCCACCCTACCTAGAATTTGAATTTCCCTGTTCTAGGTACCTCCCAACCTGCCCTGATTTTGAACGAATCTGTTTTGGGAGTCTCTTGCTTGGTGGTGCAACCCTTGTCTCCTGATTGCAACTTGGTTGTTGACCTCGACTCTCCTGCTCCTACGCTTGTCTCATCAGCGGCTGTGGTTGGGGATTTAGAGTTACCTCCTATTGGCGTGGCATCTCTATCTAGCTCCGTGCCTTCAGTTTGAGAGGCTGAGATTACCGTTGGTTCTGGGGTGGCTGTGATTAATGTGGCTACCCCTTTCCCTAATGCAGATGCAACTATGGGAGTGGTTTAGGCTTCCTTGAACACTACTGGAGAGGTGGGTATCCGTCCTCAGCCTTCTTTTCTTGATGCTATGGAGTCCAAGAGGCTTAGGGAGGGCTATGTACATCCTTTGTGGTGTGTAGATAGTGCTTTTGTTGTCTCTTTTGGTAAGGAAGTTGTTGAAAATATTGCTTTTTACTCTAAGAATGTTCTTATTTGTAGATTTTTCTGTTTGTGGCCTTCCCTCCCTGATATGCATCTTTGGATCACCAACCATTGGTCTCCTCTAGTTGATGGTTCAATGGAGATTTACCCTTCTTCAAGGGTTTTTTTTGTTGTGGGTTTCATATCTCTTGAAGATAGGCAAGCTATTCTAGACTATGGTTTGTAAGTTTGGGACTCTCATCCCCTCTCCATTAGACCTTGGGTCTATTCTTTTAATCCTTTGAATGAATCCTTATATGTTATGCCTATTTGGGTAAGATTGTCTTATCTTCCCTTATAGTTTTGGTGTTCCTCTGCCTATGAGGGTATTGGTAATGCTATAGGAAGATTCTTGAGAGTGGATATGACTTCCAAGAATTTTACTCATACCTCCTTTGCTAGGATCCTGGTGGAGGTTGATCTTTCAAAGGCTCTACGTGGTGAGGTAGTTTTTTCAGTTAATGATTAGTCATGCTCTTAGGTGGTGGGTTATGAGGGTCTTCCATTTCAGTGCAAACGCTATTTTGTTGTTGGTCACTTGGCTTGTGACTGTTCTTGTCGCTCCTGCACTGTTTCCTCTTCAACCTAGTGGAAGAACTCGCTCTGTGAGCACTTAACAGTATGCCCTACTGCTAGTTCTACTTCTTTTGATGAAGACTCAAGGCCTCCTTCTCCTTCCATGAGAAAAAATAATATTAATGATACTTCTATTGCCCCTACAAACTCTCCTTTGCAGGTTCTTTCTACATCACATGAATTAGTTATGGTGGATGTTGCTCCTCCCATAGATATTGTGGGGAAATCTCTAGTTATGGTTGTTTCTAATGTTGTTAGTACTACTTCTCCCTTGTCTGCTACTCTGGAGGGGTTTCTTCTCCCTTTGATCAAAATTTCTCAATTTCAGTTTCTTATTCTCCTTAGACAACAATTCACAAAAATAAGAAGCATTCTTCTAGGAAGGTTACAGTTTCATTTAACTTTCCCTCTGCAACTTTGCTTGGTTCAAGCTCTATTCCTTGAATAATTTCTCGTAGTTTGTTGTTTCTGACTGGTCTTGTGTTGGTTGTTGTTTCTCTCTAATTGGTTGTTTTAGGCTAGTTTGTTTTACTGAGCTATTTGGCTTTGTTTTTCTATTTTGTAAGGGTCAGGGCCCTTCCCTTCTTATCTAATAAAAAACATATGAAGAAATGCATTCCTAATATTTGTATAATATCTTCATTAAATTTAGAGCTAAATACTTATACATTTAATTTATTCTTTTATATTTACTTAACCTTTTTATCATAATAATAAATATTTTTATTTAATTAATTAATCTAATATTTATGAAAAGTGCACCGATTTTTACAAAAAAAAAGTTTATAAAATAAATCTCTTTAAATTTTAATGCCAAACTTATTTGACTTTATAAAAAAATTATTTAGAAAATAATATATTGTAAAAGTATTAGTAACTTTTTACATGCAACTTTATCAAATTATTTGTTTATGAAAATATAAAAAACACAATAAAAATATTTTTCAATTTTTTTTTATAGAAATATATTTGAATAAATATATATTTATAAAAAATAAAACATGGAACATAAAAATAATACATTTTTTTGCAATACATGAAATGAATAATCTCTTGGGCTTTAAGTACTACCGAATGCCTAACTTATTTATTTGCTATGTAACTTATAAAATAAATTAGTCCTCATTGTAACATATCACATGTGGTTATAATGACATGAGTTTATCATCTAGAAGGATCTAAAAATCATAATGTTCATTGTAACTTAAGTTTAACCCTAATTTATTTAACCTTAATCCAAATTGAACCTCGATTGAACCCTAACCCTAATTGAACTATAACATTAAATTTGAACCCTAAATAAATTATAACCTTAATTGAAATTTGATGGTAACCCTAATAGTAACTTTAATTGAACTTAGATCAAATTACACCCCTAATTGAACTTTAATTCTTAACCTTAGCTTAACCCTAACCCAAGTAAATAGTAACCATAATTGAACTCAAACTTTAAGCCTCATTAAACTCTAATACTTATTAAACCATAACCTAAATGGAACCCTAACACTAATGTAATTGGAATCCTATCATTAATGAATTCATAACCCTATCCCTAATTATAATTGACCATTTATTGAACCATAACCCTAATTGAATCTAGCCTTAACTTTGAACCCTAGTTAAATAATAACCTGATTAAACCTTGACATTAATCATAATTGAACAATAACCATAATTGAACTCAAAATTTTAGCCTAATTAAATCCTAACCTATAAATAATAGACATTGTTGTTTAAGAAGCATTTTTTTAGCCTAATTAAATCCTACCCTAGAAATAATAAACATTGTTTTTTAAGAAACAAAAGCTTTTCTATTAATAGGTCTGCCATACAAAGGAAAATAATTATTCATAAAAAAATGAAAAAAAATAGTTATACAAAGGTGATCAAAGGGTTTTCATATTTGACAACATTTCAGTCATCTTTCCTCATTATTGTTAAAAAAATAATTGCCATAATTACTCTCAAATTTTCTTCACTTCAAAGAACAAAATAGCCCTACCAGCATTTGGTAAGAACTTTATAGCCGTGACCTTGTTATATTTGCAAATTAGACATTCAACACTAAATATTTAGTGTGTATAATTTTTTTTGATTTAATTTTTTGTATTTGTTGCTATATTGCAGTCTTTCATTAAGATAGAGTGAGCGAGTGTTACGGTTCAACAATTAATTACAATTTTGGGATGAAGAATGATGTTTAGATAATAATATCTTCTAATGGTAGAACACATTTTTCTTCATTGGTATCTTGTAGAGTAGTGGATGGTAAGAATCTCTTTCATCATTAATAGAATAATAATAAGAAAATAAAAGATTTGGAAATAGAATAATAATAATTAGACTTAAATAATATTATTTAATGATTATACAATAAGCAACCAAATATTTTTTACCATAAAATTACATGTGACCATTTTCGATAACATGAAGTAAAATGTTCATTGCATCCTACCATACCAGAGTAACATGACAACGTGCATGAGCAAAAATGGGATCCAACGAGTCACTGTTTTGAATTGCGTTAGCCAATGTGGTTTGGGCATTGATCCAGCTGTGGTGGCTTCAGGGGGAGTTCAGGAGGCCTATGGGGGCAGTCCCCCTGTCATCTCTCTACTCGAGATGGCACTGCCCAGTGCATACCTTTCAGGAATGCCTCCTAATGGGATTTCTTTGCCTCTATCTTCTGCGGTGGTTCCTGAGGTCGAGATCTTGGTGCCCTCTATGGATGACAACGGGCTAGCTGGATGTGTTGGGGGCTCAAATGCTTCACGGGTTATGGGCTTTGTCCCTGATGCTGCTTGGGTGGATGTCTCTGTTAAGGGATTTCCCTCTTCGGGCCAGGTGAAGTCCTTATCTGAGGCTGCTAAGGTGGGTTCTCGGCCTCCTGCTCTAGCTTGATCTCGACCTCTGCCCTATGCTCGTGATTACCCTTTGGTGGTCTACAGACCTGACGTTTCTAAGAATGAGGATTTTTATTTATTACAAGGAGCGGTTTGCAGGTTTAATGGCTTGTGGCCCTCCCTTCCCAACCTCCATGATTGGGTTTCCACCTCTTGGAAGTCGGTGGTCTATAGGGAGATTGAGCTCTATCCATGCACTAGGGGTTTCTTTAGAACAAACCTTTCCTCCTCCAAGGAGCGTTATCGTGTGTTGGATAGGGGGTGGATGTGGGGGATTCATTCACTGTCCATCAGACATTGGTCTAACTCTTTCAATCCCCTTACAAATCCACTGAATACCAAACCTATTTGTGTCCATCTGCCGAATCTCCCTCTCCAGTTTTAGGAGGATTCATGTTATGAAGCTATTGGCAACACCATTACACACTTTTTGATGGTGGACTCTACGACTTAGGATCTTGGGCAAACTATAGTATCTCATATTTTAGCTCATTTGGACATCTCCAAACCCCTCCATGGTGATGTAGTCTTGTTGGTTGAGGAAAAAACTTGGAAGAAACTCTTGGACTATGAGGGTCTCCTTTTTCAGTGTAGGAGATGCTTCTCTATGGGTCATTTGGCCTCTGGTTGCCCATTTGCCCGCCGCAAGGGTGCGACTACTTGTTGGAAGGATGCTCTCCCAGATCATCTCATGGTGGGTTCTCCTCCTTTAGAGGTTTCTTCTGTAGAGGTTGACCCTCTTAAGTCTTCTTGTGAGCCTATGTCTTGCCTGACTCCTCTTCTGGCTATCCCTTTCGTGGATCCTATGATGGCTCATTCTATTGACATTGTTATGTCAGAGCTTGCTCAAACCTTGTTAGATGCCTCTATTGATCCCTCGATCGATCATGTCTCCTCTCTTGTGTTGTCGTCTCCCCGATGTGATGACTCTTCACCCTTGGTGGCTAATGTGGATCCGCTTCTCTCTCCTCGCTTGGTAGATGATTCCAAGCTTTCTTGGTCGATTGTGCTATGAAAAAAGAAGGGACTCCCTCGTTCTGGTGCTGCTTCATGGCCTCAGGTTTTGGGAGTCCATTTGGTCCCCCCTAGGAATGGGGTTGTCTAGTCCTAGTCTGTTGTTCGACAATTGTCTGTTAGTTGTTTTTGTGTGAGGTCTGTCCTCTTTCCTAGTTCATTCTTGGTTTGAACTAAATTTCTTTTTGGCCCTTTGGGCTCTCTGTGTAAAGGGTACAACAGTGTAAAAATGTTGCTTATCTTATCAAAAAAATGAAGTAAATATCTTTAGAATGACATGGATACATCAAGTATATTTAAAATATAATATGTCAATTCCATTATATGTATGTATACGGCCTTTAATAATAGTTAGAGTTTTTAATAAGATTTTTTAATGTGTTAGGGGATTGATACTGTTGATTTGTGGTGAGTGATCATGCTATACTGTACACTTTTTAGTACTGTACACTCTTCATGTATCACCAAAAAAGAAAAAGGTCAACTTTGTAAACCCTAATTTTTGGAAGATTCTAAAAGCTTGTTATAAGTGGTTGGGATGGAGAGTTGTAGTATGGCATTATTCATAATATTGTAATATGTTTTGCACTGAATAATAAAATCATTGGATGGCTGCGGTTTTGTGGATGTAGCCCAGATTGGGTGAACCACGTTAAATTCTCTGTGTTATTTTCTATGTGTGTTTTATTACTCTATTTTATTGTTCAAATATGCATTTAACTTGTTAGATATCTGCCTTCTAACCCTAGCAAGTGGTATCAGAGTGGGTTGTTTTCGATTATCATCTACAGGAAAGTCTCACGGTTGAGTGGGAGTCTCACAGTTAAGTGGGAGCAATGGCAGATGAGGGTGAGTTGAAGGTTGAGAAGTTCAATGGGCAGAACTATTAGTTAAGGAAGATGCAGATGGAGGACTACCTCTATCAGAAGGATTTATGGTGGCCATTGGAAGGGAAAACCAAGAAACCCACAACAATGTCAGATGAGGATTGGGATATTTTGGATATAAAGGCACTTGACAGTATTCGTTTATGCCTAGCACAATCGGTGGTGTTCAATATTACAACAACAAAGACAACTGAAGAGTTGATGGAAACCCTAGTGAAGTTATATGAAAAGCCTTCTGCTTCGAATAAGGTATTTCTTATGAAGCGTTTATTTAATATGAAAATGGTAGAAGGTGGGTCAGTTACTGATCATTTAAATGAGTTTAATACGGGGGTATGTGCAGGATCATCATGGAAAAAATAGGCCCTTAAGTGGCAATAAAAAGACAAAAAATTAGAGTTAGACAACTTGACGTTAGTATGTACATTTCAGGGTAAAAATAAGAAGTAGGTGTCTGTCTGACCACCCTAACCACAATAAAATCATAATATTTTTTTATAAGATTTTAGATATAATTAGAGGACTCATGTCCCAATGTGATGCATATTTTTTTTATAATTTTTTTCCATGTAAATAATTAATCATGAATTTTTTATTACAACTTTAAAAAAATATAAAAGCTCGTCTGTCTAACCACCTTAACTTGGTCAAAAATTCATGAAATTCAATTTATTTATTTTTAATCCTATAGTATGCGAAGCATAGAATTTGATGCATGTTTTGGATTCAAAAAATGTGATACCATTTGAAAGTTATAGATGTTTTTCAATCAGCTTATCAATCAGGACTTTATTCATAATTCTAATAGAAAATGAATAATAATTATTTATTAAATTCAAAGTAAAGCATAATTTATATATGTGGAAACTTGAGAATCTCCTCTAAAAACCCTTTTCGTTTCATCAATTTTGGGTTAAAAAAAAGTCGTCAGCCACATGGGCCATCATATCGCTTACATATCACCACTTTTTGGCCCATCATGATCCTGCACATACCCATGGTTACCAGTGAATTAACTTCTGTAAAAGTAAACATTGATGAAGAAGTTAGGGCTCTTTTGATTTTGTGTTCTTTTCTTGAAAGCTGGAATAGCTTGGTAATGGTTGTTAGCAATTCTGTTTCTGGTTCGAATACATTGAAGTTTGATGATGTTGTTGGTGTTATTTTGAGTGAGGAAATTTGTAGGAAAAGATCAAGTGGAACATCCACATCAGGCAGTGTTTTGAATGCAGAAAGCAGGGGCAAAACAAAGGAGAGAGGAAACAATTTTGGAGGTCATGGGAAGTCATGAGGAAAATCAAGGGACAGAAGGTCCCAATCTAGAGACAAGAGGGATTGCTAGTACTATGGTAAGCTAGGTCATTTAAAGAAAGATTGTTGGTCTCAAAAAAATAAAGACGGTGACAAGAAGGAAGGAAATAAAGAGGCAAAAGTGGTAAGTAATAAATCTGATGAGGATGCTTTGATTCTTTGCCTTGACAATATTGATGATTCTTGGGTGTTAGATTTAGGGGCTTCATTTCATGCGACGCCCCATATAAATTATTTTATTGATTATGTCTAAGGGGATTTTGGGCTGGCTTATTTGGGAGATAATGAACCCTGTGAGATTGTTGGAAAGGGAAGAATCAAGATTAAGTTGTAGAATGGGAATCATTGGCTACTTCATGAGGTAAGGCACATTCTGAAGTTAAAAAGAAATTTAATTTCTGCAAGGCAAGTAGATGATGAAGGTTGTGTTGTTACATTTAGTGATAAAAATTGGAAGGTTACAAAAGGTTCCTTAGTGGTAGAAAAAGGTGTGAAAGTAGGCACCTTATATCTTTGTATAGGTCATACTGTTCCTTCTACTTTAGCTATTGCAGATAAAAATCAATGTTCAGGAACACTTGTTGTAGTTCAACAGGTAGAAAATCAGATAGTTGTTGTGGATTCTGAATCAACACTATGGCATAATAGACTTGGGCATATGAGTGCAAAAGGTATGAAATCACTTCATTCAAATAATGTTTTACCAGGTCTAAAATGTGTTAATATGGATTTCTATGAAAGTTGTATGTATGGAAAACAAAAGAGAGTTAGTTTTCTCAAGGATGGGAAACAAAAGAAAGATGAGAAATTGGAGCTTGTGCATCTGGATGTATAGAGACCAGCTCAGGTATCTTCTCTCAGTGGCTCTCAGTATTATGTTACATTCATTGATGATGCAACTAGGAAGGTATGGATTTATTTCCTTAGGCATAAATCTGATGTATTTGCAACTTTTAAAAAATGGAGAAGCTTGGTTGAGAATGAGATAGGTAAAAAGCTAAAATGTCTCAGATCTGATAATGGTGGTGAGTATTGCAGCAAATATTTTGAATATTATTGTTCCTCTAATGGTATTCGTAGGCAGAAAACGGTTCCAAGGACTCCATAGGAAAAATGAGTGGCTGAGCGCATGAATAGAACAATAATGGAGTGTGCACAAACTATGAGATTACATGTTGGGTTGCCTTTAAACATGTGGGTAGAGGCTGTAAACACTGTTGTTTATTTAATTAATAGAGGTCCCTCTAATCCTTTGGGTTGTGGTATTCTAGAGGAAGCTTGGATAGGTAAGAAGGTGAATTATTCTTTTCTAAAAACCTTCGGTTGTGAATAATTTGCACATATAGATTCTGAAAATAGAACCAAGCTTGATGCAAAATCAAAGAAATGTATATTTGTTGGATATGGTATTGATGAATTTGGTTATAGGCTTTGGGATTTTGAAAATAAGAAAATTGTGAGAAGTAGGGATGTCATATTCAATGAGAAAGTGTTGTATAAAGATCTATTGCAGCAGCATGAGAAGACAAAAATGGATTATGCAGTGCTGGATGATATTACAAACAATAATGTTCTGGTGGTTCCTCATGCTCTGCAACAACAACAACAAGAAATACCACAAACTCCAGTGAATGTGAGGCGATCTTCAAGGATAAGTAGACCTCCGGGAAGATTTTCTCCCTCTTTGTATTCTATTTTATTAACTGATGTTGGTGAACCAGAATGTTATCATGAAGCTATGTAGGTGGATACCAAGTTTCAGTGGGAGCATGGAATGGAAGAAGAAATGGAATACTTGTTGGAAAATCAGACTTGGGAATTATGGAAGTTGCTTGTAGGAAAAAAGGCTTTACCAAACAAATGGGTTTATAGGGTGAAAGAGGAGGATGGAGGTAAGAAAAGATTTGAATCCAGATTAGTTGTAAAGGGATTTGCATAGAAATAGGGTATTGATTTTGATGAAATATTTTCTCCAGTTGTTAAAATGACTTCTATTTGTACTGTTTTAAGTATTGTGGTTTTTGAAGATTTGCATTTAGAACAGCTTGATTTTAAAACTTCCTTTCTCCATGGTGATTTGGAAGAGGAAATATATATGGAACAACCACAAGGATTTGAGGTCAAAGGTAAGGAGAAACTAGTGTGCAAATTAAAGAAAAGTTTGTATGGCTTGAAGCAAGAACCTCGACAATGGTATCTTAAATTTGATAGTTTTATGGCTGAGCAAGGCTACAACAGGTGTAATTCAAACCATTGTGTTTATTTTAAGATGTTAGGTGAAGATAGCTACATTATTTTATGTGTATATGTTGATGATATGCTTGTAGCGGGGTCTAACATGGATCACATAAAGGAGTTAAAATAATAGTTAGCAAATTCATTTGCTATGAAGGATTTGGGGGCAGCAAAACAAATCCTTGGTATGAAGATTACAAGAGATAGGAAAAACAGGAAATTGTTTTTATCTCAAGCTGATTATGTTGAAAAGGTGTTGCAGAGATTTCATATATGGAGAATGCAAAAGCTAACAGCACACCTTTGCCCAGTCATGTAAAATTGACTAAAGATATGTGTCCAAATACACAAGAGGAGGAAGAAAAAATATCCAAGGCACCATATGCTTCAGCTGTAGGCAGTTTAATGTACGCCATGGTATGCATGAGACTAGTTATTGCACATGTTGTAGGAGTTGTTAGTAGGTATATGAGTCATCCTGGAGTTGAGCATTGGAATGCAATAAAATGGATACTCAGGTACTTGAGAGGTACATCCTATATGTTTATGTTTTGTGGGCTCTAATACAGATTTAAAAGGCTATGTTGACTCAGATTTGGCAGGGGATATAGATACCAGGCGGAGTACCATAGGTTATGTATTTACACTTGGTTTGATAGCAATGAGTTGGATTTCTCAGTTGCAAAAGGTGGTTGCTTTATCCACCACAGAGGCAGAGTATGTGGCTGCAACAGAGGTAGCAAAGGAGATGATATGGCTACAAGTCTTCATGGAAGAGTTGAGAAAAACACAAGTTGAAAATCACTTGTTTACCGACAGGCAGAGTGGTATACATCTTGCAAAGAATTGTGCCTTGCACTCAAAAACCAAACACATACAACTGAGATATCGTTTCATTCGGTCAGTATTGGAGGATGGACATGTAAAGCTAGAAAAGATACATACAAATGACAATCCAGTGGATATGTTTACAAAGGCAGTGACAAGGGAGAAGTTGAGGTCCTCTTCAGCTTTGGTTGGCCTTCAAGGTTGAATTCAACTATAAGCGAGCAGCAGGGTCCAAGGTGTTTATTTCTAGTGGGAGCTGTAAGTGCAGTGGTGTCGTCCAGGATCAGTCTCCAAGTGGGAGATTGTTGGTTTGTGGCGAGTGATCATGCTATAATGTACACTTTTTAGTATTGTACACACTCTTCATGTATCCTTGTCGAGGTCTGGGGTTGGGCCAGGCCTCGGGCGGGGGTTCAGGGGCGACAACCCCCGATAACTTTTTTTTCACCATTTTTCATTTTGTCACCGAAAAAAGAAAAAGGCTGACTTTGTAAACCCTAATTTTTGGAAGCTTCTAAAATCTTGTTATAAGTGGTTGGGATGGAGAGTTATAGTATGACATTATTCGCGATATTGTAATATGTTTTGCACTGGATAATAAAATCATTGGATGGCTGCGGTTTTGTGGATGTAGCCAAGATTGGGTGAACCACGTTAAATTCTTTGTGTTGTTTTCTATGTGTGTTTTATTACTCTATTTTATTGTTCAAATCTGCAGTTAACTTGTTAGATATCTACATTTGGTAAGTTTGTCTTATGGATTGTAGGATTTTTCGTGGGTCTCTTTGGATAAAATAATGAAACAAATTTAATAACCTTATCACTATATTTATAATTTCACCTAAAATACAATTATCATTTTTTTTACAATCAATACATAAAAGTGGAAATTATGGGATATAACATCTCAAACTCCAAAGAATAAGAGTAAATATATTTTTAATATTTGATATTTTTAAATGATGAATTGTCTAAGCATTTTTTAGTTTTTTTAAATGAGTACTCATTGTAAGTTTTAGTCATCATAAAAAATTTTCTTTGATAAGGATGGTCAACCATCTATTTTTTTTTTAAATATTTGTAATTGTAAAGGTGAAAATTACATACCTTTCACTTTCTTTCTTTATTTTGGATTTATTTGACTATGTTATTTCTTATGCAATGAAAATATATGTTTTTTTTTGTTAATAGTTGACTCATAACTTGAATATTATTTGTTTCCATTTTCAATCATTTCCATTGAATAGTGGTAAACTTATATTCATCTATTTCTCATCCTTGATTAGATGTGTAATTTTAAAATTCATATTAAGGTTTGACCTTACCCTTTCCACCTAGTTATTTTATTTTGACTAAATACATGAAATATTTCACTTATGAACCTTAGAGTTGTATTTTAAGGGGTATCATTAATTCATCTATAAATCATCACAAAACTAGAAATAAATATAACAAGAGCAATAAGATACATTCATTAGAATTTAATTTAGAGAATATAGTAGCATATTTCTACTTGCATCATCATCCAAGGTATCTACTACATGTTATCTTACTATCTTCAATCATTCTTTAATTTTTCTAGAGAAAAATATAGAAAAATCACAATAATTTAAAATTGAATAGTCACAAATTTATAGAGATTACATTTGCATATGTAGATCATAGTTACACTTGGGTAGGTCATATTTACATATGTGTGATCAATTCCATAATTATGGAAGTTCCACAATGAAAAATAAAAAATCTTAGTATTCAAAAACATTTATCTAAGAGTTAAAAAAATGCACCTCAAAGAATCATTCAAAAAAAATTCACAATATATTTATATCAAATTTCTCACTATATACTATTTTATAATTATTTAATTACATTTAATTTATCAAATATGCACACTCATTTATCTAAAATAGATCTAAACAAATGTATTGTTTATTCATTTACCTTAAGTATATGTAAATTAGATTTTATTCTTCCTGAAAGTAATGAATATTTTACACTATCATAAATATTTTAAATTTCATGATTGATAGATTAAAGAATGAAAAAATTAAAAGTTCTATTCTATTTTTTTTTAATAGATTAAAATTGGAAGGACTAGTACCTATTACAAAGCATCATAGAGGCAGAAGACTAGTGACTCACATAAAATGAGACAACTAAAAAAGAAGAGCAAGACTCACTAGTAGTGAGCCTGGAAAAATAACAAATAAGACATGATTTTGATTGGAGCATGAAACCAAAAGATAGAGACCAACTACAAGAAATAGAGGAAGCCACACAAATGCTCAACTAGTATAGAAAACGCCACTCTTCAAAAATAAGGGGAAACAATTGAAAACCTTCAAGTTAAACACTAAATAAAGAGAAAAAACAACTCTAGAATATCCAATCAAAAAATAGGCTTTGTAAGATGGGAAATAATTAGTAGAAGCCAACAACTTCCTAAATTACCAAAAGCCAAGGCGTGAGTGTAGGATAATGGGGGTCCAAAAAGTTGCGATATGACCCAAAAGTGGCTAATATAATTTTTTTTAATCCAAATTTGTTGAAATGAAAAGGGTTTATTTATAAAAGTTTTAGCTTTCCACCATTATAAGATATGACTTATTTGAAATTAAATAGATAATTATTATTAATTGTATACATGTGTTCTGATTAATTG
Organism: Sequoiadendron giganteum; assembly: GCA_007115665.2. Taxonomy (NCBI): domain Eukaryota; kingdom Viridiplantae; phylum Streptophyta; class Pinopsida; order Cupressales; family Cupressaceae; genus Sequoiadendron; species Sequoiadendron giganteum. The sequence goes on from CM021100.1 coordinate 392,951,655, forward strand.
ATAGGATGATTGAAAAAAATCTATAATTCTTAAATGATTTCAGATTTTTTGAATCCAAAAGATGCGACACATTCTATGCTTCCCATATTATAGGATAAAAAAAATAAAAAATGACTTTTATAATTTTTTGACAAAAGTTATGGTGGTCAAAAAAACAAGTTTTAATATTTTTTAAAAATTTCTATGAAAAATGCATAACTAGTTATTTACTTGCAAAAAAATTATAAAATAATTGTGGCACATCTGAGCATGTGTCCTCTACTTATATTTAAAGTTTCAGAATAATATATTATTTTTTCTTGTACTTAGGTTGGTCAGACATACACTTGCTTTTTATTTTTTTCCTGAAATTTTAGTACAACTATATTGAAATTTAAAAATTTCACCAAATAGATTTATCTTTTTCTCAAATAGACTAGTATCCTAGAAACTACATTCAATTTTCTATAAATTTTGTTCTTACATATTTTTCAAATTTTGTTAGTAACCTATTCAATTTTTTATGTCAAGTTGCCTAACTCTATTTTGCTAAAAAAAATTGACCACTTAAGAGCCTAGTTTGGACCCGCATGATCTTACACTAACCCCAAGGGCGTAATAAACAAGAAATCACAACCAAAGGGGGTAGGACTTAGAACCCAACACCATCTAATCTCAACCATTATAGGAGAAAAGAAGTTTGTCACCAAAAAGTGTATACCTTGGCACTTTTTCACTCATTTTGGCCTTTTTCAATGGATTTTGGTCTTGATCACCTTAATTCAACCTTGTAAGCTTGCAATTCAACACTAATATAACGACATTTTAATAAGGCGTTGTGAAGTGTTGTAACACATTTCCTCACTTTTCTAAGACCCCTTCAACACTACTCACCTAAATAATACATTCTTACACCTTTCAAAGCCTTAAGACAGAGTGTTGTAAAGTATTGTGTTGCATTTTCATATTTATCTAGGGTTATAACCCCTAAATAAACCATTTTTATATGATAATTTTCCCTTTTAATGCATCTTTAGTCCCGAACTAAGTGTTTTTTAGCAGGAAAATATAACAAAACTTTATTAAACATATACCAATTCCCAAAAATCATCAAAATTTGCATAGGAGGACTAGGTCACCACTTTGGGAGATGTAGTCCCTCTAAGCATAAAATCCAAATTTTAATTAAGATTCAATGGGAATCTTGCCTCCTAAACCCTAGGGTCGGCCTATTAGGTTGCACTTCGGGAAAATTAGGGTTTTACTTGTACAAATAAGGGTTTTCACCTCCATTTGGCCTCTCTCCAAGCTCATTTTTGGGCCTTCTAGCTCATTTTTACATTTTTGCTCTCAATCATCTAGCACTCAAGCAACCAAGACTTCACAAGCAAGCATACAAGCATTAGGGTTTTCAAACTCCTCCATTGAAGCTACTCATGTGCATGTTGCAAACCATGAACAAAGGTTTGGTAAACATTAGTATTGTGTTATCATTCACTCTTGCTTTCCTTTGTGTTTATCTCATTTGGGTTTAATCACCTATAAAGGGGTTTGACTTAGGCAAACCCCTATTATCTAAACCCAACAATATCTAGTCTTTGCATGTGTTTGCAGATCTTTTGATGCAGGTTAGGTGAAGGACAAAGTGTTGCAAGAAGTACCAACATTATCCTCAAGTCAACTCCAAACTGTCAATCCCTAGGAAGGACAAAAGACAAGTTACAAGTCACTTTCGGGACTTCCTATCACAGATTGCTACAGAAAAGGGGAAAATCAACCAAGACCCGCAAAACCAAAGCTTGATTCCTCAGAAAGCCACAAGAGGACTAGGTCACCCCTATTGGTGACCTTGTCCCTGTGCTAGGCCCAAAAAAGGTTTTCTGTGTTTTTGTATACCCATTTCCTCAAAACCTGTTTCAGGAAAGTTTTTCAGTTGGAGGACTAGGTCACCCCTCTTGGTGTAAGTGTCCTACTGTCATTTTCTAGCACTTTCAAGGAGCTTCCAGGAACATTCAACTGTCACATCATTTCTCCAGGTACACACTTTCTATCCCGCTCTATCATTTTCTAGAAAGTACACATTTAGGGCATATAGTTAGTTAGTTTGCATTAGCTTAGTTTTACTTTATTTACATTTGCATACATATAGATTAGTTTCATTTTAATTTCAGCATTAGCCACACATCACACACATTCACAACCATCATCGAATCCCTCCCCCCCTTTTTTGAACGAACTTAACCTTAAACATATCCACCTAGAGGAAAGAGAGCCATTCTTCCACTAAGTGCTCTTAGGGTGAACCTAGTAAGGGAATCCTCTTTCCCTGGTTCAAAGAGATACATCTATGTTTTTGGTGGTTCATTTTGGTGAAATGGACCACTAACACTAACTAGCATTTTTTTTTTTTTTTTCATTTCATCTTAAAATAACTTGCATTGCATTAAAATCTTGCATTGTTTGCATCCTAGGGTTAGTCACAAAAGTGAATTTAGTGAAAATTCATGGTAATTTTGCACATTGCATTGCATTTTTAATAAGAAAAAACAAAAAGTTTTTTACTTTTAGTTTATGTTTGCACTTAAATATCAGAAAAAACCCTAAAAATCAGCAAAAACTTCCAAAATTTAACAAAAATAACACTATTAGGACTAAGTCGCCATACTGGGCGACCTATTCCTTTCGCTCTATTTCCTATAAAGTTCTCAAAAAAATTCCAATATTTTTTGCCTTTCAACTTCCTAGTTTTACCTTCCTGTGTTTGGTTCCCGAATCTTGGTTATAAACCTTTTGTCACCTTTGCTCACATTGCCTTAGGGGTTTGTCTCTACGCATTTAGTGTCCCCTTTCCAATACAGTTGCGAGAAGAAGTTCAAGGACCCATGGCATCTATTAACAACACCCTCATTGTAGATCTTGGCATCCCTCCAACTTCAACTCCTGGTGTTGACAATGGTGCATTAGGTTTAGACATAATCCTTAATAATTCCCTATGTCTAGATAATACTACTACTGATAATAACCTCCCACATGATAAAAAATTCCACATTCATGCTGATCTCTATTATTATGAGCATGAATTCAGCTTTGAACCCATCTCAGGGACTGCTATCCCTACCATTGAACTCCTACACCCTCTCATTGATTGTGATAATGCCTTAAGTGTGATGAAGAAGCATGCACCTAAGTCATCCCCTTCACCCACCCATAGGTTAGGCCATGGAGGACCTTCCACTCCTCCCTCCTCAACCGTGGCTTCTATCCTGACCTATACCCCACCTAGTAAAACAACCACCATGCAACCAGTTAGTAGTGTGGCACTTACCCCCCACCACCACTAGCATGCCTCACCATCGCCTCTTCCAATGTCCTACCCATCACCATTCCTAAAAATTCTCCTTCCACCACTCTCACCCCCACACCTCTTTTACTTCCACTTCCCAGCACTTTCAGTGACCCTTTCATCACCCAACTATTTCACACTATCACCAATATGCAACAACTCTCTTCCATTAACCAAAGACAATCTAGCTCTCCCTCTCATTACATTCATAGTAACCCATTGTACCTTAATATCCTATACACTCCCTTTCCATAGGGAATAGAGATCCCTTGGATCGAAAAGTATGGTGGGAGGGGTGACCCTTCTAACCATGTCAATGCCTACACTGCTCTCTGTAGCGAGTTTTCTCTTGATGATAGGTTGCTTGCCAAATTATTTCCAAGAACTCTTAAAGATTTCGCCTTAGATTAGTTCTCATCCCTACCCAATAACTCCATTAGTTTGTTCAACAAGTTAGTGGATGCTTTCATAAATCACTTTCAAGTTCACATGGCTCTGAAGAAAACTCTAGCCCACCTCATGAGATGTAAATAGGATAATACTGAGAAGATCACTAACTTTATCTCTCGTTACCAAGCCCTCTACTCCTTGATTGATGTCTAGATCCTAGACACCCTAAGTAGAAGATATTTATCAAGAACCTTGTGACATCCCTTCAAGATGAACTCACCCTCATGAAATTCCCCTCCTTCATGCACCTATGCCAAGCACTTTTTGATTACCATAACTCCACTAGTAGTCATGACTCATGATCCACTACTAGTCATGATGAAAAATCTGATAACTCCTCCAAATTCGCTCCCCAACCTTTCCATAAACCGAACAAAGGATTCCTTCAATTCAACCCTTCATCTTCCAACCCCACACTCGTTAGTAACCAAGTGGCCGTTGTTAAGTCAATTGTTCACTTTGATTATCAGGATCCCAAGCATACTTTCACACCCCTGCCTGATACCCTTCACAATACCATGACCCAAATTCTCCAGCAACATATGATTTCTTTACGACCCATCCATACACCTAATCCTAATAAACAATTACCCTCTTCCTACAATGCGACTGCTTATTGCTATTTTCATTGCCAAACCGACATGATACTGAACAGTGTAAGCGTTTAAAGCACCTAGTGCAAGACCTCATTGATTCAGGATGCCTATCTATTGCAAGTGTTTATGTTAAAAGCAATACATTAGTGGAACCCCCTAATCAAAACTTGCAGATTTTTACCAACCCAATGCATAATCATAACATGTCATTTGTCAAGTCAAGTGAAACTTCCACACCTAATGTAATGAATGTCGATTCACATTATTTACATTATGCTTCTCTTCCGCTAGTTACCTATGTTTGACCTATTAACGAGATGATAGGTGAAATTAACGTTATTCATTGAAAGGGCCCAATGAAAGGACCTCTTGACATATCCTTCTCTACACAAGATATACTATGCAACCTTCTTGATGGCCCTCTCTACATAGCTGGTTGAATCTATGATAAGCCCACCAATGGGATACTCATAGATCCCACATGTGGTGAGAATGTCATCACTAAAGAGTTTCTTCTATTACATAATCTTGATCAAGATGTTTATAATTGACCTACTGCATGGGTCAAAACACACCATGGTTTTGCATGCCCAAAGATTGGATTGATTTTCCTCCCCTTGCAAATAGGTCCCAATACATTGGATGCTACCTTTTCAATTATACCTTAGTTGGACAAATTTCTCTTGTGATTTGGCCTTTCATGGCTTCATTCTATGAAAGCGGTCCCATCCATCATTCATAAGTGTGTGAAGTTTTATGTTGACAACACAATATTTACTATCCATCATAGCGGTTTTAACCCATTATCCTCTAAGGGTAACTTTTCCTTGGATGTCTTTTGGCCTAAACCTATGGAATCCATCACTCCCAAAAAAGGCTTCTTCTTTATTGCCTATCAAAAATTCAAAGCCAAAAATATATTTGATCTTTCTTTGTGAAACATACCTCCTTCTACCTTGGATTCACCCATCCTTGATGAAGTTGTGTTGCCACCTGAATCCGATGTGCCTAGCCAACCTACTCTTGAAACCTCCTCCACATCATCTGATTGGCCTAGGGATCATGATAGTAACTCCTTCCTTCCACCTCCCACCAAGCAAGCCAAAGAGAAAGTGGATGAGCCACCCTTAATGCCTCCCATTTCTCCTCTCAAGAAGGATAAGCAACCCGTAGTGGATTAGCCTACTCCTTCACCTATGAACCTTGATCACAAAGCCAAAAGGAATAAAGAAGCTCGAGCATGTATGCATCACCATCATACATTGGCCCATCAATCTCATGAGGAAGACCAAGCTGAAGAGCCCAACCCTCTTGTGCCTCAGGCCATCTTTGTTGATCCTCCTCCTTCACCGTCACAACCAGATCTAATATCTGCTCCATCACCACCCATCTTACAAGCCACTACCGATATTGTCATCCATCCCACCATTTCCATCAATTTAGATGATGATGATGAGGAGAATTCCAATATTGATGAAGAGGTACACCATACCTTGAATCCACTCTTTTCCTCTTCTATGAGCATTCATGAGAATTCTCCTCGGACAAGTGTTGATCTTGACACTAGTTTGGTATTCGTTGTTGTACCTCTCGCTATTCGCCCTCCTGAGTTTTACATTGAGCGAGATTGGGAAGCTGATGACTTGCTTGACGAGTGACATGCACTTGCCTAGCTAGTGGTGTTTCGTTTTCTTTTTCCCTTTTTGTTTTTTATTTTGTCTGTCATGTATTCCTTCTCTTGTTTGATGTATTGTGACATTCTTCTATCTGTATCTCCTTTCTTCTCTATGTTGTGCATCTATTTTTCCTTTCGCCTTCTATTTTTACCTTCCTTTTGGGGGGATGACGCAAGGCTTTGAGATCACCAGGTCTCCTTCATGTTGACCCAAAAGGAACCCCTTCCTTTTTTTCGTTCTTTTTCTTCCTTTTCATTTTTCCTTTGCCCTTTGTTTTTTCCTTTCATTTGGGGATGATGCAAGGCATTGAGACCACAATGTCTCCTTCATGTTGACCCAAATGATCCCCTTTCTCTTTCCTTTTTTGTGCCCTTCTTTCCTTTCATTTGAGGATGATGCAAGGCATCGAGACCACACAGTCTCCTTCATGTTGATTCAAACACTAAGGCTCCTTTTCTTTTATCTCTTGTCTTTTGCTTTCTTTGGTCCTTTTTGGGGATGATGCAAAGTATCAAGAAATCCTATGTCTCCTCCATGTTGACCAAAAATGACTCTTCTTTTTTTATTTTTTCTTTGCTCTCTATGTGTCCTTCTCATTCTTTGTGTTTGAGGATATGATGATAGTTTTGCGCTCTCTAAAATTTGCAGAAATGAACATACTAACCTCACATACATAGATCCCTTGTGTGTTTGGTGTTTTCCATTTTTGGGGCATCTTTTCCCTTCTCTTTCGCTTGTTTCTTTCTCATATGATGTAGCCTTTCTTGGACACTCATTGCTTGGCAGGTTCTCATGTTCCCTTTGCATTGTGCCTTTCTCTACTTTAAAGCAACTTCTCACAAAATAGTGTGTGGCAATCCCTTTATAGTGGGGGCATACATTGGCACTATTTTTTTTTACTTTTATTTTTTTCCTACACCCGTGCTTCCTAGTGCAACCTTCTTACTTCATTTGATGAATTTTCTAACTTTGTGGATGACATTGGGTATAATGTCTTTCATAAGTGTGACTTATCTTAGCATATTACATTCCTCGGAGTGGCCTGATGCAACACACTGCATCCCCTAAGTTTTGAATCTTCTATACTTTGATCGGTCCTCTTTTGGAAACATTATATGTAATTCTCCCTAAGTCTAAAGACCTCAAATGAACTAAACAAGACTCCTTTGAACACTTTCATTTTTCATTTCTTTTGCACCTTTTTACATTTTCTTTTTTGCATGTTGCATCCTTTTTACATTTGTGCATTCATGGCCACCTTGCATAACACAACTTGCATTCCTATAGTGCCATCTTGCACTTGTTCATGGGTTCTAAGCATCCAAGGCTTTTCTTGTCTCATGAGTCGCACCCCTTTCCTTGTGTCACCTTATCAAAGTTGTCAGTGAGTACAACTTTGGTATGGTTGAGCGGGAAGCCCAACTAGTGGCACAACTTTCCCCATAGGCACCTTGTGTGTGTGAGTGCATACCAATCACGTGTATGTGTCTCTCACCACCTTTTGGCATTCTCACCTGATGAACAATTGAAAATTTTGTCAGCCCAAAGTGAGTACGCTTTTCCTTTTTCAGACAAACAACCTAGATTTGATCCACAACTAGCTAGACAAACAGTCGAAGCTTGATCCAATTTCTTTTCTCTCTTCACCCTTTCACATCACTCCTTGTGTGATATTTTGCACTTATGCTTAGTTTGCCATGGGATCTTGATCCTAGGGGCTTGCTCATCCCTCTTGATCATAGTCATCTCACCTTACTAACATGGGTACACTAGATCTCGCTCAATGCACATGGTTCAACTACTTTAGTGTGAGTCTGAAGAACGTTCATACTCTCAATAAAGTGGGGGCTAAATGTGTCACCAAAAAGTGTATACCTTGGCTCTTTTTCATTCATTTTTTCCTTTTTCGATGGATTTTGGTCTTGATCACCTTAATTCAGCCTTGTAAGCTTTCAATTCAACACTAATCTAACGACGTTTTACTAAGGTGTTGTGAAGTGTTGTAAAACATTTCATCACTTTTCTAAGACCCCTTCAACACTACTCACCTAAATATTACATTTGTACACCTTCCTAAGCCTTAAGACCGAGTGTTGTAAAGTGTTGTGTTACATTTTCACATTTATCTAGGCTTATCACCCCTAAGTCAACCCTTTTTCTAAGCTAATTTTCCCTTTTAATGCATCTTTAGTCCCGACCTAAGTGTGTTTTGGGAAGAAAATATAATAAAATTTATTAAACATCAATCAATTCCCGACAATCATCAAAATTTTCCTAGGAGGACTAGGTCGCCACTTTGGGCGACCTAGTACCTCTAAGCTTAAAATCCAAATTTTAGTTAAGATTCAACAAGAATCTTGACTCCTAAACCCTAGGGTCAGCCTATTAGGTTTCACTTCAGGAAAATTAGGGTTTTACTTGTACAAATAAGGGTCTTCACCTCTATTTGGCCTCTCTCCAAGCTCATTTTTACATTCCTACTCTCAATCATCTAGCACTCAAGCAACCAAGACTTCACAAGCAAGCATACAAGCATTAGGGTTTTCAAACCTCCTCCATTGAAGCTACTCATGCATGTTGTAGACCATCAACGAAGGTTTGGTAAGAATTACTATTGTGTTATCATTCACTCTTTCTTTCCTTTGTGTTTATCTCATTTGGGTTTAATCACCTACAAAGGGGTTTGACTTAGGCAAACCCCTATTATCTAACCCCAATTATTTTTGGTCTTTGCATATGTTTGTAGATATTTTGATGCAGGTTAGGTGAAGGAAAAAGTGTTGCAAGAAGTACCAACATTCTCCTCAAGTCAACTCCAAACTCTCAAGCCGTAGGAAGGACAAAAGACAGGTTGCAGGTCACTTTCGAGACTTCCTGTCATGAATTGCTGCAAAAAAGGGGAACATCAACGAGGAACCACAAAACCAAACCCTGATTCCTCAAAAATCCACATGAGGAGTAGGTCACCCCTATTTGCGACCTTGTCCCTATCCTAGGCCCATAAAAGGGTTTCTGTGTTTTTGGATACCCATTTCCCCAAAACTTGTTTCGAAAAACTTTTCCAGTTGGAGGACTAGGTTGCCCCTCTTGGCGGAAGTGTCCCGTCATTTTCTAGCAATTCCAAAAGCTTCTAGGAGCATTCAACTATCACACCATTTCTCTAGGTACACACTTTCTATCTCACTCTGTCCTTTTCTAGAAAGTACACATTTAGGGCATATAGTTTGTTAGTTTGCATTAGCTTAGTTTTAATTTATTTACATTTGCATATGTTTAGATTAGTTTCATTTTACTTTCAGAATTAGCCACACATCACACACATTCACAACCATCATCAAATCCCTCCCCCCCTTTTTTAAATGAACTTAGCCTTAAACATATCCACCTAGAGGAAAGAGAGCCATTCTTCCACTAAGTGCTCTTAGGGTTAAAAACCCTAAGAGCCTAGAAAGGAAATCCTCTTTCCCTGGTTCAAAGAGATACATCTATTTTTTTGGTGGTTCAAAAATAAATTCTAAGCAAGGGGTAGTAAGCCCCTAATAGGCATTCCAAAATTTCACGAAGAAGAATACAACAACAAAGTAAAGAAAAAATAGAAACCCCACTACTATGTCACCAAACCCTTCTAGTCAATCTACTCTCCAGCATGGTAGGAGAGGTCCACCTCAATAGGACAAGCTAGCAAGGGGCCAACTAAAGAAGAATTCCAATTTCAACCAAATCTAATAACTCCACCTCAAAATAAGTCACAATAAGTTTGATCAATAAGAAATTAGGAGCAATAGAATGGGTTAAAAAAATAGTACCCTTTAAACTCAAAACCAGATGAGTAGTCTAAAAAAATATTTTGAAAGGGGTTAATAGTTCAGCCCCCATCAAATAATTTTGCAACAGGGTTAGTGTAAAAAGCTGGGGGGGGAAGGGGTCTTAAGTGGCAACTTTTTTTTTGAAATAAAAAAGTACAGACCTTGAACATGAAATTGAGGATAGTTACACTCAAAATTTTCAGATTCAACGAAAAAAGGATCATAGTGTTTCGAGTATACTTTCTAAACTACTATTTTTTTTGAAATTGATAGATATTAAGAGGTTCAAAAGAGGGGGCCATAGAAATTGGTGTTGTTTTTGTCAAAAATACAAAACAATGAAACTTTTGTGGCTCCCACAAAAGGTTAAATTTTTTTTAGTATTTTTAAAATCACTTCAATGAGAAATTAGCTAATAGTATGTAGTTTATGCCTGATTTCTCTGATAGTTTTTTTAATGAATACTTGATTTTTTACTAATTTTCATAGTGGACACTGCCTGAAAAATAGAATTTTGGCTATGATACCCTTATAATTTTTGAAAATAAATTAAAAATCATTTTTTAAAATATGTGTAGAATGGAATCTAGTTTCTAAAAATGTAATTTCTTTCAAGATTTGATGAATGGTTAATTTAAATAATGAAAAAAACACCAAACACTAGGTTTTGCCAAAAAACATAAACACAAACAAAACAAATTATAGATCAAAGGCTTAACATTGTCAAAATGTGAAAACATTACATCGTTAGATAGCTAAGATAAAGACTAACATTACTTAGGTGTTTGATTTGTTCAACCTTGAAACATGTGCAAACCTAATGCTAAGCACAAACAAAATTATGTGAAATATTGTAGAATTTGAAAAACACGTCTTTGGACATTGGGAAAGCATTCCAAGCCTTTGGGTTGGTATTCCAGAGAAAATACCAAGCCTAAGGCTTGGGTATTCCTAAAGAAAGAAATAATGTGCTCGTGACATGATTTTTGTGTTTGTGCCCAAGACTTTCCTAGCAAGACATAATGCGAGCACATTATAATGCATTTCTATTATGTCTTTCTTTGTGTTAAATGCTAGTTTATGAAATGATTGTATATATATTTGTAAGTTTTTATGTATGCATGTATGCATGCTTGTATGTATGAATATGTATGTATGTAAGATTGTACATGTACATATGTATGTATGCTTGTATGTATGTACATATGTATGTATGTTTTCTAATATGTATGTATGCATCTCTTTAGATGGAGGGAGAATTTTAAGATAGAGATAGAGTTGTCTAGGTAGGGTGGAAGGGAGAAAGGGATGGAGAGACCTAAGAGAGAGAGAGAGAGGGAGTGGGAGATAAGGGGTTGGAGTGAGAGGGACTTAGCTAGGTAGGGTGGGAGGGTGGGAGAGAGACACCTAAGAGAGAGAGAGGGGGAGGGTGGGAGAGAGACACCTAAGAGAGAGGGAGAGAGAGGGAGAGAAAGAGAGAGTTATGTAGGTAGGGTTCCAAAGGGAGAGAATTGAGAGTGTGAAGGGGGGTGAGAGGGAGAGACTTGAGAGATAGGGAGGGAGAGGGAGTGCGAGAGAGAGGGAGTGGGAGAGAGAATGAGTGAGAGAGAGGGATAAGGTGTGGGAGGGAGTGACCTAAGAGAGAGTGAGAGAGAGAGGGAGTGTGAGAGAGAGGGTTGGAATGAGAGGGACTTATTTAGGTAGGGTGGGAGGGATAGAGAGAGGAGGAGAGAGAGAGTTACCTAGGTAGGGTGCTAGAGGGAGAGACCTGAGAGAGAGAGGGGTGTGGGAGGGAGAGACCTAAGAGATAGGGAGAGATAGGGAGTGCTAGAGAGATGGAGTGGGATAGAGAGAGAGAGAGAGAGAGAGAGAGAGAGATTGGTTGAGTGAAAGGTACGTACAAAGAGGGAGAGGGTAGGAGAGAGGGAGGGAGAGAGAGGTGAGATGGATAGATAAATAGAGAGGGATAGGGGTTGAGGGATTATGGTTGAGGTTCCAATGTATAGGACCGTAGAGGGTTTAATGTATAGGGTAGAGGGTTGAGGGTTTAAGAATTGAAGGGCTGAGGGTTTAAGGGTTGAGGGATGTGATTTAGAGTTTGAGGGTTGAGGGTTGAGGGTTGAGGGTTGAGGGTTGAGTATATAGGTTTTAGGGTATATGGTTGAGGGATTATGACCGAGGATCCAATGTATAGGGTAGATGGTTGAGAATTTAGGGTTGAAGGTTTAATGTATATTGTAGAGGGTAGAGGGTTGAGGGTTTAAGGGTTGAGGGATTAGGTTTTAAGGGATGAGGGATGAGGGATCAAGGTTTTAGGGTTGAGGGTTGAGGGATTAGGGTTGAGGGATTAAGGGTTGATATTTGAGGGTTTAGGGATTGAGGGTTGAGGGATTAAGGGTTGAGTGTTTAGGGTTTAAGGGTTGAGGGATTAGGGTTGAGGGTTTAGGTTTGAGTGTTTAATGGTTTAAGGGTTGAGGGTACATGGTAGATAGGGAGGGAGGGAGGGAGGGAAGGATGGAGAAGTGAAATAGAGATAACTAGAGAAGAGGAGGAAGGATAGAGAGAGATGAGGGTTGATGATTTGATGTATAGGGTAGAGGGTTGAGAATTGAGGGTATAGGGTTGAAGACCTATAGGGCTGAGGGTTTAGGGTATTGGGCTGAGGGTATTGGGTTGAGGGTATAGGGTTGAGGGATTATAGTTGAGGGTAGAGGGAAGTGGTTTTAAGGGTTTAGGGTTCAAGGGTTTATGGTTTAAGGGTTTAGGGTTGAAGGTTTAAGGTTAAGGGTAGAGGGTTGAGGGTATAGGGTTAGAGGATTAGGGTTGAGGGTGTAATGTATAGGGTAGAGTGTATAGGGGTTGAGGGTTTAGGGTTTAAAGGTTAAGCTTTGAGGGATTAGGGTTGAGGGTTTAGGGTTTAAGGGTTGATTTTTTAGGGATTAGGTATTATATGTTGATGGTTGAGGGTTTAGGGTAGAGGGTTTAAGGGTTTAAGGGTTGAGGGCTTATGTTTGAGGGATTAGGGTTGAGGGTTTAAGGGTTTAAGGATTGAGGGCCTAGGTTTGAGGGATTAGGGTTGAGGGTTGATGGTTTATGGTATTGGGTAGAGGATAGAGGGTTGAGGGTCGAGGATTAAGGGTTGAGGGTTTAAGGGTTTAAGAGTTGAGGGTATAGGGTTGCCGGATTAGAGTAGAGAGTTTAAAGGTTTAGGGAGGGGGGAGAGGTGAGATAGAAAGATAAAGAGAGAGGGATATGGGATGAGGATATGGGGTTGAGGATTAGGGTTGAGGTTCCAATATATAGGGTAGAGGGTTTAAGCGTTTAAGGGTTGATGGGTTAAGGGTTGAGGGTTTAAGGGTTTAAAAGTTGAGGGGTGAGGTTTAGGGTTTAAGGGTTTAGGGTTGAGGGATTAGGGTTGAGGGTATAGGGCTCATGGTATAGGGTTGAGGGATTATGGTTGAGGATCCAATTTATAGGGTAGATGGTTGAGAATTGAGGGTTCAAGATTTAATGTATCTAGTGTAGAGGGTAGAGGGTTGAAGGTTTAAGAGTTTAAGGGTTGAGAGATTAGGTTTTAAGGGTTTAGGGCAATGGATTAGGGTTTAAGGTTTGAGGGTTGAGGGATTAAGGTTGAGGGATTAGGGATTGAGGTTTAGGGTAGATAGTTTAAGGGTTGAGGGTATAGTGTTGAGGGATTGTGGTTGAAGGTTTAGGGTACTGGGTAGAGGGTAGAGGGTAGAGGGTTCAAGAGTTCAGGGTTTAAGGGTTGAGGGTTGAGGGTTTAGGGTTGAGTGTTTAAGGGTTTAAGGGTTGATGGTATAAGGCTGAGGGATTAGGGTAGATAAGGAGGGATGGAGGGAGAAGTGAGATAGTGAGGAGAGAAGAGGAGGGAAGGAAAAAGAGAGATATGAGGGTTGAGGATCCAATGTATAGGGTAGAGGGTTGAGAATTCAGGGTATAGGGTTGAGGATCTATAGGGTTGAAGGTTTAGGTTATTGGGTTGAGGGTATAAGGTTGAGGGATTAGGATTGAGGGTAGAGGTTATTTGGTTGAGGGTAGAGGGTAGAGGGTTTAAGGGTTTAGGGTTTATGTGTTGAGGTTTTAGGGTTGAGGTTCCAATGTATAGGGTAGAGGGTATTCGATTGAGGGTAGATGGTTTAGGGTTTAATGGTTGAGGGTTGAGGGTCTAATGTATAGGGTAGAGGATATAGGGGTAGAGGTTTTAGGGTTTAAGCATTGAGGGTTGAGGGATTAGGGTAGAGAGGGATGGAGAGATGGAGGGAGAAGTGAGATGGAGAGAAGGAGAGAAGAGGTGGGAAGGATAAAGAGAGATGAGGGTTGAAGATCCAATCTATAAGGTAGACGATTGAGAATTGAGGGTATAGGGTTGAGGACCTATAGGGCTGATGAACTATAGGGTTGAAGGTTTAAGGTATTGGCTCAAAAGGGTAGAGGGTTAAGGGATTAGGGTTTAGGGTTTAAGGGTTGAGGGTTTAAGGGTTTAGGGTTTAACATTTTAAGGGTTGAGGGTATACGGTTGAGGGATGAGGGTAGAGAGGGAGGGTGGAGAGAGGGAGATGGAGGGTGAATTGAGAGAGAGAGAGAGAGAGTTATCTAGTTATGTAGGTAGGGTGCTTGAGGGAGATACCTGATAGAGAGAGAGGGGGGTGGGAGGGAGATAGTTGAGAGATAGGGGAGAGATGAAGTGGGAGAGAGGGAGTGAGAGATAGAGGGATAGGAGAGAGATGGAGGGACATGAGAGAGATAGTCAGAATTTCATCATCACTCACATTTGAGGAAGGAGGTATGTCATCATTCCCATATCAAATTCAAGTTATGTCATATATTCCATCCTCGATCGAAGATATGTCATCTAGCCCTTCTCATTTAAAAATTGATGAAATTCCTAATGTTGAGATGAATGTACCTATGAGAACACCACCTAGAATTTTGAATAGAAAGCCAAAGTTTATGATTAATATTGATGAGAATATTTTATAGCCAATGGAAGGTAATATTCCATAATGCACCTATAGAAGATATGCTAGTAAGATTTGGAGATTGTTTTTTGAAAGGTTAAATGAGACCATAAGATGTCAACTATTTGTTGAAATGATGTGAAGTATAAAGTATAGGTCCATAATGAATATTCTTGGGTTGAGAACATTAGATTCTTCAAGTGAAAATAATATTTTGAATAATATAATGAATGCTTATGAGAGTGTGGATAAGACCTCATGCTCAAAAGATAGTAATGTCACCCAACGTGTCATTACATCACCTTTAGTAAGTAATAAAATAAGGAAATCTCATCTCATTAGAAAGACAAGTAAATAATTGAGAATTAATAGAATTTTTTTATCAAGAGCCATTCAAATGTGCCAAAGAATTGAGGACAATGATTCCAATGAATTATGGGAATTCTTGAGGAGGCTCCCATGAAAATATAAACTAGTTGTTGAAGCATTGAGATCACTAATTGAAGACTATTGGAAGAATAACACAAGGCCATGTCTGAATCAAAGGGTTGTGGTAAGAAGGAGAATCGATAGTCGAAATCATGAGCTACATCCAAAGAATTTTTTGGATATGAATCAAACATAGTTTTTTTGTAAATTTCTAGACGATTACCCTCAAATTGAATTTTTTCAAAGATATTTTGAAATTCTTAAAACTTTTAATGTCAAGATAAATGACACATGCACCACTTGTTGTTGTAGACTATATATTGAAATTTATAACCATTTTGATGTTTATCATTCTATATGTTTAGATTTTCATACTAACTATGTTTTGTAGGATTGTGGAATACATGCCCCCACCAACATCTTCAAGAGACTTCTTATCAAAATTGTATGTGAAAGAGAGGAAGGCCAAATATTCTATAGGAAAATATGCTTGGATGACACATGTCGGCATTGTAGTGGCTTGCAATATATGCCAATATGTGAACATATGGAAAAAACACATGTGGTTGGAAAGGAACTAGTAGAGTTTGACAAGTATAAAATAGTGGCATACAATACAAAAGATGGTAATCAAGTAAAAATGTGTGATTTGGTTATTGAACATATTCTAGTGTATCAATTTATGTCTACATTTCATGATAGTATAGTGTATGAGAATGCAAGGCATACCCATAGATTTTGATGGTTGGAATTGCAACTCAAGTTATGAAAGGATACCTTTCCAGTTGGTAGCATAATTTTAGTGGTTGAATTTGTAGAGAACTACACTCTATAGCCACAACGTGAGGTGTAGTCACAATGTTACAACTTCAAATAGGTTTTTATATGTGTGCACATAACATTCATTCATACAACTGATAGTATAGAGGGTGACATGAAGGTATTGAGGGAGTACCACTTTTACATTAGTGATGATCACACACATTCTCTAGAGTTCATGCAAAGTGTCTTTCAGTTATTGTAAAATGATTTGTCTTAGAGGGGCCTAAAATATAGTCAACATATAATATGGCCGGATAACTATGCATCACAATTCAAGAACTCACAAATGTTCTATTGGTTAAGTAGGATGCATATTATTATAGGTGTTCAATATATGTGGAAATTTGGTAAGGTCAGACATGGAAAGGGGGAGTATGATGCTGTAGGAGCATCTATCAAAAGAGCATTAGTAAAAGAAGAGCTAAATTATAAAGACAATGCAAATTTGACAAATGCAAAATCAATTGTCAAGTGTTGTAATGCTTTGATGGGTCTAGATAATCAATGTAAGTCTTTAGTTCATATATTTTTTGGGTTGATAGATGATACTAACATTGCACCATATAAGGATTGTTGTACACTATCAAGATCAAGTGAGCTACATTCTTTCCTTAGCTCAAATGTAGGTTCATGGAATATCCATATGCAGAAGATTGCATTCTTTTGTTCTTCGTGTACAATTCAAGTCTAGAATGAGTGCGAGTTAAAAGGAGTGGGTGTACGATTGGTGGTTAATTTATCTTAGCCCACTTCACATGTATCGGCCTCCAATGACACTGTAACTGACACAAATGGAATCATCAACTAACTTTGATCATATATCAGATACAGTTCAACTAACTAATATATATACTTGCATAGTTTTTGAAATTCCTATTATTATCTTACTTTGTAGTGTATTTGTAATGTTGACAAATTTCATCTAATTTGTTGCACATATCAATGTAGGGAATGTTTATGTAGTTATTGCAGATGAAGACAATGAAGAGAGAATGAATTATTACTTGTGTCATTGTGTTGAGGCTAAAAATAAATTGGAGGCCCCAGTTATAGATGGGGAAAACATCGAATACCCTATAGGCTTAATGGTTGTTATGGGAACGTGACTTATAAGGTACCCACATAAGAGTGTTAATATTTGGTTGTTTCAAGAATTTGAAATGCATTGAAAGATTCTTTATTACTCAAACCTTGTTGTTGCATCCAATGTTCATTTGATCAAATATGGGGGTAGAACTTTGAACAAGACCTTGTGGAAGGTGCGTGAGTCTGACCATGAGGCAATACTTGACACAATAAAGAGTAGAGAAGACTCAAATGGTTTGTTGGATTAATTTGTAAGTATGCAAATTTTTTCTATTTAATTTTTAACTATGGACATTAATCTATAATAAAATTTAGAGTATGCACATCAAGATTAGTTGATAGTTAGACCTTTTGTTTCTATATCTCAAGTATACATATGTTTTGGTTCCAAGTTTGTACATATGTTTTGGTTAGAATTTTACATATAAATATTGGGAAGATTATATATTTTGGTTCCATGTTTGTAGATATTGTTTAGTTCAAATTTTACATATGAATATTGGGCAGATTATATGTTTTGGTTCAATGTGTAGCATAAACAAGGTAGTGAGCATTGAAAAGCTCACTACATTGTCAATGCAATAACATTTACAAGGTTTGATAAAATGCCTCTAAGAGATAGGTTCTCATGGTGTTGGGACCCTCTATACAATAAACTCTCTTTTTTGTTTGCTATTTTGGAGGCATTTTTCCATGGTGAAAACTTCTCAGTTGAGGAAAAAAATGTCAATTGCAAGCAGTGTAAAGTTTCAAAGTGGTGCAACTTTTGTTATGCAACTCGTATGACATAACTGACTATTCCGAAAAAATTGGATTTGTACGTTTATGCTAGGAATAGTCTTCTTTCACATCCAAACACGCTAAATCACTTTGAGCTACGTTAAACTAGCTTGATCCCTTAAGAGTCCAAAGTGCAAAATGGCTGCAATATTTGGCAAGCTATAACTTGGAAACCGTGATGCTTACAAACTCTCCATTTAATGCTACAAGATCACATTCGACCCCTATACAATAAACTCTCAAATTTTTCTATTTCAGATGTGTTTTCCTGTGGTGATGACCTTTTGGTTGAGAAAAAATTTGTCAAATGAAAACAATGTAAAGCTGCAAAGTGGTGCAACTTTCATTCTACAACTCGTACAACCAAAAAAAATATTCCAACATATTTTAATGTGCACATTTATGCTAGGAATTTTCCTCTTTCACACCCAAACATGTCAAATCACTCTGAGCTACATTCAACCGACTTGATTCCTTAAGAGTCTAAAGTGCAAAATGACTGCAATCTTTGATGGACTATTACTCGAAAATACTGACACTTACAAAATCTCCATCTAAGGCTATGGGATCAAGTTTGGCCCCTCTACAAAAACCTCTCTTGGATTTTTAAATTTCAGAGGGTTTTTTATATGGTGATGACTTTTCAGTTGAGGAAAAAGTAGTCAAATGCAAGCGGTGTAAATTTGCAAAGTGATGCATCTTTTGTTCTGCAACTCGTACAACCAAACAAAAGGCTCCAACATGTCTAGATGGGTATTTTTATACTAGCAATGGTCTTATTTTTCACTCAAGCACGCTAAATCACTTTGAGCTATGTTCAATCGACTTGATCTTCTAGGAGTCTAAAGTGCAAAATGGTTGCAATGTTTGATGGGCTATAACATAGAAATCATGGCATTTAAAAATCTTTTCCTAAGTCTACAGGATCACTTTGGGACCCTCCACAATAACCTCTTTTGGGTTTTGCTATATCTAGGAGGTTTTTTCCCATGGTGATGAATTTTTAATCGAGGAAAAAGTTGTCTAATGCAAACAATGTAAATTTGCAAAGTGGTACAACTTTCATTCTGCAACTCATATGACCAAACAGATTAAACATATTCATATGGGTACTTTTACACTAGGCATGGTCCTCTTTCCAACCCAAACACATTGAATCACGCTGAGCTATGTTCAACTGACTTGATCCCTTAATTGTCCAAAGTGAAAAATGACTGCAATCTTTGATAGGCTATTACTAAAAAAATGTAACACTTACAAACTCTTTGCCTAAGGCTATGAGATTACATTCGGCCCCTATACAATAATCTCTCAGTTTTTGCTATCTCAAAGGCATTTTCCCTTTGGTGACAACTTTTCAGTTGAGGAAAAAGTTATCAAATGCAAGTAGTGTAAAGTTGCAAAGTCATGCAACTTTGATTCTGCAACTTGTACGACCAAACTGACTATTCCAACACATTCAAATGGGTACATTTACACTAGGCATGGTCCTCTTTCACACTCAAACATGTTAAATCAATTTGAGCTACATCTAACCAACTCAATCTCTTAAGAGTCTAAAGTGCAAAATGGTTACAATATTTGACAGGCTATTACTCAAAAATGGTGACACTTACAAACTCTTTGCGTGAGGCTTTGATATTGCGTTTGGACCCCCTACAATAAAATCTCTCAATTTTTGCTATCTTGGAGGTGTTTTCCTATGGTGAGGACTTTTTAGTTGAGGAAAAAGTTGTCAAATGCAAGTAATGTAAAGTTGCAAAGTGTTGCAACTTTTTTTTTGCAATGCGTATGACCAAACAGACTATTCCAACATGTTCATATGGGTATTTTTACACTAGGAATGGTCCATTTTCACACCCAAACACACCAAATCACTATAAGCTATGTTCAACCAACTCAATCCCTTAAGAGTGTAAAGTGGAAAATGGTTGCAATCTTTGACAGGTTATTATTCAAAAACCGTGATGCTTACAAACTCTTCGTCTGAGGCTACAAGATCATGTTGGGCCCCTCTACAATAAAATCATGTTTTTTCTATCTCAGAGGTGTTTTCTCATGGTGACAACTTTTCAGTTAAGGAAATTATCGTCAAATGCAAGTAAAGTTGCAAAGTGATTCAACTTTCATTCTGCAACTTGTACGATCAAACTAACTATTCTAACACGTTCGGATGGGTACGTATATGCTAGGCATGGTCCTCTTTCACACCCAAAAAATCTAAATCACTCCGAGCTACATTCAATTGGCTTGATCCCTTATAATAACATGCAAAACAAAGGAAAAGAGAAAGATTCACATTATAGTTGACAAGTTTGATTTTCCACACCAAAAGCATATGATTGTATGCAAGAGGTAAAAAATTTGGGTGTCAAAATAGTTGAGGAAAGCCTTAAGCTTTTCATTCTCAAAGGGGTTATGATCCAATTACTATGTGGATATCATTCTTACATTGAATTATTATTATTAATATTAGTATTTAGTTAACATTATTATTCCTATTATGGCTCTAATCACAAATGAGAAAGCTACACGACTCTTAAAATTTTGTATAATCATCCTCAAGTCTACCAAGGGCATTACATTTTTTAATTATCCTCCTTGCCCTTACAACAATATGGTTATTGTAAAAAAGAAATTTTTGAAGATTCTATAATTTTTTTTGAAAGATTTATAGCTAAACCTAATCATAGGTCAATTGAAATATGAGCCCACATGGTGGCTTATGACCTAGCTAAAGAGAATCAAGAACATTTATGTTAATAAGTTCATACTAGAGCCTTGACCATAAGCAGAAGCTAAAAATAACCCAAAGAAGAGGTATAAATATATGTTGACACATAAGATATTACAACCTATATTCCTACTCCTTCACAATCATATTAAATTTTCTAGAAGAAATTTGTTGCATATCACCTATAATTAAAAAATGCATTTTTTGAAGAAGCTAGGTTGGAGTGAATATAGAATAAGTAATTGGTGAAAATATGGGCAAGAAGATGGACACATGGTGGAAAAATAAAGTCACTTTTACTTGGGTAATAAATGGCATGACATATATGAGAAGGATCGTTTCAATCCTGTCATGCCCATATTTTATACTCTAAACAACCCAACAATCCACAATGACTTTACTAATTTTGTGAATATATTTTTTTCTTTTATTTTCATAAAGAAAATAACAACATAATTCACTACTTAGAACTATATTCAAAGATCACACTAGATATAAGCAATGACAGAAATGATTTAATATTATAAGCAATAGAGTGTATTTACTTGGGTCAGCTTAATGTACCTCTTACATTCCATCGTGTCAAAATTTTCTCACTCCTAATACCTATTCTTGCAAGGTCTAAATGACTTGGCACACACATAAGATTAAAGATAGTTATCACATGATCACCAAAGCAATATATACAGATCAAATAGTAGATTACAATATCAGGAGAAATGACAAGTCACATACAAGATTTAGAAGAATAGTCCTAGGGGCCCGACCTAATGCCTCGGGGGCTCATCTCTTGATGGCATTTCCTACTTATATAATTCATAGAGGCATCGTAGTTCAAAAAATTGAGTTCTCCCAACTCATTTTATTGACCAACAATAACACAAAACACTAAAATGTGCTAAGCTCAATTCTTTACTCAAACACATCACATGACCCATAAAAACATATATTAGAGAAGTGAGTATGCAACCCTTTTTAGGGTCCATTACCCTCTAATGCCCATAATTTAATCTAGGGAAAAAACATGAATAATTTTTTTTTTAAACCATTTTCAAATAAGTAACTAGTAGAGGTCAATAGATTAGTATTAACACTATTATCATTAACCAATCATATGGCAATACTAACTTCAATATTAACAATTCAATGTTATTGCTAGCTCCCATGAAGGGGGGTATCATGATGGTAACGATGTTGATATCATTACTAACTATAGTGATATTAAATCTTCTTTAGAGTTGAGTATAAATATTATTAACTCTATAGATAAATAAAATAAATATCTCTTCTTGATGAAACATTATTTTACTTGTTAGTCCTATCCTTTTTAAGCCACCTTGATGGCATCAATGAAAACCACATTAACATTTAACCTCGAAATTCTAATACAAAATAAATAAAATATTTATGTTTTACTTTAATTATTAAATTTTCACATCTATTTATTTATTTATTATTAACTTAATTTATTTACTTGTCCTTCACTATATATATTATATACTCTAAAAAGTAATAATAATTATATATATATAAATAAGATTAAAGAATAACATATATAAAATAGTTTATATTAATTTTCTTACATATTATTATTTTCCTATGAAAACGAATAAAGAGAAGTTTTCTACCTTTTTAAAGAATCTTCTACTAACATTAGTCTTTATCCTTGTTTATAATCTTATTTAATTTATTGGATCCTCTTTCTAAGAATATGGAGACATATTCCCCTCTCCTTTATTAAAGGAGAATTGGATTTTAGGTATTCCCAAGATGGATTTTAAATAATTAGAGTGAATCTCTCGGGAGGGGACAACATGAAAACATGGAAGCACCACCATTGAATGATGCTTACCTATGTTTCGAAATATGCATACATATGCGTTAATAAGGAAGTCATGGGTGATGTTTTTAAGACAAAAATTATGCATTCCACGCTCTAAGAAAAGGAAGTAATATTATTCGAGACAACAATTGCCCCAATTAGTGTGCTACTCAGCCATTCGAATGCAATTACTATTTTTTTACAAAGCATATTCAACACATTTTTTTTTATTCACAATTCGCTTATCCTTGCCTTATTTAATGAGGAGACTGATTGTATTATTAAACTTTTAATTGTATTGAATAGCGAACAATCGACATTTGGGTTATACTATGACTCTCATTAGCTTTATTCATGCCATGAACGATATACTCAAACCATCAACAGAGGCTCACCGAATGGTGGAGTAAAAAGAAGTTGGCGTGTAGCAGATCGTTTGAGTTTGATCGGTTTATGTTTAGTATCCAAAGCACATGGATGTATTGTCTTATTTTATTTTATTTGGTCCAACCTCGTTTTGTTTTGTTCCACGTACGTTGTCATATGGGAAGTCAACAAGTGGTGCAGTAAATAAAATTACAGCTCTCCCTATTAGCTGCGCCAACTCCCTACTTCTGAAAGCTTACTTTACATCACATGACATTGACCCACTCTGCTATGCAGCTGGCCGTCAGCCAATAAACCTATCAACACACGAGCCTTAATTTGATCTGCAAATCGCAACCATGTGAAGTCTTATCTCTGCTATAACTTCAGATCTCTTAAGGTGGTTGGTTGGAGCTTTTTGATCAGTCGTTGGGATTGTCAAAAGAATGCAATGCTACAGGCAGTGCAACTATTATGGGGACGTAATTTGCGGATGAGCTTATATATACCTGATAATTAATCATCGAGATGAAAGGCGTGAGTATACTATTATTAATAATACTCCAAGCTAATGCTATCATGTGCAAGTGTGTTTCAAACCGCTGCGGGAAAGTATGCCTGTTTGCTGTGAGCCTGCGCCCTAGCAAGTGTCGCGGCCTGCACAACATGGTATGTTATTTGTGTGTTATTCCCATATTATGTTTTATCCTACCACGCTCAACTGAACACACTAATTCTCAGGTTTAATGACTACAATAGTTCAACGAAATAGGTGTTGTCGACCCTTATGTTTGTCCTATAGTGGATGCGCTAGTGAGCCAAAGTTGACAGAGTTACATGCATCAACAGATCTGAAAGCTAGTTCATGATATGCAATGCATCAAGTTCAATGCTAGACAGAAAAGGTAGAGGATGCTATCTATTCTTGTGCTAATTTATAAATTTCGCCATGATCACGTCAACTTCACTTCTTCGTTTTGCATTTCTTTGCATCTATTTAGACATCCAACAAGACATCGGCTTGCAAATGCTTCATAGGCGTTGCAGTTTCAGGGAGGAAGTTACAAGGGATCCTCATAAAGGACCACACATATGGCTGTAGCTACTACACTGGCCAAGGGATAGGTTCGCGTGACCTGCACAGGTATAGTATATATATTCTTTATTTGTTTATTTATCTTTTTTGTTGTTTTTTTTTTTTTTCCTTACCCATCGATCAGTGTATAATATCTAGTCGACTCCTCCCATTTTCATATTGCAGGCTGGAGACCATAGGCACAGGTATCACAAAATAAGGGTTAACATGTGGCCATGACAGGCTGAAAGGAGTTACAAAGGCGTTCAGAATTATCCTATAGTCCATTAAGTCTGAGCACCCCTAAGACAAGAATTTTGCCACAAATAAGCATTGTTGTTTAGACATATGTTCAGATCATCACTATAAGAGAAAATAAATATTGTATTGTCTTATTTTATTTTATTTTATTTATTATTTTTGCTCGCAGACAGTCTCAAGAGTTTCAAGATTAAAAACATTTCTTAGATTACTCTGATGCTGAATTAAAAACCTATAGAATAATGCCTTCAGCCTTCCAACTTTCTAGTTACCTACATGTCTTCTACTTGGATAAGAGTGATTACGCCTGTGTATAACCACCAGATAACACCTTCATAGTTTCCTGATGGCTTATGTAAAAAAATATATCTTTTAACACCAGAATAACAATAAATAATCGTTACTAACCGAATGCTTATTAACTAGCTCAAAACATTTCAAATATATTTTACTTATCTTACATTTGAAAAAAAAAAAATCAGGGGATTGATGCAAAACATTGTGCCTCTCTATATTACATATAAACAAGATAGGCTACTTACTTATAAAATATCTATTCTTTGCTTTTATTTTGTTTTACAACAATAAGATAACTTTTTTCTAAACTATCTGTTCTTTTCTTTCTTTCCTTTCGTCAGCAATAGATCAATTTTGCCTCCTCCTTACACACTTTAAACAGACATGACAATACAAAGTAAAGAAAGAACTATATATATATATTCAAATCTATATTCAACTCACTTTTTTTTTCTCATATAACAAAAGACATATCTATAAACTTCTACTTCTGAACATTATATCCCTCTTTCAAAATACACACTTTATGTTTCTCATTAGAATATAGCGTTCTTCTTTAAGAAAATGAATGAAAAGTAGGAACTTTATTTTAATCCTAGCATTTATATTTTCAAACTTGTAATGCCTAGTCACTTAAATAAAAGAACAGTAAAACTTGCATTTAACGAGTAATCTTTTTACTTCTACGTATAGAGTTACAAGGTCATACTAAATGTACACCATTTTCATAAGTATACACTTTATCCCATCTCTACCAATATAGGTAGTCATATTATTTTTGAGGTTATCTTCACCTCATAGACATAATGACATAATAACATGGTAACCTTTCCAAAGCTTGTAAGACCATCATATCGTCACCAACCTACACAAAGCACAAACATATTTTCCATTGCCAAGGTAGTGCTCACCTCCCAACCTTTGGTTGGAAACCCAACCACCCCCGAGCTAGGAGGCAACCATGGGAACCGGGTACAAACAAAACCAAGCAAAACAATATTTACACTCACACGATACACACAAGATTATTTTCACACCCACCCAAGGGATTTTCACATAACTTTAGGATTCCATCAAGAATCCAAAGCGGGGAATGGAGGGTGGACTACGCACTCCATATGGGGACTCATAATAATAGAAACAAGAAACAGGTCAGTATCATACTCCCATCATTTCACATGCAACCCTTCTTTTAATATCTCTTCTTTCTCCAAAACCCATACCACAAAAACCATTTCTACCATTTTACAATTACATATGGGTATTCATACCCTTTTTGAGCCTCTCCTCTCAAGGAGGGATTATACTTCCCCATGGAGGTTCCTACTCCATACCATCCCCAATAAGGGATGCTCTACCCAAATTTTGGGTGAGCCTAACCCTATACAACCCTTATCCCATCACATTAACCACATTCAACAACACAAGAAAACAAGAACAAAAAGCATTTTGAAATAAACATATAAGCAAAACACAAGAGATAAAATACCAAGTAGATTTTTACATACACATATAATCTTTCAAATAAAACATAAGGAAATAGAGAAAGTGGTGAATCTACCTCAAAACCAAGCTTAGGGAAGGATGAGTTGAGGATCCACACAACTCCACTTCTTCCAAGATTTTTCTTCAATCTTCACCCCCAAAATTCAACCAAAATCAAGAATGCAAAAAGAATCCCATAACCCTTGTTTTTGAGTTTGTTTTATAGGAACTCAAGTTTTAATTCCTTTGAATAGGGAGCTGGCATTTGTCAATCTCCCATTCACTCTCCCGAGCACACTCACCCATGTGTTCTCACACATGTGTGAGATCTTGGGATCCTTCCAAAGCAATTTGGAGAAGTGGGAATGGAAAGAGACTAGTCCCATCCCACTTCCCAAAACCTTATTTTCGTCAAAGCTTTTAAAAGCCTTAAAAAGAGTGCCCAATCTTGATATTGACTCAATATTTTGAGCTAAAAAGGTACCTAACCCATAGGTACCTTCCCTAGGGACCTTAAACCCATAAAAACACATAAAAAATATCACTTTTCAGTCCCCAAAAAGTGCCTAAAAGTTCAAATCCGAGTTTGTCCACTTGGATGGACAACTCCCCTCCTAGATGGAATGACATGGTAATACAAATCGATTTAATAACACTCACACTTTACATTACAAATTAAATACATCACAAAATGAAACTATAGTCCTTCGAAATGGACTATAGTTTGGTTTCACTGGCTAAATTACTTAGGGTTCCCAAGAGTCACCTCCAATTTCCATTGGCCATGGAAAGTGTTCCTACACACTTGATACAAATGTTAATTCATCCAAGTAAATCATATTCATATAAAAATCAAACCATTGCATTCAAACAATTTCATATTTTACATAGCATAAAGATCTAATAACATAATCGAAAAATCATTAGCCACCTATCTTATCCCATTTTTATTAGCCATAATTTTTACACTCATCTAATTGCAGCATGATTGGTTCACATCACTTGTTTCATTCATTCATCATTAAGTTTCCAAATTCAAATTAAACAAACTCAATAACCAACATAAATTAGATCAATCATCATAATCAGATTACTAAGCATGCAGCATAATCAAAATCAAATCATCATATGAACTTAAACATTTAAATTTCATGTCATCAATGGTATCAATAGGCATAGACAATAACTAAACTCAAAATAATCCAAGTACTAGATGTAGCATAGGGGTGGGCCTTACATACCCCACATAGTTTTAGAGGTGGTTGCCACTTATCTAGGTGAAGATGGGGATTGAAGACCTAGATAGGGATATGCTTGCAAAAATATAGTCTACTTAAATATATATTACTACTTGCACAAGAAAGGTCACAAGGCATAACAATATCCCCTTGTAGATAGATAGCTTAGATAAAACATATACTTATAAATGTATTATACCTATCAATCATGAGAGAAAATAATGTTTTCATGTCATTCTTTGGTTAAAAAAAAAATCGTTAACAAAGTAAACTTCCAATAAATATCAAATCCTTGTCACTGGTCAAATACTACTCAATAAACTAATACTTAAAACTTAACCATTCAATGATATCAAATTATAATTTAAAAATTTAATTATTAATGTATGAAAATATTTGAAGGGTCATAGAAAATGAGAATCAACAATATAATGCCAAAATTTGAATTATATGTTAGAACAAGTTGTAATTATAATCAAGACAATAATCTATTTTTCCTTATTATTACGAACATATCATTTAGTTGACGACTTGAACTAAGCTATCCTTTACTATTTCTTAACCCCTATTCACTAATATTCCCTTAAACATATCAAATCAACATCTTTAGAACACATGTGTAGATAATAAATTGAACTATAAAATATGCAATTAATAAAATCGAGTCTTAACGATATCTATAATGATAGTCCATCAATTGTAATACTAACATTAATAATTGCAGTGAATAAATATTAAGTCACATATAGTCTAATTGGTATAGGTATATCAAGCAACACTAATGGATAATAAGCTAGGTTTATCAAATCATAACCTAGAACAATACATTTGCTAACCCAAAAATAAATGAATGTCACTCATGCCTATTTATAGAAACAAATAACTAACAATATGATGTTTTTTATATTTATAAATAGTACCCACTAAGTCCACATAAGGAAGAATCTAAAATGGACCTTATTTTATCAAGATATTTCTCATCTAAGCATTTCTAAAATTCACAAGTGAAATCTTTCAAGAATTCTCTCTAAAAAAAAAGATCCAAGAAATAAATTGATATGATCCATAAAAGAAAAGATCACTAATATTTTTTTTTAAGGTTGGAAATAATTGTAAGTAATAGTAAATATTGATGCTATTATATTTTCTCCATGCATTATAAATATTCCTTCCTTAAATTTTCTCCAAGGATTTATATAAATGACAAAAACATTTCTTATCGATTTCTTAAAATGAAACCTCTATAAAAAGAGAATTATAGATTTAAGGGAAACTACTACTTGTGATTCAAAGAAAATAATTATAATACCAAATCTCTACTCAAACTAACCAATTGAATCAATAATAGCATTATTACCCTTATTTAAATAATGAGATCATCTTTACCTTATGCTCGTAGCAACAATGTGCAAATCTAATTCTCCCAAATGTTATAACTTACTAATATGATATTCCACCAATATTATTACCTTTTATTCATTTAAGTGATTTTGACCATGCACAAAAGGATTTGTAACCATAACATTAAATTAGTCATAATAGTATTGTCTCCATATCATAACACTAACATTAGTCTTCAATATTGTACAAAATATTTTATTTAACGATAGCACTGATTTTGATCATATCACTAGTTTTAATATTAAAGGGCATTGCTCCTCTTCTATACATATTACTATATTTCTTTATATAGATATTTTATTACACAATATTATATTTAATACAAGACCACTATTTTTAACCATGTTAGTAACATTATTAATGTTATATTTTTTTTATCACTTACCTATTCTAGAGCACAACTCACATATATGCTCATAATACACCTCTCTCTCACTCACACACACACCCATTACCCTCATAAATATGCAAAATTAAGTTTTTCTCCAATGAATAGTCAATGATAAAAAATATTATTATTTTATAGCCCAATCTAGTCCAAAAATAATTAAGAATAGGATTTACCATAACTCCCTAATTTTTGTTAGAAATATGTAATCTCAACCAATTATTATGAAAATCCCCTCCAACTAAGCCTACGTATCTACATTTAAGGCAAATTTTTGGGAAATGTTTTGGAGAATATTTTTCAGGAGATTTGATTTGATCTGCATTAACTGCCTATTTAATCTCACACACTTGGTGGGTAGTAAAATCACAATATTTTATTCTCTTTCCCCCCACCGTAGGTTTTTAGTTTTATTGCTATTTGGTTGTCATTTTTATTATGCAAGAGGCAGGAAAGAGAGCAACACAACTCCACAACAAGTAGCAAGAACAAGAAGAACAAAAGAAAAAAGGGCATCAAAGCTATGCAGTAAAACTCCAGTTTTAATGAATATATGAATCTGATTGTGTCTATTTTCTACTATTCTTTTCTATGTGTATTATGAGAAGATTTTAAATGCATTTGGATTATTTTAATTTTAATGTATGTGATTCTATTTGCTGCTCTATTTTTACATGAAATCCTCTGCCCTTTTATCCACATTTGGTATCAAAGTTATTAGTTCAAACCCTTAGTTTCTCTTTTTTGGGTCTGCACTTATTTTTTGTTTGACAACCATTAATGGCTTCCATAACTTCCACAACTTCCACTTCTGGTGCTTCCTTGTCTAGCCCGCAAACCCCCATTTTCGTAGGAAAGAAATATGAATATTGGTCTTTAACCATGAAAGCCTTATTTAGGTCTCAAGATGTTTGGGAAATTATTGAGAATGGTTATGTAGAACCAACAAAACAAGCGACTTATAATGCTCTCACATAGGCATAAAAGATCTCTTGAAAGAGAAAAGAAAGAAGGATGGAAAAGCCCTTTTCTACATACATCAAGCAATGCATGAAAGCATACTACCAAGAGTTGTAGCAGAAACAAAAGAAAAGGAGGCATGTAATACACTGCAAAGAGCCTATCAAGTTAAGGAAAATGCTAGAACTGCAAAACTCTAGTTACTTAGAAGAGATTTTGAAAACATAAGTATAAAAGACTCAGATTCTGTGAAATCATTTTTTACTCATGTTGTTGGGCTTGTGAATCAAATAAAATCACATGGAGAAACAATAGAAGAGACAAGAATAGTTAAGAAAATGTTAAGTGTTTTTCCTGCTAATTATGATCCTTTAGTTGATGCCATAGAGGAAACTGATGATTTAACCCAAATGACAATGGATTAATTGCATGCTTTTTTGATAAACCATGAATATAGGTGGAATAGATCACATACTTCCATTGAGAATTCATTCTCATCTCAAGCTTCAATAAGATGTGGAAGAGGTAAAGGTAGATTTACCCCTAGGGGTAGAGGAAGAAACATATTTAGAGGATGTAGCAGTAGTCCTTCAAATCAAGGTTAAAGAGGACATAACAATGAACACTCTCATAATCATTCAGCTGGTCAAAAGAAAAGACAAGTCACATGTTCAATTTCATTACTGCAAAAAGTATGGTCATTACTCTTCTAAGTGCAGGAAGAAACAACATGATCAAGGAAGACAAAATAAAAATCCCATAGAAAATTCTACAAAAATTCTATGTTTATTGCTTGCACAAAGATTGCTGCAACAATTTCAACAAAATCACCAGTTGAATGTAATATGGTCCAAGAGAGTCCAAATGATATTTGGTATTTAGATCCTGGTTGTAGCAATCACATGTTTTTTATGTTGCTGTTCTGAAACATAATATGATGAGTATTGGTCAATTAGTACAAAAAGGATATAGAATTTATATGAACAATAATGCATATGTTATTCTTGATAAATCTCCTAGTATGCAGCTAATAGAAGAAGTAAAAATGACAATAAATTGAATGTTCCCATTGAGGTTGAAATATGATATCAAAAGTAATTCCGCTCACGCTTATCATATGAAAAAAAATGCACATGTTGGAGCAACATTTAAGGCTGAAAATTCTCAAGACACCTCTCAAGGTTACTCTAGAAAAGATCAAAGTTTATCTGAAAAGGAACATGGTTGCTCCATAATAAAACAAGGTTGCTCCGGAAAGGAAAACATTGAAACTAAAAACAAAAAAAATGATAATGTAACTATTCAAACAACTTTTTAGTTAGTGGTAAAGAATGAATCTTGGTTATGGTATTTGAGATTTGGCCATTTAAAATTTGGAGGTCTGAATTTTTTGCATAGAAAGAATATGGTTAAGGGATTGCCATTAATTAAAAAATTGAAAAGAGTATGTGAAGCATGCATCTTGGGTAAACAACATAGAGAGACTTTCCCTATTGAAAAATTAGAAAGTGCATGTAAACCAGTTGAAATTATTCACTCTGATATATGTGGACCGATGTAAACTTCTTCTATTGGAGGTTGCACATATTTTCTAACCTTCATTGATGACTATACAAGGAACACATGGGTCTACTTTTTGAGGCATAAATTTGATGCATTTGGAGTCTTTTAGCGGTTCAAGGATCTTGTAGAGAAGCAAAGTGGTTACTACATCAAAATATTAAGAACTGATAGAGGCAATGAATATAGTTCTAATGATTTTTTGAATATTTGCAGACAACATGGTATTCACAAACAATTTACAACCCATTACACACCTCAATAAAATTGGTTTTCTAAAAGAAGAAATTGAACTATCATTGATATTGAAAGGAGTATGTTGAAATCAAAGAATTTACCAAATGAATATTGGGCTGAAGCAGTAGAACCTGTTGTTTATATTTTAAATAGATGTCCAACTACAAGTGTAAGGAATGTGATTCCTCAAGAGGCTTGGAGTGGTAAAAAGAATAATGTTGCACACTTCAGGGTCTTTGGCTGCATTGCATATGCTCATGTGCCTTAAGAGCTGAGAAGAAAATTGGATAACAAAGGTGAGAAATGTATTTTTGTGGGGTATTCAGAAGATACAAAAGCTTACAAATTGTTTAATCCAATTACAAGAAAAATTATATAATCCGAAGGGATGTGCAATTTGTGGAGAATGAAGCATGGGATGGAAGTGTAGAAAAAAAAAAGTGTGGTGGCAGTTGTTTCACATGATGATATGACTAATGAAGTGATAGAACATAAAATTATTCCTCAAGCAATACCTCCTTCCACTCCCAGATAAGCAACAAAATTTGTAGCACAAGATACACCTTCTTCTACAACAAGACTTTCAAGAAATAAAAAATTATCTTCCACACAACAAACTCCACAAAGAACACTAGCCATAACATCATCAAAAATTCCATCAAAATCATCTAATAGAAGCAACTCATTGGATCCTACATTGCAAGTTTATTGCAGTGAAAGTCAAGGAGTTACAAGATATATACGATGCTGATTTTAATGTTGAAACATCAAATTCTTTTTTTGTTTTTTCTCTATTTTTAGAAGTTTATGATCCAATATTTTTTGATGAAGCATTGGCTGAAGCTATGGATGAAGAAATTGAAGCTATTGAAAAGAATGGCACTTGGGAGTTGGTGGATCACGCGCAATAAAAGGATGTCATAAGTGTAAAATAGATTTATAAAACAAAGTATGGCATGGATGGAAATTTCCTATAGTATAAGGTAGGGTTGGTTGCTAG
Source organism: Sequoiadendron giganteum (assembly GCA_007115665.2). Taxonomy (NCBI): domain Eukaryota; kingdom Viridiplantae; phylum Streptophyta; class Pinopsida; order Cupressales; family Cupressaceae; genus Sequoiadendron; species Sequoiadendron giganteum. The sequence continues at coordinate 392,984,425 of CM021100.1, forward strand.
AGGCTTCACTCAACAGCCTGGTATTGACTACAATGAAACATTTTCCCCTATAGCTCGCTTGGATATGGTAAGAAGTGTTTTGGCCATTGCAGCCCAAAAGAAGTGGCTAGTTTTTCAAATGGATGTAAAATCAACATTTTTAAATGGTTTTATTAAAGAGGAAGTTTATGTTGAGCAGCCAGAAGGATACGAAATTGCGGGTCATGAAGGCAAAGTATACAAGCTAAAAAAGGCACTCTATGGACTCAAGCAAGCTCTTAGAGAATGGTACACTCAAATTGATTCTTATTTAATTAAGAATGGTTTTAGTAGGTGCAACAATGAGCCTACTTTATTTATCAAGATGGATGAAAAAGGTAAAATGTTGATAGTTTGTCTTTATGTAGATGATTTTATCTTTATGGGAGACCTTTCTATAAGTTTTTTTAAGGCAACTATGATGAAAGAGTTTGAGATGACTGATCTTGGTCTCATGAAATATGTTTTGGGAATAGAAGTTAAGCAATCAACATATGGCATTTTTATTTCTCAATCAAAGTATGCTTGAGTGATGTACTAGAAAGATTTAATATGTTGAATTGTAAACCCACCCCTACACCAGTTGTGATAGAACTAAAGTTAAGCAAGGAAGATGATGGTTCATTAGTTGATCCTAGATTTTTTAAAAGGGTTGTTGGTAGTCTTATGTATTTGATGGCTACAAGGCCTGACATCATGTATGGTGTGAGCCTTATCTCAAGGTTCATGAAGTCTCCAAAAGACTCTTATTGGCAAGTTGGAAAAATGATATTGAGGTATATATGTGGAACTAAGAATTATGGAATTTTACATTCAATTGTAGATGATTTCAAACTCATTGGATACATGGACAACGATTGTGCTAGTAGCATTGATGATAGAAAAATTACTTCTAGTTATGCCTTTAATTTTGGATCAAGAGTTGTATCTTGGGCTTTAAAGAAACAAACCATTGTCACACTTTCTTCAACAAAAGCAGAGTATGTGGTAGCTACTGGAGCAACATGTCAGATTGTATAGATGAGAAGAATGTTGGTTGAGTTGATGCATGCACAAGATCAAGCAACAAAGATTTATTGTGATAATAACTCAACCATTGCATTGTCTAAAAATCATATTTTTTATTAAATACGTAAACACAAATATACTAGATATCATTTTATAAGAGAGTTAGTGAATAAAAAAGAAATATTTTTAGAGTTTTGTAGATCAGAAGATCAATTTGTTAATATTTTAACTAAAACATTGGCAAAAGATGTATTTGAATACTTGAGAAGTTGTTCAAGGGTGTTTTTGCTAAAAGTGAATGCTCCATTAATTTTTGTGCTAGTGTGGATGCATCGGAACCTTTCAAATAGAAGGTAGATGTGCTAAAAAATTTCAGATAGAAGGTAGATGTTCTGGAACTTTTTTAGATAGAAGGTCAATGCACCAAAAAATTTTAAACAAGTTGATGCACTAGAAATTTGGATGTGCCAGAACATTTGATGTGCCAGAACTTTGGATGTGCCAAAACTATTTGTGAAGAAGACAAATGTGGTGGAACTTTTTGAGAAGAATTTTGGGAATGAAGATGGATGCCCAAAAGTTTTTTGAGTAGAATGTCAACTAGTTAAGATTAAGGGGGAGTGTTAGAAATATGTAATCTCAACTAATTATTATGCAAATCCCCTCTAGCTAAGCCTACGTATCTACATTTAAGGCAAATTTTTGGGAATGTTTTTGGAGAATATTTTTCAGGAGATTTGATTTAATTTGCATTAACTGCCTATTTACTCACACACTTTGTGGGTAGTAAAAACAGTAATATTTTATTCTCTTTTCCCCCACCATAGGTTTTTAGTTTCATTGTTTTTTGGTTGTAATTTTTATTATGCAAGAGGTAGGAAAGAGAGCAATGCAAATCTGCAACAAGTCGCAAGAACAAGAAGAACAAAAGGAAAAAGGGCATCGAAGCTCTGCTGTAAAAATCTAGTTTTAATGAATATATGAATTTTATTGTGTCTATTTTTTGTTATACTTTTCTGTGTGTATTATGAGTAGCTTTTCAATGCATTTGGATTAGTTTTCTTTTATTGCATGTGATTCTATTTTCTGCTCTATTTTTACATGAAATCCTTTGTCCCTTTACCCACAATTTTTTTGTTAAATGTAACAACTTTCTATGATAGGTTTTGAAAATTTTATTATTTAACAAATCTAATTTTAGGACATTTTATATGTAGCTAATCACTTGGGAGTGAAAAAAAATAGCCTGTAGAGATATTTCACATTCATTTCTTTCTATATGTAATAATATAGGCTACATACTAAAGAAATTATTGAATGAACCCAAATATTCTAAAAATACCTAACTAGTTTTTTTTGAATATCTGAAATCCCATATATATAAGGGAAATTTCTTAAGTATATACCAAATAAAAATAGTCATTCGCTAAACTTCCAGATTGCCATTTGTTTTAAATACTTTGAATTCCTATACTAGCAGACACATGCACAAGCATGGAATGATCAACCGATAGGGTGCACCACCAATTGTCAGTAGGAGTGTTTACCCAAGAGCAATGAGAGATATAAAAACTTGTTCATTCTTATAAGCAATATTTACTACGTAATTCTGGGAATAAAATGATTTTTGTGCTTCTAATTTATGGGTTAGAAAAAGAATCCAATGCAATGAAACACATATTTTGCATTGTTAGAGTAATTGAATTAAAATGAACGCCTTGTTTTGAGGGAACATCAAAGACATGTTATTATAGAGCATAATAATGAGAAAAATTATTTTGACTTGATACAACATTCTATGAGATGGAAAACATGTTATTATAGAGTATGTTTGTGAAAGCTAAATATATCCAAGGATTTTTGTACACATAAATCTATACAACAAAAAATATGTGTGTTAAAATTAAAACCATAAAACCTATGCTCGTTTTGATCTCTTCCATATTGGCATCATGAAGCTGCATGGGCTCTAGCCAAACCCCTGAGCAATGAAAGGATGAAATGCCCAAGAGAGATTTCGTGGAGTTTCATCATACATTACATAATTAAAAACTTGGGTAAACTCCCACATTTTCATATATAATATATGAAATGGTTGTCTTTTCTTTGACGTTGCAACTATAAAGGGAAAATGTATCCTTCTTTGCAAATAATTTTGCATGCTTATACCTAGTTCTGCAAATGAAATAGAAGGGTATGTTAATGTAGAAGCAAGGAAAAACAAAAAGGAATGATAAAAAGTGAGTAAGTAAATGGGTAAAATTAATATATACAATGTGAAGCTGAAAACAATCAATAATTGGTACAACTAGTTAACAAAATGTGTCTACTGAAAATGGGAAAGTTTTGTACTTACATAGACTGTTAATTGTGTTTAAGAACAACGCATTAAATTTTATTATAGAGTACGATAATGAGAAAGATATTTTTTATTTGATACAACTTTCTATGACATGGAGAACATGTTATTATAAAGTATGTTTGTCAAAGCTAAATTTATATGAGGATTTGTGTAAAAAGCAAGTATATGGCATTAAAAGTAAAACCACAAAAACCATGCTCGTTTTCCTCCCTACCATATTGGCATCATGAAGCCCTACAACACCCCATTGTTTTTCTCTTATGTTAGATTATGATGCTTTATTATTTTATCATTTCTTATAGAGCGACATGTACTATGTGTGTGATGAGATGTACTTTCCTTGATGTTATACTTGACATGCTTTGATTAAGAATAGTGTTGGTTTATTATAACATGATTATTTCTCATTAGTTTTATTAATGATGGAATTGTCAGTTTGGTGATACTATATTGGTGAAGGGGACCAGATTGAATCACTTGCTTGTGAGCACCCTATGATTCCATGATTTCCTCTTTGCGGTATGTTCTATGATGATTTTATATACATATGCTATTGATTCCTTGGATATAGGTTTGTAGGTACAGGACATCGACTCCACCTGGCTTCATAGGTTTAAGCGTGTTGACCCAACAATATGTTGATTGGGAGATAGTAGCTAGGTTACCTATGTCAGGTCTACAACCTAGCCACAGTGTGTTGTTAGTCCATGTTCAGTGTGTCTTTGTTTGCCATGTCTATTGCTATTTAATTCCACAAGGTTTATGTTATGGAAATACATGTTAAATAATGCATTAAATTATTTTGGTATTTATTTAATTAATTTTACATAATATTGATGTAAGATTTCTATTAAATTTAATTAATTAAATTTAATTTATTTAGTAAAGCAATTTAATCCTTGTGGTTAAATTTATTTATTTAGTAATTAAATTAATTGATTAAATTATTTATTAAGTAAATATTTTAATAGAACGAAATTTATTTTGAAATCTAATTGTGATTTGAAATTATTGAAAAATGCAAAAAGACTAAGAAAATAAATGTGGGTTGTTAAAAGATATTTTTTATTTTCCATCAAGTTTGAGTTAATTAATTTGGGTTGTTGGGAAAATTAATTCCTCGAGGGAATCTTGGCTTTGGGTGAGGAAGTGGAAAGCTTCTTCACATCAATAGTACAAGATATTTTGGGTGTTAATGAGAAAATCCTTTCACCACTAACCTTGCTTTGTATCTATTCTTCTCATCACCCTCATATTTGATCTTGTACACCCATTTATTTTTTAGAGCTTATCTTCCTTTTGAAAGCTTTACCAACTCCCAAGTTCTATTTCATCCTCCATTGCTTTCTTCCATTATTTACTATGTTCATCTATACAAGCTTCCTGAAAAAAACTAGGTTCACCTTCATTAGTTAATATAATATAATCAAAGAGAGGATATCTTTGTGAAACCTTATGAGGCCTAGTAGATCTGCGAACCAAAATATCTTGTAACAACTCTTGCATGACTTCTGCATCTTGTTGTTCCTCATTTCCATTATGTTGTAATGTCTAGTCATTATTTTCAGCAATGGCTTCTTCCAATGGTGACAAATTTTCTTGTTGCTCCTCTTGATGTCCTTTAATTTCAACAAATTTTTGCATCTCCACACTTTTGTCAATATTTTTAATCATTTTTATTTCATTAAAAATAACATCCCTACTTCTAAGAATTCTTCTTTTTAGAGGATCCCACAACTGATAACCTAGCTCATTGTCAGCATATCCTAAGAAAACAAATTTCAATGATTTTTCATCCAAGTTGGACCTCTGTTCTTTATAAATGTATACATAAGCTTCACAACCGAAAAATTTCAAATGAGAATAATATAAATCCTTACCGGTCCATACCTTTCCAGGAATGCCTCCATCTAATGAAGTTGGTGGGAGAGTGATTTATTAAGTAACAAGAAGTACGAATAGCCTCTGTCCAAAAATGTTTAGGCAAACCAAAATTTTGAAAGCATACTTCTCACCTTCTCCATTATTGTCTGATTCATTCTCTCAGTTGTACCATTTTGTTGTGCAGTGAGAGGAACTATTTTGACATGCTTTATTCCATTTTTACTACAATATTCTTCGAAGGCTTTGGAGCAATACTCCCCACCATTATCTATTCTAATACATCTCAGAAGTTTGTTAGTTTCCCTTTCAATAACCATATAAAATTTTTGAAAAACATCCAAAACTTGATCCTTACTTTTAATAGGGAAAGCCCACACCTTTTTTGATGCATCATCAATAAAAGTAACAAAATAAGCAGCCCCTCCCAGTGATTTTATATTAATTGGGCCACAAACATCATAATGCAACAAATCTAATATTTTTGTATCATTTTTTGAATTATTCCTTAAGAATGACACTCTTTTTTGTCTACCCATAATACAATGTTCACAAAATTTAAATTATGTACCTTTTATTCCAGGAAAAAGCTTTTGCTCAGCAAGTATTTTTAGACCTCTTTTTGTCATGTGTCCAAGTCTTTTGTGCCACAAATCTGTTGCAGGCTCCTCTACAACAATAGCAATATCTGACTTTTGCAGCTTCAATTTTAATATATAAAGAGTGCCTATTTTCTGCCCCTTTGCAACAACCAGTGAACCTTTTACAATTTTCCAGCATCCCTTGCCAAATACTATATGGCAGCCTTCATCATCTAGCTTTCCAGATGAAATTAAATTCATTCCAAGATTTGGTACATGCCTAACCTATTTAAGCAATAAACTACAACCATCTTCTATTTTTATTAAAACATCTCCCACTCCCTCAATACTACATAAATTATTATTAGCCAAGTGAACCTTACCCAAATTATCGGATTTATAAGAAATAAAATTTTCTCTGCTTGGGGTAGCATGGTAGGAGGCTCCAAAATCTAAAATCCAATCAATATCATGATTAGAAGTACAAAGACATGCATGCTCATATGAAATAGTAATTAATACCTCACCATCTGATGCAACAATAGTAGTTTATTCATTTGCACCTATTGGTTTTTGTCCTTTTTCTCTCGCTTCCAGATTCAACATTCTCTTTTCTTGTATCCCAATTTTCCACAATGATAATAGGTGATTCTGCCTCTTTTTGCTTTTGATCTTCCTGTTGACTTCGAACGCCCTTGTCAATTCTGATCAAACTTTCTACTGCGATCAACTAGGGCTAAGGCTTCTCCTCCTTGGTTCTCTGTTATTGATTTAAACAACGCAACTCCTCATTCATTAAATTTCTACTGACATCATCAAACTTTAGAGTTCCTCTAGGTTTCGAAGTGCTAATAGCTACAATCAGGTTCTCCTAGTTGTCCGACATTGAACACACTAAAAAGATGGTTCTAATCTCATCAACCAAAGTGACTTTAATAGAGGCAAGCTGACTAGTAATTATGTTGAACTCATTTAAATTTTCTACTACAAAAGCACCCTCCTTCATTTTGAGATTGTGTAATTTTTTTATCAAAAAAACTTTGTTTGATGTTGTGTTCTTCTCATATAGATCATGAAGCTTTTTCCATAGTTCTTTTGTTGTCTTCTCTCCGAAAACATTAAAATACACATTCTTAGCCAGGCATTGATGGATGGTTGTAATTGCCTTTCTATCCATCTTTTTCCAATCTTCATATGCCATTGATGTGGGTTTCTTTGATATTCCTTCAAGTGAAAAATATTGATCTTTCAGAATTAATATATCCTCCATTTGGGATTTCCATAGGGAAAAATTAGCCCCATTTAACTTCACCATGTCACTCGTTGTGGCCTCCATGCTGTTCAATGAAAAGAAAAAAAAACCTACACACACCAAATCTTGTAGCAACCTGGCGCTTTGATACGAGTTGTTATGAAATTTAAGCCAGAATAATAAAAATAATAGCAGCAATAAAATAATAACCACAATAGATAAAATAGACAACAAATTCAAAAATGGACAATACACAATGAGTTACGTGGAAAATGTCCAATGTGGAGGAAAAACCATGGGGCAAGGATCAATAGCTTTTATTATCTCAGAAAATCTCTTTACATCAGAAGCTTCAATTCAACAATTAATTCTTCTTCTGAGAAAATTAATCCTTTTTTTCTCAACAACACAAAAGGAGAGATCAATATTGACATATTTATAAAAGTAGGAAAGCTTTCGAATGAGATACTAGAAACTTCTATTTGAACTAGATGTTTCTAAATTGGAAGTGGAAACATCTATTCGAAAAAGAAGTTTCTTAATCTAAAATTTAGACTTCAAAAAACTAACATTCTCCCACTTGAAGCTAAATTTAGCCTTCGCAACTAACATCATGGGCTATAACAATCATAGGAGTGCCACGAAATGGATTTGATTATAATATTTTAGAAAACTATCAAGAAAATGCATTTGGTTGCATAGAAGTATGGCCTCATGTGGCATGACAGGAGGATTACAAACAAACTATATAACAAATTGCCTCAAAGAAACATGGTTTTGTAGACTACTATGATTGTAGAATTCACACAAAATGGATTTTTTGAAAATTCTTTAAAAACTTTCAAGCAATTGCAATTGGTAGGTGCAAAGACAACCTCTATAAAGTTTTCTATTGTCCTTCCATCCCATGGAAAAATGACAGCTTCAAAACAGGGTATGGGTGCATTGCAGGTTATAGAGACATAAGCTGATGTGTACAATATAAAGAAAAATTATAATAGGGAGAAGACGCATGAGATTTCTGCAACATATCATTTCCTGCTTTACCAATTCCAAAAAAGTCCAAAAAGATGCGTAGGCTATGTGTTTTCTGCAACATATCCATTCGCTATCAAACTGCAAAAACATAAAAAAAGAGGTGGATTATTTTTCAAATTGGGCTTTAAACCTCTCATGCAACGGACAACCTCCCACTCATTTTTAATTTTCAAAATTACTGCTCATTTTCATTTTTAAAATTTTCTATGGAAACGTCCATTTTGTCTGTCTCTGTTTGTTTTTGTGGCCGTTTGTTTCATTTCTGTCCGTCAAGTCTTCCCATGAGTGTGTTTTGTCTTTCTGCATGGGATGGGGGATGGGGAATGTTATGTTATAAGCTTCCATACATAGGTAGTTTTTGTCTAGGAGTTAGCTTTCTCCCTAAAAATAATAGGTAGGTAATAATGATATAAAATTGATTACAATAGTCCCTTTCATAGAGGTACTAAAAATAATAGGTAAGTAATAATGATTTGTATAATCCTGAAACTTTAGGATGTTTTTGTCAAAGTGTTTCTAAAATGAATGGTATTTAATGTTTTGTTAACTAATAAATTGAAAGTGTTTCTGGGCTTAGCCCATGTGACATTTGGGGTGTGCCTTCGCACCACCTGCTCCTTTTTTTGTGAATATGTATCTTTATCTTTACTATTAATATAGATATCTGCCTATTCATCAAAAAAAAATTGAATGCAATATCCTAAATGTACAGTCTGATGGTTAGGTAGAGGTTGTCTCCCCAGAGTCAGGAAATTAATAAATACTGTCAAATGTATAGTATGATACTAGTAGTCTAAGGGAGACTGTGATGTGGTGTACAAACTTGCCCGCGGTCAATGTGCTTCATGTCTATAAATCTGCTTCAAACAATAGCAAAGGCATGCTCGCAATTAAGTTGTCTATTGTGTGAAGAAAATGGAATTCCATAAGTTTCAACTCCCTTATTGCGCGAATGCTAAAAGAGATATGGTAGGGAAATGGCGTTTGCTTTCTACGAATGAAGTGAACAAATATTCTACGAAGATAAAAGCTAGAAAGCTCCTCGTGGAGAGGGAAATGACACTCCTTTTGGATGGATCGATAACTTTTGACAACGGAGAAACAATACCAGATCGACATACATAATATGCTGCTTGTTGAAACTAATGGAGCAAGACAAGATGGTAAATTATTGTCAACTGATAACTGTTTAATGGGAAACTTGTGTGCGTAACATCTTTACTTCATCTTCATTTAGAAAAACAATTTAAGCGCACTAATTCTTAATTGACTTTCCTGCAGATGGCAAGTTCATTTATAAAATGTACAAGGGAGTTGAACTGGATGAAGAGGGAACAAAAGCTGCTCTGGATATTTCAAGGGAAAATGATTTTGTTGAAGTCATGCACTTCGTTATCCATTATTTCACCATGATGCAAAAGGAGAATGCCAAGATGAAACAAGATATCACCCAGATGAAAGACAAGATCGCCAGGATGGAAGGGGCGTAAAAATGTTAGGGATATGGATGGTATGGTATGGTTTTCTAGAAATTAAAGTTTAAATTATGTAGTAATCTTAATGATTTAGTGGTGTTTAGTATAGTTACTTATTTACTTATTAATAGTAATATTCTGGTGTTGTAGTCTTGTTTTGTCTTTGTTATTCTATGGTTTAGGTGGTTATGCTATGTAAAGCCTTTAAAAAAGGCATATTGTAATTAATGTAATATCATCCCAATTGAATGATCTATATCCCTAAAAACTTAATGTTATGATTATTATTTGTGTTATTATTGTAAATGCTTGAGTTTTCAGTATTCTATATGTGCATTTAGTTTTAAAGATGTTTTCTACTATAATCTTGTAATTTGTAATGTCATTGTTTTTGATAAAAGGGTAAAACGGGTTTTACAGAGACCCGAAACCACAAAGTTTACAAAATAACAAAAAGAACATCAAAGTTCCACCAAGAAAAATAGCTGCCCAAGAAAAAACCAGCAGCAACCAAACTAAAAGGACCAGAAGGGTCAGAAAGGAAGGGATAGCAGAGAAAAAACACAGGAAACCCTAGCCATTACTTCAGAGACCTAAGAACAGTTTTTGTCTCCACCTCCAAATCCTGCATATCTTTAACCCCTTGTTTAAAGGTTTGAACCATTTTCGGAGTAAGGGGGGCCTTGCACTTCAAGTTGGCATAGGTTCTTCTGGAAATGCCAACTTCCGTGTCCTAGCTTTTATCTTCAGTATCTTCCAGATCAACCACCAAAGATCCCTGTTGGGCTTTGTCAAGTTTTTCAGTCATCGCATTAATAACTATAGCATTATGTTTTGCTATACGGTTGTTTTGTTCAGTGACAGTTCTGATGGTATTCCTTAAGCTCTTAGCTTCGGTGTCAATGTTCCTATTATTATGAACCACTTCTTTCCTATCCATCTCAGCAATCTTAGCGCCCATATCATCGATCTTACTTTACAGGGCCCAGTTTTTAATTTTTAGTTCATTAATTTCAGAGAAGGTCGAATCCAAGAGTTTGGAATGGGACTCAAAATTGGTTTTAGCAAGGTTGAGATAATCAAGGGAGGGCTCTTTACTAGTGTTAGCAGGGGAATTATCAACAATGTGTATGTTCGGCAAAGGGTCAGCACAACGCTCAGAAATGTTGGTATCATATTCCTCCGACTCAGATGATTCTTCAGAGTATGAAACAAGGCTTTTAGCCTGGATTTTCTTGCCAATAGAGCTAATCTTAGGAAGAGGGCAATCAGACTCAAGCTCAACACGGATTTTACCCGACTCCCTGGAAGGGCCAGAATGCAAGCTAGGGCTTTTCTAACTGGGCTAGGGTTAGTAAAATGCTCTGAGCCACTGGGCTCAGTATCAGCACTCTTAGAATCAGGGTTGATTTCCAAAATGGCAGGAGCGGGCACATGAAGATGTTCAACAATCAACCTAATTAACCCAGTGTGAAGGATGGGGAATCTTTTAGGGTTTTTCTTATTGTCCTCCAAGCTCTTCTTCAAGGAGTAGAAAAGATAATAGGGGATAGAGACCCTTACCTTGTGTCAGAAATGGTTGAAAAGAGCAAAGTGGTAGCCATAGACTTTAGTGAATCGCCCATCCACCGTAATGTACTCCATGATGACCCGAAGAACCTTTCTCCATATAGTTTTTATGGAGTCAACATCGAAGTAACTGTTAGCAATTTTGACCAAGCTTTTCTTTTCCTTGTCCTTTTTGGGAAATCTAATAACAACTTCATTAGAAAAAGCCCTATCCCTAAAAAGCTTCTTCCCATCAGTGGGTAATCCCATAACATTGGCAATAAGATTTTCGTTGAGCTCAACATTCTTGCCAAACAGGGTCAAATTACCATCATGCCAATTGTTGACGAAGAGATCCATAGCCCCCTAGTCAGAACCATGAAGCTTCTCCAGGAAAAGAATCAACCCTCCACTTTTAATCTTGTTCCAAACCTTGGCATTTTTCATATGAGTTTCATAGTTGTCCGGCTCAATTTGCTTTCTGTCTCCTCCCATATCGGCCAACACAGTGAGGTAGGTCCAAGCACAAGCCTTTCTAAAATTGGCCCTGCCAAATCTTAGAACCCACAAAGCATGTGGAGTTATCTTGCAAATTACTCCACTGAGCTCGGTCCCATGCAATCTAATGATTATGATGTGATAGATCCAACCTATCCTCATTAAAGAGATAACACGTCACCTTACCATGTGATTTATTATAATTTAATAGGGCACAGACATTAAGATTTAGATCGTTATTATTTAGCCAGGTACACACTTCTTTACTCTTAACTCCTTCATTAGCAAAAAAGTTTGCAACAACATTGGCTTCTCTATAGGCATGTGATATTTTAAATTTTCAAATTTGGCCAGTTTCAAATTGGCTTCATCAATCCACGAATTGATGGTCCACAAGGGTGGAGATTTGCCATGGAGGCAATCAATTATGTTTTTGGAGTCTCCTTCAAGCCATAAATTTTTAATGTTAAGACTTTGGGCTAAATTTATGATATGGTAGGCGCCAGCCGCCTCCGCCAAGTGATTAGTTTGAGAACCAAGAGGTGAGGCCGTCGAGCCAATGAAGCTGCCATTGGAATCCCTTATAACTCCTCCATAGCCTGCCACCCCTAGATTGCCTTTAGCTGCACCATCAAAGTTAGCTTTGATCCACTCGTTAGGTGGAAAAGTCCAGCAAACTCCCTCTCTGTCCTTTTTGGCCTTCATAATAAAACAAGACAAGTTACAATTTATGTTCCATTCCTTAGCAACAAATAGATCATAGTTCAAATACTCTGCATTCATGGTCTTCCTATCCTTCTAGGCCACGACATTGAAGTTTTCCTTTAGGGATCTGACAATTTTATCAAAGACATAACCCACAGAGGCTTCTTTGCCCCTAAAAATTATGTTGTTGCGTTCTTTCCAGAGGCCCAAAAAGACCTAAGTAAGGGATTCCTTGTCAGGGCTTTCCACTAAGAAAAGAGATCTTCAATGGACAACAGGAAAACCCAAGGAAGGTTCCATATCCTGATAAAATTTTCTCAAATAGAAGCAGCAAAAGAGCAATGAAGGAATAAATGACTCACAGATTTGGCATCCATCTTACAAAGACAACATCTATTAGGGATTTGAAATCCATGTTTACACAGGTTGTCAATCGTAAGCAACTTGTTTTGGAGCAAGATCCAAAAGAAGATATTAATTTTAGGTATCAAATGTTTACACCAAGCTTTAGACCAAAAGGGAGGATGATCCAGAGAAGAAGTGATCTTAGCAAAAGCAGAAGACACAGAAAAATTACCAGATGGATCATCAATCCAAACTGCATGGTCCTCTAACTGCTCAGAGCTAAGTCTAACAGCCAACAGCATAGTCTGGATGGGGACCAAAGCCTGACTAACTCTGCCCAAGTCCACCCAATTACCATTCACTCTGTAATCTTTAACATGAGTTCCAAACCTAGCCTTGCAATTCTCAACCCAATCTCTGAAGGAATTGATTTTTATCAAGGGTTCCTTAAAAATCCATCTGTCTTCCCAGAATCTGGTAAAATTACCATATCTCACTTGCCAAGCAATGCCTTCCTCCATGATCTTTTTTCCAATAATTAAATTGTTCCAGCATATAGATCCTCTCAGAAGAAGGTGGGGGTCCTTCTTAATAATGGAAGAACAGTTGTTTTCTAAGTATTTGCTAGCCAGAATATCGATCCACTCCCCAGAGGAAGAGAAGATTCTCCAGATTTGCTTAGCCAAGAGAATTTTATTGACTGTTCTGATTCTTCTTAAACCAAGTCCACCGTTCTTTTTAGGTCTACAAACCAGATTCCAATTAATCAGGGGAACTCTTTTATTTTCCTCAACACCCAACCAAAGAAATCTTTTTTGAATTTTTTGAATTATTTCAGCAAATTTATCTGTAATCTTAAAGAGGCTCAGAGCGTAGATAGGAAGATTCTGGAGAGAGGCTTTGAGGAGCTAAAGCTTACTAGCTTAACTAAGCAAAGCACCTTTCCAACCCGCAAGCTTCTTACTAAATCTATCCACCAATGATATCTAGAAAGCATCAGGAGGTTTCAAGCTTAAAGGAAGACCCAGGTAGGTGGCAGGAAGGGAATCCACCTTACAATCTAGAATTTTGGCAATTCTAGTCTGTCTATGAGTTGGAGTATTGAAAAAGAACAACGAACTTTTTTTATTATTGATCAGCTGTCTTGAAGCTCTTCCATACTTGTCAAGCAGTTGTTTTATAGAATTTCCTTCAGACACAGAAGCTTTACCCATGAGCATAGTGTCATCAATGAATTGTTGATGAGAGCACACCAAGTTGCCCAAGGAAGGTCTAAGCCCAGAGACAAATTTAAAGTCTACCATTTTTTTTAGGCAATGTGGAGAATTCATGAAAATATGTGATTTTTTATAGTATAATGAAGATGCTAACATATCCTAAATGATATATGTAGAGTAGAATTAAATATTGTAAATGATTATTATGATTATTTTTGATGTTATTATTGTAAACACTTGAGTTTTTAGCATTCTATATGTCCATTCGTTTTTAGGATGTTTGTACTATAATATTGTAAGCTTTGTATTATCATTGCTACAACTATAAGGCTGCCTTAAAAATAGAAAATATGTATTTGTCACCTAGATAATGTGTGGAATTCATCACTATAGAAAAATAAGATTTTATTTGTAGCATAATGAAGATGTTAATATCTCCTAAATTATATATGAAGAGTAAATTAATTAATTAAGGGGTTCTCAAAGGTGAATATTTCAACATTTACCTTGAAAATACATGACAAATGCCCTATAATCACATTTTATTACTTTATTGGCTTATTTTTAGTATGTTGGTCATTATTGGACTCTTCATGTTGGCTCGTTCAATTTTGGCACCTACATATTGCCCTCTCTAGAGAGGCATATTGTTTTACTTAGTGGGAATCATTTTTGGAAAAGAAGGTTGAATTGTGGGTTAGAACATACCTCTACTTACCTTGGATGTCACTGAACCATTGTCTTGAATAAAAACTTGTAAAGTGTAACGCCTCACCACACAACCCTAGAGGAAGTTGCAATTAATTACTTAAACGCATTAATATATATTTTTTAAGTACAATGAACATGCAAGTTCACTACCCATTGCAAACAACCTCTAAGGTTACGAGACTGAGATTACATCTTAACCCACAACAACATAAATGAATCGATGACATTTATCTACTTCAGATAATAAGTACGCATACATTCCATACAAGATAAATACATCAAGCATAATAGTTACAATATGATCATAAATAAAAATAATTTAATAAAGAGATTACATCACTCATTCCCCGAATGAGGCAAGTCCAATAAATAAGGTTACAATTACAACATCCACCTCGATAAAAAATGAGGGGTAAAAAAAATAACACGATTCAACTGAAATGAAATAAAGCAAGAACTGGAACTAAATCCAACGAGCTCTCCAATTGGAAGTCTCATCCACATGAACATGAAGAAAGAACCCAATGGATTTAGGTGCACACCACCCAACCAAGTGGAACCCAAAGGCCCACCCCCCATGCTAGGAGATAGTAGCAAGGAATCCTAGCCAAGACCATCTACATCTAGACACAGGCTAAAACATAACTGAACCAACTGACACAACCAAACACATGTACAACATGAGTACAACTCATATACCACGCAAGTACAACACAAGTACAACTCTACATGGTCACATTGCTTCCAGAAATAAAGCAGATCAAGTATGTTACGAGAACCATACACACTATAATAAAATACCAACTGTTGTCCTAGACA
This sequence comes from Sequoiadendron giganteum, assembly GCA_007115665.2. Taxonomy (NCBI): domain Eukaryota; kingdom Viridiplantae; phylum Streptophyta; class Pinopsida; order Cupressales; family Cupressaceae; genus Sequoiadendron; species Sequoiadendron giganteum. Next base: position 392,999,883 of record CM021100.1, read on the forward strand.
AAGTGTCATCACACTGCTTGTCATGGGTTGTCCTCTGAAAATATTCATAGGCTCTGGCCCCCACAAAGGGTTATCCTAGTGACCTCTACCGAATCTCGGCCCCCATACTCACTCATGCGAAATCAAATACCTTTCGTACAGACAAGATAGATGACCTTGCCATTCCAGGCCTTCCCACTCATCCCAAGTCTAAACGAGCCCTTGTGTCTATGAGTGAGGCATAATTATCTTGATTAGCAAGAAGTACCACCTAATCTTCTAAGTATTGATCTAGTTATCAATTGATTAAACCACCCCTAAAGGTTATCCAGTTTACCTCTTTGGGCTCTGGCCCCTACAGAAGCCACTCTTCTACATGACAACACACATACCATCCAAACACCAAGGATACCAAAGTGCAAACAAATAAGATATCACGACCACTCCTTTTTCAGGAGGTGACATATGATAAAGCCATCTCCAAACACTAGAGGTAACAACAATAACAAAACCACTCCTTACAAGGAGGCACAAATCACATGATCCACTCCTTCCATAGGAGGTACAAACATCCCCATTCGTGGAAACCGGGTTAAACACTGACTAGACACCATGCACTACCCAAGGGAATTTCACAACGGTTGACATCACAAATGCCAACCCCCAACCTCTAGGGTCTTCTAGAAGACTTACAGCTTAAAGACACTTTTAACCCACTTCCCAAACAAGAACATGAAGGAAATGTCCACTAAAGGTGATTGAAAGAAACTACCTTTGGATATTCTAAATCTATTTCCTCATTACGTTCAGTAATTTATTGCATCAATAAAACTAAATTAAAAATACGTCTTTTCAGATAAAGGAGAAATTAACACTAATCATTTAATTTCCCTACTTGCTTTTTTTAAATAATAATAAACTAACGCTTTATTTCAACTATTCAGTTATATCATTTTAACACAATACTATTGGTCCTTAAATAATAAAATAAGTATTTACTTCTACAATTCAGAACTTATCATTTTAGAATAGCCATTTGCCCTTTCAAAATAAATCACTTTTAAAAATCAATTAATCTTGCTGCAAAACACATTATAGATAAATCCAATATTTGTCCTTTCAAATATAATATTTCAAAATAGAATCAATAATTTGACTATTGCACTTTAATCGAAAATTTTCTCAATTGCATTTAAAACATAATAGTAATCAACTCAACATTTTAAAATTGATAATCTCAACTATAACATAATACTTTAAAATCTTTCCAATTACATTTAAATCATGCTATTATTTTACTCATCCATTTTAATATATATATATTTATCTAAATATATATATATATATATATATATATATATTAAAATTATATTCACAACAATATATATATACAACCTAACATACATACATATATACATATAATATATAACCTCATATTATATATATACATATATGCATATTATTTATATATTATATATTTAAAATCAATATTCTAATATTATATATATACAATATACAATATACAATATATATATTAATGATTTATATATATATATAATAATATTTTAATATTATATATAAAAAATATTAAATATACATAAAAAAGATACTTATATATTTTATTTTATTTTAAAAAAGTCAAACCCCCAAACTTAGGGTGCACTCACTTTGGAAACCGTGCATGGGTTTTGAGTGGGGCGGTTGTGCAGATCTTGAGGTGGGGTGGCGGTGTTGACACAGCTGAACCCCACACAGGGGCCGATTGTGTTAACACAGTCGTCCCACTAAGTGGGGCAGCGGCTATGTTAACACAGTTGTCCCCTGGCTAGTGGTGGTTGCGGCAGAAGGAGGATGGGGAGCACGCTAGGCACAACTCCCCCCACTTGCCTCCCATGGGGGTGTGGTGGGGGTTAGCCTCCAGCGACCTCCCCCAAATGTTTTTAATTTATTTTGTTTTCTTTTTTTAATAAAAAAAAACAAACGCTTCCCTGCGGATTTCTCCAAAATCTGAAATTCTTTTCTTTCTTTTCCTTTTTTTTAAAAACATGGGTCTTTCCCATTTAATTTTAACAGCTCAAAACATAAACAAAATACACACACAAACACACACACACACACACACACACACACACACACACATATATATATATATATATATATATATATGTTTACATATATCTATATGTATATAATTAAATATCCCACAAGCAATTTATAAAACTAATTGAGCAAGTTATTTTTAAAAAGATCATTTACTACCAAGAACACCATTTTTTTTCTTGGAGGATTTCATTTCCAAATAGGGTTTTCACAGTTTGAAACAAAATTTAAAATGGGTTTTACCTGAAATTCAATGAAACTTATATAATTTCAACAGCATATACAATTGTGAATCTTTTTGCAAAATGAAACTAATTTAACAAAAAATAACCTGTTTTCAAAAAACTTGAGAAGATTCAAAAAATGGTGCAATGATCCTTCCTCAGATTCCAGCTCCTTCCAAGAAATCCAACTGAGCTTTTCCCCCAATCCCAAAATCAAACAACCAATTTCTTTTCTTTTTCCTTGTTTTTCCAAATTCTCCAAAAAAACTTGTTGAAAACTCATTCAAAATCTCATAATGAAGAAATTTCCAAAATATCTCATTCAACCACTGTAATAAATTTTTGAAAATAGAAATAGAAAATATGTCTTTTTTCAATTTTTGAATTCAAACTTTTATAAAAAATGCAATTTAAATTCTTTTCTAAATTTCCAATTTAATCTTTCCAATTTTCAAACATTAAATCCATAATTTCACAATGAAATACATATCTGATTTAAACATCATCAATTTAATTAATCAATAAAATTAATTTAATCCAAGATTAAATCCTTTTATTAATTAAACTAAATTAATTAATAAATTAAGTAACATTTCTAACATCATTACCAGATTAATTTAATCAACCACTTAAATACATAAAGCCATTTAATTTCCCTTTTCCACTTGCAATTAAATAAAGGAAGAGAGGGAACAATATTCAAAGCAACACAACTAGACTAACACCTGACGACATACTAGGACTAGGGTGACGACTTGGCACGGAAAACCTAGCTACTATCTCCCACTCGAATACCATTGGGAAATGGACACGCTCAAACCTATAAAACTAGGTGGAGTCGATGTCTTGTACTTGTCAACCTGCGAACAAGGAGTATATCCACATGCAATTATATGTCATAATTAAAACACATCATGAAGAGGGAATCACAGAATCGTAGGGCACTCGCAAGTGAGTGGTGCAATCCATCCCCTTCACCAATACAGTATTACTAACTGACATATCTAACATCATTAATGTAATCAAAACATAAAACATCATTAATGCAAATGTTCACAATGCTAATCTAAAGCATTCCATAATGATAACATCATAATAAAATACCATCACATCAAAATACATCACCATATCACGATAACGGTAGTGATAACACAATAACCGAGTACCAAGGTCAAAGCACTAACAGAGAATAAGGCCTAACCAAACAGAACACTGTTCAATCAAAAGAGCAAAACAGAGGGGTCTTACATAAAGTGTTAACCATAAGATCATGTGTAGTGTACTAAAATTATGAGAAAAACTTAAATAATGAAATAGACATAGTAAATCACTATTTTTATAATAAGGTTACAAGTACTATCTAACATGTTTTTTGTCATGTATATGCCTAATATCCAAGAACATACCATGATATTGAATCAAGCATAACATTACAACATCTAATAAAAAATTGATAATACAAGGGACATGGAAAGTTACCTTGATGTCGAGCACTTAAACATCACTTACCTCTCCTAAAATATAAAAAACATAAAAAATGAAATGATAATTTCTATATAAACTAAGTAGGCCAATATAAATGGGACTAGGTTTTATAATTAAGATTGCCCACTTGGGAAAATTGAGCTTTTACTTGTCAATGACTACTTTGAGTCAACATAGTCTATAGAAAGAGGAAAAGATGTGGAGTTTGAAAATTGTATCCAAATAGCACAATGGTATAAGACATGTAAGTAATCAATGACTACCCTACTTTTGGTGAAAATTAGAAAATAAAAGATTTGTTGGCTTGAGGGACATGAAAGGTTTTTTGTAGGAATTTATTGCCAAATTTATTTCCCTTTCCTTCTCCACAGTATTTGAGATAATCATGTTTTTATTTTCATTATAGATTTTATCTTTACATCTCCAAGCTAAGGTCATAGTGCTCCTGTCTTCTACTTTACTTATTTTTTTATTGTAAAATTTGTTATAGAAATATTTGTAGTATTGAGTTTTCATACCATTTACATCTACATACACACACACATAATTTTATAACTCTTTGTAAGTCATGGAGTGGTATTCATAGATTTTGTCATTAATTTTAGTTTTTAGACAAATATAGGGTCTAAACATTCATGGAAAGCTCATAAATAGTCCAAACACTCTTCTTTTCATAGCTATAGTTCCTATTAGATCTCAACATGAAATGATGGTTCACGCTTCTTATGCTCTTAATTTTATCATTTTCATTTTATCAATTTTATTTCATTTCATTTTCAATATTGCCTAGACCAATAGAAATAAATTAGGGAGAAAAAGGAGTTCTACTAGTGTTCTATGTTGTCACATTTATACATGACAACATTTCATACATAATTTCATGTACTGCATAGGAATCCTCAATAAAGACCTTTAGCATTTGGTTCCAAGTTCCATTTCGGTTGTGAATTTATTGTTCTAAGTTTATTTTAATAAATTTATATTTTAGGTTTTAGTAAATCAACATTTTTCTATTTAACACAATCTTTTAGTTGAGTGAAAATAATTTTTCCATATATAAAACATTTTTAGGGTAGTCTAGTATATTTTCACTTTCTTTACATTGAAAATAATAGAGAAATAAATTTCATTCATAAAATAAATTTATCCTAGAGTAGTTTGGTGGAAAATTTTGACTTGGAAAATAAATAAACATTCAAGGTTAAATCAATTAAATCAAGTTTTTGCTACACTACATTTTGGTTAACTTGATTGTGAGGCCCACCCTTCAGTGACTTATAAATTCACACTATTTGACTATTATTATTTTTGACACCTTATTATTAACACTTATTAGTATGATGATTTGGTCATTAGATTATGTAGTAGACTATGTTTTATTAATTACTTGTGTAGAATAACCTTAATTTTTCTTTAATGATGACTATGCTCAAAGGTTAATTATAAATCATGTTTTTTAGGAAGATTATCGTCAATTGCTTAGCTAAATTCTTGGATTACAAAATGAGTTAAGTTATACTATGTTTAATAATTGGTATGTGTAGATTTTAATGAATAATTTTAAGCACTTTCCTTGTGAATTGTGAAGATTATATGACATTAAAACAAGAAAAATATTTTATGTTATTTTGATGTTTAATTGAGATATTGAGTCAGATTGGTTATTGAAATTATTCTATGAATGTGTATTCTTGTAAATTACATTGTTTTTGTTGTGATACTACTTGGATATATTAATATTTGAATTTAATGGTTTTAAAATGCAATTTTTTACTCTTTTTATGTTTTTTAAGACCATAGGGTGGGTACCTATGGATAAGGTACATATTTGTCCTCTCATCTTAGACTATGGATAAGATATGACCCCTCTTAAATTCTATTAAAGGAAAGTGACAAGTTTAAAGTTTATGTATGTGGCATGGTTGACTTGTCACCATCTCATCCCTAGCATCTAAAGCTTATTTATGAACTTGGAAATTTTACAAGATCTCACACGTGTGAGCACACTTTCTAAGAATTTGCATGGGTTAGGCTTTCAAATGTATCCCCCCTCCTAAACATCTCACACATGTGGGATATTTTGTTGGAATATGTGTTTTGATAGTGAATGGGAGGGTGAAAAGTGTCACCTCCCCATTAAAGAAGTTCAAATGTTGATTTTTTTTATCATCCTTTTTGGGATGAAATGAGAGATTTTATTCATTTTTTTCTCTTTTTGAGATGAAGTGGGGGATTTCATTCATTTTTTATTTCTTTTTGGGATGAATTGAGGGATTTCATTCATTTTTTCTTTCTTTTTGGTCTTGAATGTTGTGAGGAAGAGAGAAATTGTGAAGAAATTAGAGTTGGAGGATTCTTGGAGTGAAGCTTGGAGTTCTTCTCCAACAATTCTCAATCTTTGGAAATTTTGGAGAGGTAGGCTCCCAAGCTTCCTTTTATTTCTTGTTAATATACGTGTGCAGATATATATAAATAAAGTTTACTATTATTATTGTTTGTGTGTTTTCTTCCCTCTTTTTTTTTGTTTTTGTGTTGCAATGGGTTGTATGGGATAAAATATCCCTCTTGATAAGAGCATACCAAGTGAAAGATAGAGAGAGATTCTAGGCCCTCCATGGGGATATACTTCTTCATTTGTGAAGGAGAAGATTGGGTAGGAGGACTATAATTTGGTTGGAAGAAAAATGTGATGGGTGTGTTATGAGTATATGAAAGGAGAGAAAGAAATACCATTATGGTTTATACTTGGTATATTATTCCCATTAAAAGATATTTTTCCACTCATCTCCCCTATTCAGAATCCTAGATAATATTCTTTTTTATGCCTTGGATGTTGATGGGATTTTATTATATTTTTTATGTGTGAATCAAGTGGGTGTCTATATTCTTATTTGTTATATGTGTGTAAACCTGATTTCTTTGGAGACCTCCTAGATCAGGGGTGGCTTGTGAGCAAGTCTATGGTTGGGAGGTGAGCTTCCTTTTGGTCATTAGAGAAGTTTGGTGTTTTTATGTAGGTATGAAGAATTCATTGGAGATTTCAAGCCAAGAAAATGCATATCCCTATTATTTCATTGTAATGTGGTTTTGAAAATAAGTTGTGGGAAATACTTTTATATATGTTTGTAAAATATTACTTCAAGTTGAAAAAATGAGATACAAATGTAATGCATAATATTTCATTGAAATTTTACTTTAAGTTTGTTTATATGATTGAGTTGTAATATTAGATGAGAAAATAAAATATATGTGCTTTATTTCTCCATTGAAGGCTTTTTCTTACTAGAATTATTTTATGCATTCATAAAGAAAAAATAAAAATAAAATTATATTCATGTTTATAAATGTATGGGTGGTTTATTATGTCTATCAAGTTCCTCAAAGATAAATGATATTTGATTATTTAGCTTTGTTCTATATTTTTAAGAGTGGTATGCTTGCCTTCACAAATTTGGGGATTTCAGTGTATATTTTTTATGTTAAGGAAGGGAAACTCACTCATGAATGTTATATTTGATAAGGGAAAGAAAAAAATTATTTTTTTATGGCCTTGTGGAATATAATCTATTTTCAAGGCTGAAATTACATGTTTCAATTCATTTTCATCCACAGACTAAAGAAATCCTCTCTCATTCTCTTATGTCTATTGGTTGAAACTTGTTAAATTCTAATGTTTTGTGCTAGACTTGTTAAGGGTAAATTATTTCCCTTTAATCATTTTTTGCCTTATTTTTCATATATATATATATACGATGGCATGAATTTTCATCCCTTGCAAATTGCATGTTTACATACCTCTTACCTTAGACTTGAATTAAATCTAATTAAATGCTATCCCACATCCTTCATTCACTTCCCATCCACCTAGAAATTGTTTTTTGTGTTAGTAGAGGATATTATGTCAGGGATGCGAGTGCACAAAATAGAAATTTGCATATTGGGTTGCCATTGTGACAAGATTCCTACCTCTAAAATATGTAGAGGAATTACAACACTCCATTGGCAACAAAGTGTAATGTTTCTGCTCCCCTGACTGACCTTGAATGACTCCTTTACCTCTAATTTCATCTTTAAATGCCTATCTCCTTCATTCTTTCACTCTCTCTTGATCATTCAAAGATTGGGAAACTCTCTCTTCACTCTCTTTACAGTATTCTCAAGGATTCTAACCTCCATTGAATTTGTAATTTGGTTCTTTGTGGACTCAACCTCCTCATTGTTGTGGCAACATTAGCATTTGCAAACTTGTGAGCTCGCTTGTTCTCCATTTTTTCTTGAGTTCACATGGTTGGAGGTGATATTATTCCATCTTCCATTCACTTAGCATTATTGTATTATTTTTGTAGCATGTTATTGTTAGCAAAGTGTTTAGTACTTTCACTTCAATATCTTTCTTTATCGCATTTGTCACTATCCCTTGTCAGATATTTCCTTATGATTTTTTTTTGATTCGTATAAACCAACAATGTGATGAAGTCTGCCCTACAACTTTAGAACAACTATTTGGTACAGTAAAAATGGAATTTCACTTTCTTCATTTGATTGGAACAAAAAAATTCTCATATTATTTGCAGTGTTGGAAAACACACTGAACCTTGTCAATTATGTCCTTATGAAAAATGCTCATTATTTCCAGTGTTGGAAAGCACACTGTCCCCTATAAATTATTTCCTTATGAAAAATGCTCACATTATTGTAGTGTGTTGGCATATGGCTTCTAGTGTTTTCATTGATGGAAACCTAAGTCATTGATCCAGTCCACAGTTTAGTATTGGTTCATACCAACAGAACAAAATGAAGATTAGGGTATTCAACTGGAGTTGAGTCTGTTGATCAAAATACATTATAAGTTTAGCAATTCATGTTGTGCATCTCAAGGAATGTGTTGGGTATTTGGAATACCTTATTCTAGATTTTTGTGTTGGTACATCAATCGGTGTTTGATCTAGGAGATCTGGTGTATTGATTTTTTGTTTATCACTTCTAGAAGGCTGACTTGGCGAATATAGCTGTTGTGGATGTTAAGGAGTAATTTTTTAAATTATTTTGTGTTTGAACATATTTATTTTGGTCCTTACTATGCTATGAATGACTATGGGTGGTGTGCATTAAGAATTAGATATGGATTTAGCCGACTATTGAAAAGCATTTTATGTTTTGTAAAAGTTGACATACGAATAAGAAAATCCTTGATTGCAGATATATACATATATATAAGATCAGTTGTATCATTGTGGACATTAAATCATATACGTTGTGAAGTATTTATTCGTGTGGTGTGAAATTCATAATATTTATGTGAATTCATTTGTGCATATAAGATTTATGATGTGAATAGCTAAGCAAAGATGAGCAGAGCAAAGCGAAGTGCAGAATCAGCCTGAAGGTCTAGAATCTGATCTATGAGCCTAACTAGAACTATAACCTGGCATGAGTGGATGCTATTACTTCAGTTCAAACCTTTAGATGGTCTTAATCTAAACATTCTGTAAGGCAGTGAGACTTTCTATTTTGAGCAGTGTGCCTAAATACAAGTTCATTCCTTTTGTGAAACTTATATAATTTGAGTACTCAGATTATGGATTAACCTCCACTATGGTTTTTCCCCTAATAGTGTTTCCACGTAAAATCCTTGTGTTATGGTGTTGTGGATGATTACTTTGTGTGTTTTATCTTTCCTTTGGTTTAATGTTGAAATGATTTAAATATCATGTTAATAAAGTTAAGATTTGTAGAACACTGATTCACCCCCCCTCTTAGTGTTCCCTTGAGTCCAACAATTGGTATTGGGGCCTAGTTCCTTGGAAGGAGTTTAGTAGATTGAGGTGGATCTTGGAATTTAATGGACTATAATAGTATTCAACAACAACTTTTGGTGGCACTTGATGACCTTGATTAGTCTAAAGCACAAATCCTGGAATTGAGAGAAAGTCTTAGGGATGTAGAGAAATTCATTCAGTCATTGAAGGATCAAATTGTTAAAACTAGAGAAAAGAGGAAGGATCTTTGTGATCAGATTAAGCAAAAAGAGAGAAAAAACATGGATGATGCTCACTTGAATCAAACCTTGAAGGAAATAACTGAAGAATGTGAAAAGCTTTCTATAGACAATGCTACCCTAAAGCATGAGATGGAATATATGGTGATGAAGCTGAATAAGGAGATTGAAGAAAGGAAGAAGAATGAGAAGAACCTTGCTCAATCCTTAAAATAAAAATCTAATGAATGCAGAAGAGTAAATGGAGAATTCATTCAGTTGGAAAGTGAACGGCAACAATCCAGAAATAATGAAGAAGAGCTTGAAAAGCATATTGTTACTCTTGGGAATGAACTCAATACTGCAAATGAATATAAGGAGAAGTTTAAGATGAGTTTTGCTAAGCTTGATGAACTAATTCAAATTGAGAAGAGTGGAAATGACAAGCGAGGTCTTGGATATGAAAAAGGATAAAGCTTTGGATCTGGAACAAAAGAATTTTAGGTAAGATAACCAGATGAATAAAGGTGGAAGGTATCTAGTAAGACGATCTAATGCTCAAAAGTTTAATGGATTTTTTTTTCTTGCAATAAATTCGATCATATGGCTGCTCCATGCAGAACTAAAATGAAATCAAGAGATTTATCATTTTTTGTTTAGTGTTTCAATTGCAAAAAATTTGGTCATAAATCAACTGAATGCATAAATGTGTAAAACTATTCTATCAGCAGAAGGAATGTTCAATGTTATACCTATGGAAGACTTGGGCACATTTCTAACCAATTAAAATCAAGAAGAAATTAATGGAATGATTGGTTTGGAAAATTAAATAATGTGTGCTACAATTGCAATAGTGGTCACATTGCAAGATTCTGCAAAAACAAAACTGTGGATAAAAGGGGTCCGACATACAAAAGAAAAAATGCATAGAAAGATGAAAAAGGAAAAGGGAAAATGATTTTGGATGAAATAATAAATAAGATGAAGAAGACATGGGTAAGGAAGAATGAGTATTATGTTGGAAATGGTTCTGCACCAGAACCCACTTCTTGTAATTCCTCCAAAAACTAATTTTAGGCCATTGGCCTAGGGGAATTTTTTCAAGAAAATCCTTTTTCCCCTATCCATAAGCTGGTACCGAAACGTGAAAGATTTCCAAAATATGTGTTAATGATCCACATACTTTTTGGAAAACATTAACTGGGATATTCAAGAAATTATAGGTCTGCAGAAGATTTTTTCTCTCATTGTCGAAGGGTATCCAGAACACCTAGGGCAAAGGCATTTATTAAAAGTATGCAAGCTATAAAAGGAAAGTTGAAACTCTCATTTGTCACTTTGCATCGAAGAAGAGAAGAAAGAAAAAACTTGGTAGAAAAATTTCAAAGGAGTGAAGTTAATTCAGTGGCGAATCTTGAAATCCATCAGGTATTTTAGTTGTTTTTGGAATTTCCATATAATTTGGTGTGCGGTTGTACGGAAGGAAAAATGGAACAAATAAAATGGTCAATCAATTTAGATGAATACAACAGTGAAAATATTAGAGCCGTAAGAAATTTTTTGTCGCTCGATGAATTGAAATGGGTGAGAGAAGCCAAACACAAGAATGGAACAAAACAATGCTCACATTATTTGCAATGTTGGAAAACACACTGTCCCCTATCAGTTATTTCCTTATGAAAAGTTATTTATTTTCCAAACATATGAAGAAATTTAAACACAATGTTTACTCTGAGACTTGTTATAAATTTTCAAGGTGAATTTCATTACATTCTTACTTTGTAAATAAAATAAAAAAATTCATTACATTCTTATTATTTTATAAAATTACAATTTGGAAAACACGATGTGTTATAAAACCTGCAAAACCCACGTATTGTTGTAAAACCATCTACAAGTAACAACCCAATTGGTTAGTCACCCCTTAGGTCAATTTGATTAGTTTTATGTATCCCTTACCTACAACTCCTTGAGATCCCCACCCTTTAGCTTAGGACAAGCACAAACATCACTCAGAACCGACTATGTTTTTTAGCCTACAATTATACTCCGAATTTTTTTTCATCATGTGAGTAAATTAAAACACAATTTTTACATAAGAAAAAAATGTAAATTTTTAAAGTGACTTTCATTATAGTTTTACTCTCTAAATAGAAAAAGGTTTTCATTACAATAATTGCAGGGTGGAAAACACTAGGTGCTATGAAACTTGCAACCCACATATTGTTGTAAAACCCTCTACACATAACAACCCAATTGGTTAGTCACCCCTTAGGTCAATGCAATTATTTTTATGTATTCCCCACTTGCAAATCCTCCCTAAGCTCTCCTCCCTTGAGCTTAGAACAATCCCAATGATATCACTCACAACCCCACTATATTTTCCAATCATATCATATGGTTAACTAGTTTATACTTGTTGATTTTAGGCTTTCACATTACATCTTAATGAACTCAATTTTGGATTGATAAAATTAGATTTTCATACTTCTTGGAACATTAAAATTTATAATATTTCACTTTATTTTAATAATATATAATTCAACCCTATATTACCCCTATAAAAAGGCCACTCCTTACTGACATAAATCCTCACTATTTCATTTCTCCACCTTCTTTACTCACAACCCCTTTGGTACCATTTCATTTTTGAAAATAATTTATATTTCTTGCAAGCCCCTATCAAGTAACCAACCTTCTTTCATTTTATCCAAACATAACCAATGATCTTATACATATCATAGTGACCTCCCTAAACATGTCCTATCCATTCTTTTAGAATCTCAATTGATCGTCATACTTCCTCATGCAGAAAAAAATATCCTATTCATTGTCATTCAACACCTCTCTCTTGTGTATACCATTAAGTCCTAGTTCATTTTTATAATTGATTTAAAGCACTAAAACATAAATAGAACACCTAATTGATATAGGTACCATCACAATCTTCTAATAATGTGCCCCTCCCTTGTTCATATGATGATGTAGTTAATTTTCTAGATGAACCCAAAAGGATTATGGCACATCTTTTGTCAATAATACAAATGTATTTTCCTACTTGTTACATAGACTTTGTGTTAGTATACACATCGTATTAATACTTTACATTATTTATAACCATCAAGGCATGTTTTGAGTGTATATTTGTATATTTTGAGGATGATGCATAAAATTAAGAATTACCACTATTTTTGTGATCGAATCCAATATTTTAGAAATTAAATTTCTTCTTTGTAATACTTTGGATACTAGTGCATGTGATTGAGACTATCTCTCTTTTTTCACTCATGGTTTAATGTTTCTTTAGATGCTCATATAGGACAGTAACATTACCTACACTATAACATTTCTATGCTCTAGGTCATATTTGTTTGTTATCACCCATGTGTTTTCTTCTTTATGTTATGAACTTTCATTTTGGCATATCTTTTTTTACTTATTACTTGTTATGTGGTACTTATTTTCTCTTTACTTGTTGCCATTTAGTAGTAGCACAATTTCAAGTGCATACTTTGGTTTTAGTAATAACACTAGTACAAAATATCTTATGTTAGCAAGAGTGCAACCAACCATATCAAAACATTTAAGCAATTCCATTTTGTTAAAGAACAAATTTTTTGGCCTCCATGTAGTAAGATTCTTTTGGGAGAACATAAAGTAGAGAGGGAAAAATGCATTTGAACTATTCTTTAAGAGGATAAAATTTCAAACATGGAAAGTTTATCTATTGATAACATCAATTTTACATAGATTAGATGTAAAATGATGCTACATAGAAGGGTTGTCATCCCCAAATATTTTATACAATTCAACATCATAGAAATGAGGAAGATATTCCTCAAATAAGGGAGAAAAAACATAAATGATAGTGGTTCATTCTCTACAATGAGATATTATGCATTTACAATAGTTTCAATGAGTTCAACATTTCTAGAGCTCTCATTTTTTTCCCAAATCTTATGTAAGGCTTCCTTTATATTTTGAATTCTTTCAAGTGCAAAGTTTGCTTCCTTTATAAACAAAAAACACCAAAAAATTGTCCTTGCCTTGTCATAACCTACAAAGCTTGAAAAAAAAAAGAGTCAAAACATATTATTATAGAAAAAAGGTAGAACTTGTTAAATCTCTATAAGAGAAAGAAAACATATTTCTCACAAGATAAATATCAGGCATAAACTCTGATATATAGAAAGAAATAAAAAATACTCCAAATTATTCTAAATTATTTTTAAGGTCCGAAGACAACTACTAGTTTGGAGCATTGAATCCATTTTTTAGCATGTTAGAAAATTGTTTTAACTTTTTTTCTCCTTCGTTACTATAATATGTTAGAAAATCTTTACTTTCATCTATTAGTGTGCTTTACAGTGCAAGATAATTAGTGGGACTTACAATGCATGTGTTTTTTATATTGAGATTATTAAAGATAGTTTTTGACATCAATCATATGTATTTTTTCAAATGTTTCATATCATATTCAGTGATCTATTGATAGAAAGAGGATAGTTAACACTAAATTTGAGCTCAAACATTGATTAAAAACACACAATTTATACCAAAAAGATAGAAAACTAATGCTAATTATATTATGATTATATTTCAAGCCTTTTAGATTACTATAATCCTTCAATTTGTGAAAAGAGTATAACCTACGGTCAAAAATAAATATGAATGAAGCTTCAACTTTTCTATGCATCAGAACTTAACATAGGATACAGTGCGCAGTTTAGGACTCAAATATATGACTAATACACTTTTTGACAATAATGCAAAAAATCATAGAAATAGACTTTTTTGGTCGCATTTATTTTTTATCGCTGTTCCCAGTTTTCATATATTATGTATATATTTTCTTATTAACTATTTTTCAAACGAGGCTAAAGTGTAGACATAATATTTTTTTGCTTCGTAAATAAAAAATATATTCTCAGAATCAAGATAGTATGTCAATGCAAGGGATCAGGTTTCTTATGACAAAAATGTGATGGGAAATCCCATATAGGTATTCTCATTTCTGTTTTTTTGGGTGCTATGTTACACGGGAGGTTTAGCTAATAATCTGCAAGATCTAAACACTCTTGTGCATAACAAGGCATTTAAGGAACTCTACCACAAGAAAACATGAATATTATGCAATGTCTCTCGCCACAATTACTCCTATTTCTCCACTATGGGCTATAAATTTATTGCTCTGATTGTTGGTATTCAAGTTTACAACGCTTCCATAATCTTGGTTTACCATAAAACTGGAGTCAAAGTGATTCTGCAAATAGATAATTAGACAAACTTTCTGCAAAGAAAAAGAGGAGAAGAGAAATGAAAATTAAAAATTCTGGATATAAGCACCTATTGTACCTTCTTCATAGTCAACCCTAAACTCTTTCATTGGCTTATTCACCAAACAAGTTAAAGAACAAATTAGATCTCATAAAATTATATAGATGTCTTTTTAAAGAAATACAGATATTCACATGTAATCATTTAGTAAAGAAGAGAAAAAAAAATGCATGTAAAAAAATAAATTAAAAAAAAAAGAAACACAAAAAAAACAAAGGAAAATAAGATATACAAATAAATTTCCATATTAGAGTTTGACCTGGAGGGAATGAGATTTGAAATCAACGCTCAACCTGTAAGAAGTTGATGCATAAATCAAAAACCATAGTTTAGTCTTAATCAACAAACAAATGAAGGTATGGATTTCTTGGTAAGTCGCAGCCTAGGGTGAAGTGGATCATTTGAGCAACCCAAATCATCGTTCGCTTAATCTTGGTCTTTTCCCCGATCAAAACACACACCCCATGAATGAGTGAAGGAAAAACTAGGGTTTGAATCGATTGGCTTTTTCTATTTATTTTCTATTCTAAAGCAAGATCATATGTCAAAAATTGGTAATTTACTGTGTCTCCTGAAACAAATGAATATCAATCATTTTTTATTTTTTTGATGAATAGGCAGATATCTATATTAATATAAAGATATAATTACAAATTCATAAAAAAAATGGGTGGTTAAAAGACACCCCGAATGTCACATAGATAGAACCCAAAAAAGCCAAAATATTATTTTTAGTTAAATAAGCAACACAAATTACCAGTGACTCATTTCAAATCTCCACTTTTAAAATCCGACTCTTTTTAAAAAAAATTGAAATGTCCACATGAGTCTTGGTTCGTCATTATCGTTCATTATCGTCTGTAGTTACCGTCAGTGCGTTTCGGGATCTTATGTTATAATTTTACATACATAGGTGTTTTTTTGTTTACGTTTTAGCTTTCCCCTAATTATATAGTTAATAAATTTTTTTATGATTATTATCAATATAATTAATATAATATTATGCTATATAATTAATCATATCTTATATTTAGAATTAAAAATTATAATAGTAAAATTATATAGTAATATAATTAATCATATTTATCATATTATATTTTATAAATAATATTTAAAAAAAATAAAAATATTATAATAATAATATAATAATCTTGTAAGAATTTATCACTATCTTCCACTTTGTGCGTACATTCATCCTATGCCTTGGAAATAAAACCAAAATAAATAAATAAAATAATATAAAAAAACTTTATTCTCATTTAAACTTGTAAAATATTTTCAAACATATAAAATCTATTATACCATTTTTAAATATTGAGGGTTATGTAGATTGCTAATATTCTTATACATAAGCTTAAATAATTAACACATAAAAAGGGAGGAATTGGATCGTGGGTTCTATTTTAAGTTTTAAAATGGTCAAAATGAGGGATAGGTATCAACAACCTAGAAGGTAAATACAACACGGTCTATTTTAAATTTTAAAAAATCCAAAATCAAGGACACGTGCCAACAACCTAAAGATAAATACAACACAATCTTGTAAATTAAGAAAGAAATAATAATTTATAATAATAACTTGAACATTAAAAAAACACACAATAAAGAATACCATTAAAATGAAACATATAAATATTCTAGGGAAATATAATTGACGAAGGAGAATATAAATCTTGCATAGTTCTCACTTTTGGTAGAGAATAAAAGATATCCACGTGATCTCCAATATTGTGTGGTTCCCTATATCCCCCTTCCTTATCAATATAAAATAATAATATTGAAAAACAATCAATAAAGAATGATGATTTAATCTAGTATATTTTATTAATTTTTTGTTTGAAATAATTATTTAATAAATTTTAAATATTAGTTAATATTATAATTATTTAAAATTAAAATTAAAAATGAGAATTGATTTTTTAATTTATTATGTTAAGTAATTTAATGTATAATTGGTTTATAGTTTATGAGATTATTTTGTATTCTTAATATATAAGAAGTAGTATCTATTTA
Organism: Sequoiadendron giganteum; assembly: GCA_007115665.2. Lineage (NCBI taxonomy): Eukaryota > Viridiplantae > Streptophyta > Pinopsida > Cupressales > Cupressaceae > Sequoiadendron > Sequoiadendron giganteum. Next base: position 393,016,998 of record CM021100.1, read on the forward strand.
TGTTTGGATAGAGATATATATCCTACCTTCTAAGAGATTCCAAATAAAATATGATGATTAAACATATTTCAATTAGAAATTAAATATGATCATTAAATCAAATTTTTATATAAAATTTTGAATGTAATTTTTCATTAATTTAATGCTCAACCATAATTAATAAAAAACATCACCAAATCTATATATAAAATTTAAATATCATTTAATTTTTTTGTTATTAGTACCAATAATGAAATATTAAAACACTTATATATGAAACTCAAAACATACACACACACACACACACACACACACACACACACACACATATATATATATATATATATATATATATATAAATTATATTTAATAATATAAACAATAATAAAAATCAAAATTTGTATCAAATATTTTTGATAGGTTACAAAATATTCTTGTTTTTCATTTGTACATTTAATCCCTACATATTTATTCCAAAAAAAAGAAAAAAAATTATATATTTTCAATCATCCAACATCAAATCAGATATCAATACACAATAAATTTAATTTGTTAATACTTTATTATCAAATGATACATTCAAAAAATATTTTATTATATATTTTGAATCATCCTGACATCAAATTAGATATCGGTACACAATATATTTAATTTGTTAATATTTTATTATTTTAAAATACTCATCTCTAAAATAAAACACTCATCTCTAGAACCACCTATCATTGAAATCATTGGTAAGTTTAGTCAATCAAAAGATTGAAGATAATTCATTTTTTAAATATTTTTTTATTAAAAAATGTGCATCCACTCATCTCTAGAATAAAAAGCTCATCTCTAGAACCGCATTGTCATTGAAATCATTGGTAAGTTTAGTCAAAAAATAGATTGAAGATAATTATTTTTTAAAATATTTTTTATTAAAAAATGTGCATCTCAACTTTGTAAAATTTTTGTAAAAGACAAATATTTAGTTTCATAAAAACAATTCTTACTTTCCCTGTTAAAGATAAATTGATTCCTGCCATAGAGGTACCAAAAATAATAGGTAAGTAATAATGATTCGTATAATGCTGAAAATTTAGGATGTTTTGTGCAAAGTGTTTCTAAAATGAATGGTATCTAATGTTTTGTTAACTATTTAATTGAAAATTTGAAGGCAATTAATTTTTATTTTTTAATTAATTAATAAATAGGATTAAATGTACAGTCTAATGGTTGGATAGAGGTTATCTCCCTAGAGTCAGAAAATTAATAAATACTGTCAAATGTGTAGTCTAATGGTCAAATGTGTAGTCTGAGGGAGACTGTGATGTGGTGTACAAACCTACCCACAACCAACATGCTTCATGTCTAAGGGAGAGGAGGCAATGGTGGGTAGGGTAACTTTGAGCAAGGGGTCCACATCATCACTATCTCAGTCAGCGTAATTTTTTTTGCTATATCTGTTAACCATCGAGATGGCAGTATGTGATTTTTTGGGGGGAAATTAGAGCACGTTTTCTAATGTTTAAGGGGTGCTTTTAAAAAACCCTACCAAAAATGTCTAAAAATTTGGCATATATCGATCATGGACATATGTATGACTAATGGTTGTTTGGCACCACGCTAGTATTGGCTCATTACAATCCTAGTAAATGTGCATTAACTACCACCCATTACTCCATTGTCGGTCTTAACGCCTACCACCTCAACATGCATTTCATTCGCTTGGTCTTGCTTTGGGTTCACGAAACATCTTTTGATGAAAACTTTATTCATTTTGAGTGGTTACATTTAGAACCAACTCTAGTTAGGATGGACATCGATGATGGTGATGCCATGGGTGAATGGTGGTGATGCATTTTTGGAGCTTTCTATGTTTATCAACACCACATTCAATATAAGGAAACTATTTAACTTCTTGCTATGCAGGTGAGATTGTGTTCCAACCTCACACAGGTAGTAACTATGCATTGCAAGATTTTTCTAATTTTTTCTTGTGATATTTTTTGGTTTAAATAGCTTCTGTTAAGTTGTAATGATTTCTTCGAGTAATGAAGCCTTATTGCAACTTATTCATGACTGCTTTTGTGTATATATATCTCTATACTGATATATATATATGTATATATATGTATATATATATATATATGTATATATATGTATATATATATATGCATATCTGTATATAGATATATACACACAGGAATGATGAGAAAATTTAATTTTCTAGCTATAATGCACCTATATGATGGTCGACTATGTGTATATGTGAGTATACATATATATATGCATATGTATGGTCGATTGCGTGTAAATGAGTGCATACACAAATATATAGGACCGTATATGTATATAAATGCATATATATCTATGTATACACACATATACACACAGGAACAATGAGCAAATGTAATTTTGCAATAATAATGCATCTATGATATGGTAGACTATGTGTATATGTGAGTATATAGATATATTTATGCATATATATGGTTGAGTGTGTGTATATGTGTGTATACATAGAGATATATACATAGACATATATATTTGTGTATACACACATATACACACAGTCTGCCATAATATAGACTTTTATTTTCATTTTATACCTCTATAATTTGTATATTTATAGTGGCAGTATTGGAAGTTAATATACTATTCACTACGAATAGATTCTGTAGGTAAAATATGGCCAACTGTGTATAGATTCAAATAAATGCACGCACACACACACACACATGCATATATGTTTGTGTGCATTTGTGTGTATATATATGCACATAGTTGGTCATTTACAATTAGTTAAGGGTTTCATGCACCTATATTTTTGGCCAACTGTGTGTATGCATAGACATACCATTCATGGGTGTGTACACCTCGACTGTTAAGGGTTTCATGCAAGTATGTTTTTACTGACTGTCTCCACCATTGTCGTGAACCTCTCACTCAAGAATTCCCAATCCCCATCGTCCACTCTTCCTTGTCCATCATCTTTGCCTGAATTGTGGAGTTTTTGGTAATATTTCATATCCATTTATAAGATTTTCGTAGTCAAATTAGTAGTCATTTTAGTTTTTTAATTGACTAAACATTTTAATATTATTAATAACATATATTTATATAATATTGATCAACTTAGTATTATAATAAGCATTAAAATATTATGTATGTATATGGATACACACATACATACATAATAATTATTTATGTATGTATGTATGTGTGTATATGATACATACACATACATACTTACATATTACATGTCATATGTATGTATGTATGTATAGTAGACACACATACATACATACTACCACAATATGTATGTATGTTTGTATACTATACATACATGCATGAAAATATGTCAGTTAATATACACATACATGCATGCATATTTTCTACACACATGTATGTGTGTATAGTATCGTATACACACATACATCTATGTATGTGTGTATGTGTGTATACTATACATACATAGAATAATATATCTGGCAGTTCATATCTATGGTTTTATGAAGGTCATGTAGTTAGTCATACTTAAGGCATTTATAGGTAACATACATACATTACTTTACTATGATGAATGCATGTATTCGTTGAAACCCATCATACACACATACATATTTTGGCCACAAGATAGGTGCATGGCACCCTCAGCTATGGAGTGTATGATAATGATCTAATACTTCCATTATATATATGCAAGTTACAGGTTTACAATTACATATGGAAAATATAAAGAAAATGATGTTTCAAATAGCCTTGTTCATTTACATTTATATGAATTTGATGCACAATTTAATTTATATTCAATTATATTCACAAGTGTGACAAAGTTTGATTTATAATATATATTGTTTGATTTAGGTCAATTAGCATTGTGGATGTGATAGTATAACATGCATTTCTTGTTTCATTGCACAAATACCCTTGTTCATTTGCAATCAACTCAATTAGATGCATGGTTAGTTTGTTCATCTAGTACACTCAATTCTCCCTAAAGAAATGTTGAATAGAGATACAATTAACAATAGTCATATGTATGCTTTATTTTTTCTTCAACTCTATTAGATGCATTGTTAGTTTATTCTTTAATTATCATATAATGTTTCATGTGTATGTGTATATACATATATATATATGTTTATGTATGTATATATGTATATGTAAATGGATATGTATATGTAAATGTATATGTATATATGTATGTATATGTATGTACATATGTATATGTACGTACATATGTATATGTATGTACATATGTATAGATTTTGTAAGGGCAATGGACCACTGGTGGGTAGGCAAATGTTGATAGTATTTTTCATGGATTGCTTGTAACGCCCCACCACGTAACCCTATAAGATGAAGAAAACACAACATAAGCGTAACATTTTTTTTAAGTGATAATAATAAGTAAAGTGCACTACACTTAACACATACATCCTCTAAGGTACGCGACAACTCTTACATTATGTAGACATGGAAAATGTACATTTTTAGTTTGACACACTTCATCCTGATTATTAATATCATTTCCTCTGGAATCAAACTCTCGGCATTTCATCATATTTTGTTTCTTAATTTAATAAATCATATTTATTTGATTAAGTCTTTCTCCTCTATGGATTAAATTAATCAATTTAATTTAATCAACCTTATGTTCCTGTTTAATAAAATAAATCATTTTATTTAATTGATCCCTAAAGTCCTCTCATTAAATTAAATTAATTAAACCTTATTTGATTTAATCTAACATTATCCCATTTAGTTAAATGAATCAAATCATTTATTTAAGTAAATCTTTCTTCTCAATTCTTGATTTAAATTAACTCATAAATTCAAGTTAAATTTGTCACATCATCTAATCCTTCATTAAATAATTCAAAATCTTGATTAAGTTAATCTCTCTCACTAAAATCCTCTAGAGAATGGGTGATCCCACAATAGTGGTGAACACTTTTGTGGAGGAAGGGAAAAGTCATTTTTTCCCTCTACACAAAGTGAAGGGGTTTGGCTGAACCAAAATGTTCGACCAAACCCCTTTGACATGTGAGCTGGAAATATTAAAATAAAGGGGTTCGAGTAATCTAGGGTTCCGCCGAACCCCCTTAATAGGGATTTAAAGAAAAAAAACCCAACATTTTCCCAGACCCCGTGAAATTTTTTCATTATTTTAGTGTAAATAGGTTCGGTCGAACCCCTTAAAGTAGGTTCGGCCGAACCCCTTAAAGAGGTTCGATCGAACCTGGGTTCGGCCAAACACCCTTTTTCCCCAATTTCCTAAAAAAAATGATTTTTTTCTGTAAAAAATTTGTCGTTCGAAGCTCAATTTGAAAATGAAAATGTAGAAAAATTCAGAAACCGAACTAGATAATGATATTCCTCGGAATGAGCTATCCGTCGAATATAATTTTAATATGATTTGCTTTTATTATGTATTTTATTTTTTAGTTTTATTAAACATAGGTTTTTCACTGAAAATAAAAATCTCTAGTCTGCACATGTGGAAAAATAGCAGATTATCAAAATAAAATTTTAAAAAATATGTTCAGGTTGGGTATTAATGTCCTTGATCCATTAAAAAAAAAAAAATTGAATTTCGATTCATACAGAAAAAGTTATGTTGTATACAGTCCGCCTATGTCTGAATTGCAATTGGTTTGACTTTGAAACTTGATTAAGGAAAAATAATTCAATAAAAAACTATGAGACCAAATTAAAGTGCTAGATACCATAGTTAAAAATCTAAATTCGAAAAAAATAGAATTTTATCCTTCATACAAAAAAATTTATGTTGTATACGGTGAGCGTCACTTTTTAAAAAAGCTGTTTTCTGAAAAGAAAATAGTTTTTGTGGGAGATGGAAAAAAAAGTGCAATCTGATTCCAAAAATTTTGAAAAAAATATTTTTAGAATCTAGATACAAAATGTGATGAGACCCTAGTTTGCATCATTTCCAAATTCCTCAAGGTTTAGTCGCTACAAGGGCCCGAAAGTGAAGATTTAGTTAAAAATAATAATTGCAGTGTCCAGTTTGCCCAAAAATTGTAAACCACTATTGTGGGATCACCTAAATGCAACTTGCACAATAAATCAATTACTTTCATTTATTTAAATCTCTATTTTCCCTCACATGCCATCAAAAAAGGAATATTCCCTCAATTTGAATTCAAAAAGTCCAAGTGGATTTGTACATCCAACAAGGCATTCACTCCTCTTACATGTCCTTGTGCATTGAGCCAAGTGGCATTTATTTCATTCTTTTTTCTCTCTCACATGTCATTTCTCAAATTTGAAATTCCACCTAATTGCATTTATTAGCACTTTGGCCAAGATGTGCATAGCCATCAACCATTCACATGGTGACAAGTGGCATTTGGCCATTGGGTGAAACTTAGTTCCACATTGCCCAAATCTAACCTTTTCTTCCAAATTCAAATCTATAAATTAGAGGTTTCTCTCTTCATTATGGGATCCACAACTTCATGCAAAGTTACTCTCTTAACATTGAGAGCCAATTTTGTGCACATCATCTCATCCATCTATCAATTTCATAGCTAGATTATGGTCAAATCTCATTGGGAGATTTGACCATTTCACAACCATTCACATTACAACTTAGGAGTTGGGAAAGGGCCAATTTCAACATTCAATTGGCACCAATTCCCCCATGGGATCATAATTTTATTGGCTTAATTAGGATTTACAAGCATCTATAAATTAGAGGTTTCTCTCTTCATTATGGGATCCACAACTTCATGCAAAGTTACTCTCTTAACATTGAGAGCCAATTTTGTGCACATCATCTCATCCATCTATCAATTTCATAGCTAGGTTATGCTCAAATCTCATTGGGAGATTTGACCATTTCACAACCATTCACATTGCAAGTTAGGAGTTGGGAAAGGGCCAATTTCAACATTCAATTGGCACCAATTCGCCCATGGGATCATAAGTTTATTGGCTTAATTAGGATTTACATGCTCTTTGTATTGTGTTCTTCATTTTCCTAGTTTGAGTTTTAATAGATGGATTTCTTAGGGAATCTCTCATGCTTGTTTGCATTTGATCTAACAATTTGACTTGTTTGTTGTTCTTGTGCAAGTGTAGGTTTAGGAGTTCACATTTTGGTGCTAGAAGGAGGGAATCTATCTTGTTCAATCAGGTTTTCCAAAAACTTCCACAGTTTTTTAATTAGTTTTGTAGGTTACAAGTTCGTGGCCCTATATCATGCCACATCTGTAGGTGTGATGCTATATTGTACCGCATCTCTTACAAATAGCGCCACACCTGCTCCCATGCTCAACTTTTGAATTTGCAAACTCGGTCATGAATTGACAGTTCCAAATTCCGCCGCACCCAGCCGCACGGCTCTATATTGTGCCGCTTTTGCAGGCGTTGTGCCATATCTCACCGCATCATCTCCCAAATAGGGCCGCACCTATTTCCTACCTCAAAATTTCAAAATTTCAAACTTCGCCGCCTCACAAACTATGTCACGTGACAAAATAGCACCGCACCCGCGGCCTTTGTTTCTGTAGAGCACCGCACCCAGTCAAACATGCGGCGCTATATAGCGCCGCCTCTATTCCAAAGTGCGTCACACCTGCTAACTATGCCACACCTACTAACTCTACCATGGAAAACAATCAGGTTTTAAAATTTAACATGTGCTTTTTGGTTTTGTGATTTTCTAACTTTTGACCTTGCTTGTTGTCTTTTTGCTCTCTGGTTTCTTTCATTTTGCAGGTTGGAGCAAGAAAAAAAGCAAAGTAGGAGGTTCATCATGACATCATGTTCTTTATATACAAAGTGTTTTTAAACACTAAAGTGTTAATCAACACTTCTTAAAGGATTTTAAATTCTATTTTTTAAGAGAAATTTGTTTACTTTTGTGCCTTAGAAATACTAATTTGCTTTTGGGTTTAAAAAGAACTAACAAAATTTATGTTTCCAAGAGTTTGCAAAAGGCTAAGAAGAACCTTAGGAACAACATACTAGATTTTGTTTAAAGGTTTAAGAATTGAACAAGGCAAATCTCACACTTCAAAATTGGTGCTTTAAAAAAAAACTCATTTCTTGCTTTGAGGATTAAAATGAACATGTGTGTTTTTTATGTCTTGTAATCCTTTTAACAGAGTAATATCATATAAAAGGCGTATGCGCTTCTCTCATACCTCACTACAATCTTGAGAATCAAAAGTATCTTTGTGATATTAACTTGTCAAAAGTATTACCTCCACACTTCATTTTTGGGGTTTAAAATTGAACAAAACATCTTGCGAGTGTGAGTAGGCTTATTGCATGTGTTCTCCCTTTGTTTCTAAACAAAGTTTGATCGAGCTATGTTCATACATTTACTCACTTTTTTTTATCTTGGTGGGCCTACCTTGTGGGAAAAAGTACTCACCCAAGGGAACAACCCAACCGGTAACACACTAAGGACAAGTGTATTTCTAGCCAGGATATAAAAGTGGGTACTAGAACAAAATCTAGTATCATGCGGTTGGCTCCGACGAGAAGGGAAGCAATGGTCTCTCACCACATGGGTTAGCCTCCATGAACAGAAAGTCCAAATTAAAACCCTTGTTTAAAAGGCCAAATCCTTATCTATTTTGTTGGTGCAAAAGGTCATGTCCTTTGAAGTCGCCCCACGTTATACATGCGGTTTTGTTGTAGAGATGAAAAGTATGCCATGGGAGATTCATGGGTACTGATGCTTGGCTAACTCGAGAAGTATGTGCATTGTAAGGGGGAGCCTGTGTGGTCAAGCATCTAGTCATCCACATAGAATATGCACAGTTGGATTCGTCCAAGTGGGAACCCAACAAAATATTGTCTCTTCATCCTAGGGTTATACATATGCTTGGTTCTCAAAACAATTGAAAAACTTGAACATTCACAAAGAGCTTCAAATTTCAAACCCCTTGGAGGAAACAAATATCCTTAACGAATTCAAGTACTCTTGCTTTCCCTAGGGATCATATCCTTAGATGTTTCTAAGTGCTTGGATTTTATCATCATTTGTTTTCACTAAGGTCAACCTAGGAGACTTTTGCCCTAATTTCCCTATAATGCACCTTGTGGGATGAAAAAGAAAGTGGTACATTCGACATGTAGTTTGAAACATAATCAAACAAGTTCTTTTGGTAAAACTAATTCACTAAGGCAAGATAAAAGACAAATTGGATCTCACATGTGTTGTCTCAAATGATTTCCCGAAAAGTCAAAATCCCAAAACCAAAGTTCAAGAAGCTTAGTTTGAAAGCTCATGAGGAGCGTCTTGAGAGACTTTTTGAATTTAGAGAAATATTGGTTTACAACTTTTACAAGAAGGCTTCAAGAAACAACCCAACTTTGTATGTATTCTACTATCAATAGAATCCTGAGCTTTTTGAAAGATTTGATTTCCTCACATAGGAAGTGTAGCATGTTCTTCAATACCGAGGTTTTGTAAAAAAGAGTTGTGTCTAGGTCAAGATCTAGGATCAAAGTCTTCACTCTCCTCCATCTCTCCACCAATCAAATTTCATCCCACCAGGCAAACTTTTGAGAAACTTTGGAAAATCATTCATGCTAAACTTAAAGGCTAAATCAACATCACTCTATTTTGGCTTAGCACACCTAGTCAAATAGTCTCATCCCTTGAACAAATTTACCTTTAGGATAACACAACTTCCTGAGGTCTACTAGTTCATGATCACCTTGGTTGGCTTAACACACCTAGCCAATCCATTCTCTTGTGTGAATTTTCCCTAGGGTAACACAACTTTTTAGGGTTTACAAGTTTCACCACAATCTTGTTTGACTTAATACACCTAGTCAAATGATCACAATCAATCCAAGCCTAAAATTTTAGCATAGAACCCTAAAAAGTTCTTCAAAATTTTCACTCACTTCATCCATTTATCTCATCACCCCCCCTTTTTGGATCCTATACTTTTTCCTAGTTCTTCTCTTTTGGGCCTAAAAATTAAGATCACATGATCCCCATTTTTATGGTTCAAAAAAGATCACAACACAAGAGGAACATGGAAAACATCAACGAAATACCAACTTCTAGTGATTTAGATCAAGTAACCACCGAAATAAATCTTGCAGAATCAAGAAATCCCCCAAAGAACTCTTCTCTACCATCACAAAATCCTCAAGAGGAAGGCTATGAAGAGGACATCATCGATGAAGACATGGGAATGACATGAAGTGAAATAACTGAAATGATTCAAAATCCAAAAAATCATAGAATTGTCAATGATATGCTTAAAATTAACCCTTCTCTATACTTACGCACGTTAACGGAAGGAGGGATCCAATTCCCTTTTGACGTTGACGTAAGCACTAGTACGGAAAGGCCTCTTACAAGCATGCCCCAAATGTCAACTCCAGATATCACTCAAGAAACACCTCAAACCATATCAAAAATCACACCAACCTCACCAATTGTGAACAAGGGAAGTGCAATGTTTCGTGAGTTACAACAACATTGCCTTATAAACAACAAAGAGGTAAGTATCTGCACCACACCAGAAAACTTTGTTCTCTGTGAATCCATCGCACCCATACATCCCACTCACCTTCCATAATCATGCGGAATCCTCCTCATTCCATGCAACACTAGCTTATCCATTAGACATACAAACTTCTCTATCACAAGGAGAAGGTGGTTTGTTTGGAACAATAGGAGTCACTGACCCGTTCTCCTTCCAGGGGATCATATCATCACTCTGTCCATTAGCATTCGCATCTATATCATCTCTAGGGTTGGGTCTTCCCCCCTATCCTTGACCATTTTCTCAAATCAGGGCAATCCGAGCATCACATTGAATCCTCTCCTTTTGCCAGAAGTATCACAACAACAAGTGGCAACCACTCAAGCCACCATGGTCAACACATCAATCGGTCCTCAAATCTCCCAATGGATGCCTTCTCAAGGACCAAGCATCTCAACCACACCACCAACGGCCCAAATCTCGACCATCAACACTACCAAACCATCTGTCACAATGGTTGGCATCATTCCCAAACCACCACCAATCCCACCAAAGGCTAATGGGACAAATTCATTTATCACCATGATCCAAGCCATCCAAAAAGCTAATCATCAGAGGGTACTAAAACAAAACCAACAAGTTGCACAACAGGCTACTCAACAAGCGCAAGCACAACTAGCTACCCAGTAAGCTGCACAAGCCTCGCAAGCCACACAAGCTGTGTAAGCGGCTCAAGCAGCCCAACAAGCATAAGCACAATACCAAGCGCAACTACAAGCAATCCATCAACAAGCATACCAACAAGCCCTGTAAGACTTTCAGGAACAACAACAAGCTAAACAACAAGCTTTATTGGCCCAACAGTAGCTCGACCAACAACAAGCTTTGTTGGCACAACAGCAGCTCGACCAACAACAAGCTTTGTTAGCACAACAACAGCTAGACCAATAGCAAGCTTTATGGGAACAACAATAGATGGACTAGCAAAAAGCTTTGTTGGAACAATAGCAACAAGATCAACAACAGGCGTTGTTGGCACAAATGTAGGTGTATCAGCAGGCCTTCAATGCATAATAGAGCTTGCGACAAACCCGCACCAGTACACCTCCCACAAATCAAACACCTCAAACACCTCAAAACACATTCATCCCACCTCCCGATCCACATAACGATGTCGCAACACAAATCAAACTGCTCTTGCAACATGTGTTGGACCTCCAATAAGTGAAAAAAAACAAGAACACCGGGTAACCTATGTCCCTACCTATTCAACAAGGATCTCACAATGTTACCATTCCCAAAGGGATTAAAAAATCCCCAAATTTGACAAGTACAATGGAATGGGAAACCTTGAAAACCACATAAGTGAATTTCAAGTGCATTGCATGGAGGTGGCATACGATGACACATATCTAATGCAACTTTTTCCCCAAAGTCTGACTGGTCCTTCCATCGAATGGCTTTCTCACCTACCCACAGGTATTAAAACATTCCAGGAAATTGTGGAAGCATTCCTTAAAAATTATGCCTTCAACATGGGTGCAGATGTTAGTTTGGAAGAACTATCAATGCTCAAACAAGGAAAAGGAGAGCTATTCGCATCCTTCTTGCAAAGATGGCGATCCAAGGCCAATAAAAGCAAGTGGACCATGTCAGAAGAAACACAAGTTTACACAATCATATCCAATCTAGATGAAAACTTGGCATTCTACCTAAAAATGCAATGCATCACATCGTACGATCAATTGATCCCAGAGGCACTCAACATTGAAAGAGCCCTTACTACGCGAGGAGGCACATCAACATTCACTCCACCATAGGATAACCACCCATCCAACAATTATAACGACAAACCTCGAACATGGTTGAGGAACAAAAATATCACAAACGACAGCGTGGTCAATGCTAAAGTGGTCATCAGTGCCCCTAAGCAGAATACCTAGACCCATCATCAACCATAAAATCATAATTGCAACAATGTACAAACTAATACAGTGGTAGCACAACAACAATCACTTCCCACCAACCAAATCAACAATCTAAACAACCAAGGAGGACCACCTCTCAGAGGAAAATTTCCACCCAAGAGAAAGTTCACGGCTCTTGGAGAATCAATTGAATCCATAATGAAAAAATTGGTCATGGAAAACCTAATCAAAGTCTTTAACTCTGAGCAATACGTGAAATCCATGACGAAACCACCATGGTACAATGAAAACCTCCTTTGTGATTTTCAAAAGATCAAGGGACATACCACCGCAAATTGCATGAGGCTAAAGAATATCATCCAAGACCTCATCGAAGACAAGATCATAAACATCGAACAACCTACCGGAAATCACGATCTCAAGATATACACAAATCCGATGCCGAACCAGAATCAAGGAAATGGTTAGGGAAACAACAAAGGCAAGCAAAAATATGCTAGCGCTAACCTAGTTTATGAAATAGTCATGGTTATTAATGTCAAAGGAGCCAATGTCAATTGTGGAGTCACCACACGTGGTGGAAAGGTCACCATTATAGGGGCGCCATCTAAAACCCCCAATTCAAACACAAAAGTCATCCCCTTTAACTATAACATCATCGACCAGCTGAAAAGAACTCCCGCATAGATCTCCATCATGGAGCTGTTAAAAATCTCCACTGCCCATAGGCAAATTCTTGACAAAGCGTTAGCAGCATCCACCGTCTCTGCCACTCTTGACACAGAACAGTTTCAGGCTATGGTTGGTAATATCGTCACCCCTAATCTCCTTACATTCTCTGACCAAGACTTCCCCCTGCAACCATCTCATAACTGTGCACTTCACCTTCAAGTGTTGGTCCACAAAAAGAAATTTCAAAGAGTCCTGGTGGATGGAGGTGCATGCCTTAATATTTGCTCTCTCAAACTTATAAAGAATTTGGGATTCACCAAGGATTCCATTAACAAGAACAAGAGCTTCACAATAAGAGCATATGATGACCAAGAAAGAGTGCCACATGACACTATTAAAATCCCAATCGAAGTGGGACTGACAACCATGGAAACTACCTGTCAGGTCTTGGATCTTGACTTGCCATATAATATCCTCCTAGGATGACCATGGATCCATGGAATGAAGGCGGTTGCTTCAACATATCATCAATGTTTCAAATTCTCACACCAAAATGAGGAAGTCACTATATACGGTGATCCTGAACCTTTTGCCTACTACAAAACCTTAGAAGCCAAGTTTTCTAAAATCCCTCAAGTGCCGAAAAATGATGAAGGCCTGTCCACAGCATACATAGACTCAACTAACCTCGCCTCCACCTTTGTGACAAAAACACCCGCCGTCCCTAATATATCTGACATCAAAAACATGATCCAAGACAATGGATGTAGAGACTACAAAATGAAGAGTGCATTTGTTGTAGGAGAATTACCACAATCTCCTAGATCACATGGGAAACCTCGATCAACTAAAACACCCATTCACACCCTTAGGGTAGATCCTTCTAGATTCCTTCGTTGGGGAGACCTAAGTCTAGAAAATTTTGATGAGGAAGACATCTCAAGCATGACATACCATGATGAAGGACCCACACACACACTACCCATGGATGAAACCAACAGAGGATTGCAAATGATGTATGGTATGGGTTATAACAAGAATGAAAGCCTTGGAAGAAATAGTGATGGACGGCTAGAGCCCATCATTGCAAAAAGAAGAATAAGGAACCTTGGCCTCGGATGTACTCCCCTAGCTATAACCATACATGGTAGAGGTACTCCCAATAGGGTAGTCAGATCTTCCCCTGAAGTATCAGCAACCACCCTTAGGTTACCCGTATGCATAGGTCTTCCCTTAGACAACTTTACCTTTGATGTGACCGATGTCTATTCCAGTAGTGACAACGAAGACACCATAACTCACCTTCCTATTCTATTAAAAAATTCTTCTTTACTCATGATTAGTGCCTCACCTACTGAGCCAATTAACCAAACCCATAAAATCAACCTAGTGTATCCTCAACTCATCGATCATGACCAACTAGGACATCCAATTCTTGATTCATTCAAAAATGATGAGGCGCTCTCATAATTTATGGGATTAAGGGATACCATTCGAGGTGGAGATCACAAAGAATGATTTGGCATCACACTAAACATTCACGCATACTATGGGGAGACGATTGAATCCTTCAGTCGCAAAATAAAAAGAATGAGAACAAACTCAGAGTTATTGAGTGAAAACCACACTGTGGCACTCTCTGACCAAATAATAGTAAAAATAAAGAACGCATATGACGGTGAAAATCTCTCTGAGGCGCCAGAAGATGAAGGCTTCAATCTCCCTCCTGCACCACTACATCAAGAGAAATCAATAGTTTTGGTAGAACGATGTAATCTAGACAACTTGGGAATAAAGGAAACACTACAAATCACCTTTTATGCTGAGTCATTGCTAACAAAGGAACAAGAGTTACTGGTAGCATTTCTAAAAGAAAGAAAGGTAAAATTTGCATGGACCTATGCCAATATGCCAGGTTTTGATCTGGAAGTTGTAGTTCACCATTTGGCTGTTTATCCGGGAGAAAAGCCAGTTAGATAGAAATTGAGAAAAATGCACCTGCAAATAACTTTGCTAGTCAAGATAGAGCTACAAAAACTCTTGGATGCTAGTTTTATACACCCAATTGATTATCCAGAATGGGTATCCAATCTTGTACCAATTTATAAACCCAATGGAGGCATTCACATCTGCACCGACTTCAGAGACCTCAACAAAGCATGTCCCAAGGATGACTTTCCACTACCAAACATTGATATGATAGTGGACATGACGGCAGGACATGAGATGCTATCACTGATGGATGGCTTCTCGGGGTACAATCAGATTATGATCGCAAAAGAATACCAGCACAAAACAACATTCACATACCCTTGGGGTACCTATTGCTGGAATATGATGCCATTTGGACTAAAGAATGTGGGTGTAACGTACCAAAGAGCTATGACACTGATC
Organism: Sequoiadendron giganteum; assembly: GCA_007115665.2. Lineage (NCBI taxonomy): Eukaryota > Viridiplantae > Streptophyta > Pinopsida > Cupressales > Cupressaceae > Sequoiadendron > Sequoiadendron giganteum. Next base: position 393,032,443 of record CM021100.1, read on the forward strand.
TTCCATGACATGATCCATAAAATAGTGGAAGACTATGTAGACGACATATTGGAAAAATCCAGGAAAAGACAAGACCACATAGCAGCCTTGAGCTCTATCTTTGACAAACTAGAACAATATAAGGTCAGATTAAATCCCAAGAAATATGTTTTCGGTGTGCAATCTGGAAAATGTTTGGGCTACATAGTGTCAATGAGGGGGATAGAGGTGGATCCCAGAAAGGTTAAGGCTATCCTTGATATGGAAGCACCAAGAACACCGAAACAACTCAAAGGACTGTAAGGTAGACTCCAATCCATCTAGAGGTTCATAGCACAACTAACAGATAAACAGATTGCCTATTCACATTTGCTCCATAAGGGAGTATTATATATGTGGGACGAAAAATGTGAGCAATCATTTAGCAAGATCACGGAATACCTACTTATGCGACTAGTACTAATGCCATCCATCGTAGGGAAACCATTGATTCTATACATCTCATTAACGACAACTGCCCTTGGTGCCCTTTTAGCCCAACATGATGAAAATGGGACCGAGCAGACCATTTATTATATCAGTAGAACAATGGTATGGCATGAGCTCAATTATACGTCAATAGAAAAAGCTTGCCTGGCAATGGTGTTTGCAGCCCAAAATTTTAGACACTACATGCTAGCTCATCAAATTAAGCTGATTTCCAAAATAGACCCCCTCAAGTATCTATTGTCAAAAGCAACACTTACAGGAAGAATGGCTAAATGGGTTATGATACTATTAGAGCATGATATTGAGTATGTAGAGAGAAAAGTGATTAAGGGACAAGTCATTGCGGACCAGCTAGCAGAAGCTCCAATAGATTCAGAGAACCCACTTGTATCATAATTTCCAAATGAGTCTATCTTCAATCTCAACATAGCTGACCATTGGAAGCTCTACTTTGGTGGCTCATACACACAACATGGGTCAGGAGCTGGTATCTTCTTTATTACCCCGCAAGGAGATTGTATTCCTAGATCCTACAAATTGGCATTCCCATGCACTAACAACATCGCCAAGTATGAGGCTCTAACCACAGGTCTCAAGATTGCAGCACAATTGTAGATCATGGCACTAAAAGTCTATGGGGATTCACAGCTTATCATCAACCAATTCAACAGTGAATACCAAATCAAGGATGACAAGCTCACACCATACAAAAATTGGTAGAAAGCCTCAAAGAATCATTCATTGATATAACATTTGAGTAGATACCGAGGGCTAACAATAGAGCAACAGATGCCATGGCAACAATCAGATCTTTGTTAGATATTCCACGCAACGTCTCAAAACATGAATTTTTGGTTGAGTAGCTTCTCGTACCCACATTCGAGGTACCAGAATCGGAATATGCGTGTGAACTCATTGGTCCCGATGATTTTTGGTATCATGAAATTTACACCTACCTGAGATTAGGAATCCTCCCAGTTGACATGATGCCCAACCTTAAAAGAACCTTTATCAAAAGAGCCTCACATTTTGTCATCCTAGGAGAAACCCTCTACCATAGAAGCATTGAGGGGACCCTGTTGCATTGTCTAAATCTTGAGGAAGCCTTGACTGCTCTAATTGAGGTACATAATGACACATCTGGTTCCCACTCGAGTGGTATGACCTTGGCCAAGAAACTGCTGAGAACTAGATACTATTGGCCTACCATGGAAAGAGAAGCACATGAATTTTTCAGGAAATGTCTACAATGTCAACAACATGGAGACCTTATCCATGCACCAGCTCAAGAGCTCCACCCTTTTGTAACACCATGGCCATTTTCAGAGTGGAGGCTCGATCTCATTGGCAAAATCACACCCACCTCATCCAACGACCACAAATTCATTATCACTTCCACAGAGTACTTCACGAAGTGGGTCGAAGCAATTCCAATGACCTACACAACCGGAAAGCAGATATCCAAGTTCATCCCGAACTATCTCATTTGTCGATATGGTGTCCCCCAATCCATTATCTCTAATAATGGGACACCTTTCAACAATCAGGATGTTCGTGACTTGTGCGAAAAATTTAAAATCCAACATCGCTTTTCCACCCCATATTACCCACAAGGCAATGGCCAAGCAAAAGCCACTAATAAGACCATTCTAAAAATCCTCAAGAAAACAATCAATCACTTTGGTCGTGACTGGCATCTGCAGCTAAATTCTACCTTATGGGCCTACCACACCAGCATCCACATCTCGACAAGCACCACCCCATTCTCCCTGGTCTATGGATCAGAAGCCATCCTCCCAATTGAGATCGAGCTCCCATCACTGAGAATATCACTGCAGAACCTCATTATAGATGAGGAATATGATGTTTCAAGGTTAAACGAGCTAGAACTACTAGATGAATGGCGTATGGAGGCCTTAAATCATCTTTAGGTGCATCAAAATAGGCTTAAGAGGAGCTACAATAAGAAGATCAAAAGACGAACTTTCCAAGTTGGCGACCTTGTGCTAAAAGAAAACTAGAAAAATGTGCCAAACCCGGATAGCAAAGGAAAATTTGAACCCAACTAGTTGGGACCTTTTTTCATCACAACAAGTTATAAATCAGGAGCATATCAGTTGTCAACACCAAAAGGTGAGTCTCTGTAGGAGCCTCTAAACAACTCTCATCTCAAAAAGTTTTATGCCTAAACTCTTGCAAGGTATAAAAACAAAAAATACAAAAAAAAAAAAATCAGAAAACCTCCTGAAAAAAATGGTTACCTTGATGAAAACCTAGCAAACAAGCATCTTGGCGATAACAAAAAAATCAAAAAATGCAAAAAATCCAAAAAAATTAGAAAAAGGATTGAAAAAGAAAAGGAAAAAATCGTCCTCTAGTGAAAACCACTTCAGTGGCACTTTGGACAAGTACTTTGGTGAAAACCTGGCAAATAGGCACCAAGTGTAAATAAAGCACTCCCCATCCACTAGGATCTGCGTGACTCACTCCATCACATTTCATTAATCCTCCATCCACCCATCCGCTCGCATCCATACCATAGCCTAAGCTGATACCCATATCATATTCCACCATAGTACTACTTGGCATATTCCTAAGGTCAGTTTGTCCTGCCTTTATCGAAGTAGTCTATTGCTTAAACACAAGGGGCATGTCCTTGAAACTAGCAGTGGATTAGATTTCTGTATATCTTTTGTTCTCCTCCCAAATTCATCGAAAAAAACCAAAAACATTCAAAAAATCATCAAAAATCCAAAAACATGTCAAAATATCAGAAAATATTCAAAATTCATCATTGAGTCTTGTCAGTCTTTCACCTTGTTTGAACTACATCATCTCTGAGCTTGAACGTAGGCAAGGTTGATCTTTGATCATCCCCTGAGACATTTAGGTCATTCCTTTAGGCGTTCGTCGCATTAGCATTCCTTTTCCTGTCTAGTTTACATTTAGGTTAGTCCTTAAGCGTCCGTCGCAATAAAAATGGCAACTTGTTTACCCATCTATCTCATCGGCAATCAAGTTTGTCATCAGTCCAACTACGTGGTCTCTGCGTGTATAACATAGGCAAGGCTAATCTATGGATCAGCTCCCGAGACCCCTAGGATAGGTCTTTAAGTCAGTGTGTTCATAATAAATCTCGAAAATACCAAAAACATTCGTAAAACATCTCAAAAATTCCAAAAACAGCCTCAAAACATTTGAAAAACCCAAAATGGTGCATCCATTCCATCTCGCTTTCACCGGTCAATTTTCATCACTCATAATAAAATTAATCACTGCCTTCATCCTTTGGTGAAGCAATCAAAAGCAAGTCTAGTAGGTTCAAAAGTGAACACCTAATCGTCAAAGTCTCAAAGTCTAAGTTAGTAAGCAAGTAGGTTGATCAACTCAGATTATCAATAGCTTATCATCCAATCAATCCTACCAAAACCTTGATCACAATATGTCCTAGGATGAAACTTTCCCACGATGGACATAAGCGTCAAGTACCCCACAATAGTTTAGTCTTAGCTAGCGATATGAAGAACATTAGCTTGTTTGTTTACGTAACTTTATCTTTTGGCTTATCTTATTTGCACTCATTTCAAGGACCTCTCAATGATGCCTAAGCAAAACAGGTTTAGAGAGAAAGGAATGGGGGAAAGGATTTTTGTCTCTTTTATCTAAGATGCTTGTGGGATACACTTGTAAAATAACTAAGTCATAAATTATTTTGTTTGGCTTGTAGGAAGGATATTTTAGATATCTTGTTGACCAAAGAGGAAAGCTTGCTTTCCTATGTTTTGGTCTGAGATGTTTAGAGTGTCTGAACTATACCCTAAATAAATTATATAGGCTAAGTGTGAACAAGAATACTCCTATTTTGATTGTCAAGTCAAATTCCATCACACTAGGTACCACACCATCTTGGTTCTTTATACCTTGGTGCATCTTACCTAGGTGTGTTAGCAAACATAACATAATTGACCCTTTGAAAATCCCAACTCCTAGAACGCAAATCACCATCATCGCAACTAACTCTCTAATTCTAAATTTTTTCTATCTTCTCTCCATACTAACATGGTATCATGACAGTAATCAGACATTTCCAATGCACACTCTGCATACACCAGATCATTAGTATAGAAGGCATATTGCATCGTATCATTACCTTAAGTTATGAGGAATAATATAAATTTGTTATTCTAAGCATCTTAAGAAATCATGACATTCTATTCATACATGCATCACATTTATCAAATTACATATCATTTATCATTTGCAACATCATTTACCATTTTACCACTTATCACTTATCATTTATCATTTGCATACATATCATGTAAATGCATAGAAAAGATACAAAAAGGAACATCTCATAGCATATAGGAACTTAAGCACTGCATATCATACATCACATATCGTAAAGGGGTAAATCATCTCATATATCATCAAAATATGTACTGTCATGATACAAAATCAGGATCAAGTGTACATCAAAATACATGGTACAAAAGGGGCAACAATACTGCCCATGAATCAAAAATGCAAAACTATCTATGATCAAAAGGGCTAGCCCTACTAGCTGCAGCCCTCTCCCACCTACCTGTCACCATGATCCTCCAACGATCACATCCCTGTCTGCTAGGAGAAGTTTGGCACTCTGCCTACTACTGGCACTGCCGATAGTACTTGGCCTCACTGACAACCTCTCTATATGCCCATAGATCAACTGATCAGCCTCGAGATGTGAAAGCTATGCTCTCTAACTTCCTCCACCGAGCAATCTCCTGATTCCTCTTGGATCGTTCCTGATCTCTCTCAGCAGTAACTGCAACAACCTAATATCATGCCTAATCTCTCTTTGTCGTCAAGACCTGTACCTGGCCCTACAGCTGTTGAATCAATGTATCCCAAGGATCTGGCTGTACCACTAGCTGTACTGCTGGCTGTGCTGCTGGCTGATGTTGTGGGACCACCTGGGACTGCTCATCTTGTCCTATTGGCTACTGTTGTGCCTGGTCTCTTGGAGGTGTCTGTTGGGGAGGTGGTACACCTCCTTCCCCTGTCCCTGACCTCTGCCTGATGCCCTACCCCTGGCCCTCCGATGTGGGATCACTGCCCTAGGAACTGTTAACCTCAATGGAGGTCAGAACCATGCTTTGTATGCCGAAGTGACCCCTACATTTGCTGCCCCTTGATCATATGGCCACGGTTGGGCCACTAACTACATGAACGAGGACATTGCCTCGGCTATGGGAATGGGCTACCCCCATGTTGTCTCCTTCATAGTACGGGCAAATATTGCCATGTACTGATCATCGAGCTTGTCTTGCATCTCGCCAAACTATCTGGCTACCCTATTAGGAAGATACCTCTCTATCATAGTATGGTCTTGGCCCTGCATAAACCTGTCCTGACGAGCAAATAAAAGTTGTTGTGCATCATCATACCATGGGCCTATGCCCATCCATGGCCTCCAGATGAACTCTGGCATCTCGTCCAAAACCTGCCACCAATAAGCCACACCACCTGTGCCGGTATGGGTAAAGTGAATCTCGACCCCGCCATATCGCCACATAACGAGATCATCAATATCAATAATAACTGGTGTCACACCTAGGCAAAGCACTGGGATCCGCTCCCATGCCCAAATCTATAGGAGGGTAACTCTGACCCCAAGAGTCCGACTATCCAGGTAAGCGAACTCATGCAAATATTTGTACAAAAAGGCCAATAATATTGGTCCCCAGGCAAAGAACTCTCGACGAACGCACATCCGCTGCCATGCCAATCCCCAACTCAGACTAAAATATCGGCCACGCTGATCAGGCGCTACGAGACCAAAAATAATGGCAGCTACAATCAATCTGTAAGTAGGAGCCTTGCCTCAATATCGCTCCAAGTCTATCTGACCATCACAAAGGATAAGCTCATCAACGCCCATAACATCAAAGCAGGCATCCCTACCCTCCTCCGAATTGTAGATCACTCGGGCTCCATGGATTGGTAATCGAAGCATGCGCTAGACATCCTCAAGGGTAATGGTGGTCTCGCCAGTTGGAAGATGGAAGGATGATGTCTCACTGTGCCACCGCTCGGCTAGGGTAGTCATCATACCCAAATGTGCCCGAACAAGAGGGACATACGCAACATACCAGAGCCCGAGAATCCCAAGCTACTCTTGAAGATATACGTGCATACCCTGTAGTCTCCTGAGTATCGACCATCGATGCTCCCTCGAATGAAGGACCTTGAGACTCTCCTGCACAAGGGAAGGTACCGCATCAGTTTCCCTAAAGAAAATCTACTACCCATGCCATATTTCGCATTTGGAATAGTAAGTGCGGCGTTGTTCACAAATGCGATGCAGATTGTAAAGTTCCAACCTGCACTGCGCAGTGGACTTTGGAGCACCCCTTTTGACTAACTTTGTCGTGTGGTGCTATTTGTGCGTGTGGCCGGGTTTGAAGCTAAGACCCTAATTTTGCAAACAGCGTTGCACGATGCTCTTTGCATATGCAGTTTAGTATGGGACCACGTAGCCCCAACCTAGCATTTTTCGTAGTGCTATATAGCGTTGCGCCGCCTAAACCAAACCTAAACCCTATTTAATGCACGAATAATGAGAAAATTGAAAGTTGGATAGGGGTATATACCATGGGTCCTATGACGACTGGCCGCTGGTGCACTCGTACCCTCTCTGACATGTGCTTGGGAAGCTGTCGTTGTGCCATCTCGACTAAGACTCAGAGCTCAAGGTGTCAAATTTTCAAAGGACTAAGATTGCAAATGCATTGAAAGTGACCCCTCAAGGTCTATTTATGCCTAAAAATTAGGGTTTTGACCTAATTTGATCTTCCAACTAGGATTTTGGTCCCTCGATCACGTTTTCATCCAACCGAGGGCCATTCTGCATCGTTTTTGGCATTTTAAATGCGTTTTTTGATGATTTGGGGCATTTTGAGACTGTTAGTTACCTTATCCACCTTTTTTCATGAGATCATCCAAAAATTAAAAAATTTCGTCTGATCTCTTGAGGGGGCAGTATACCAGCATAATTCTTCCACAGGGGCAACAATGGGACATCTGAAAAATTGAGAAATTTTGAACTTTTGATCATAGTAGTTTATTATTTCAATCAATGCAACAAGTACATTGCTTCAAAGAGGGGCAAAATGTAGACATGGAAAATCTACATTTTCAGTTTGACACACTTCATCCTGATTACTAACATCATTTCCTTTGGAATCAAACTCTCGACATTTCATCATATTTTGTCTCTTAATTTAATAAATCATTATTTATTTGATTAAGTCTTTCTCCTCTATGGATTAAATTAATCAATTTAATTTAATCAACCTTATGTTCTTGTTTAATTAAATAAATCATTTTATTAAAGTAATCCTTGGGTGAAGCCACAATAGTGGTTTACAATTCAAGTGAGGAAGGAAAACTCACAAAAAATGACCCCAAGGAAAAAAAAGTGATTTTAGGGGTTCGAACGAACCTACTGGTTCGACTGAACCAAAAAGGGGTTCGCTCAAACTAGGGTTCGACCGAACCCCTTTGAATCTTGGTTGCCAAAAAAACCAAAACAATGCATAGGAAAGGGGTTTGAGTGAACCTCTTTGAAGGGGTTTGCTCGAACCCCTGTGGGTTCGAGCGAACCCCCTTATCTCTCATCCCCTATCTTAGACACAAAAATAAATTAAAAAATTGGTACTTTGGAGCTCAGGTTGAGGATGAAAATGGAGGAATCTTGTCAAACCCAACTAGAATCAGGTAGTCATCAGAACGAGCTATCCAACAAATATAATTTTAATATGTTTTGGTTTTATTATGTCTGTGTTTTTTTAGTTTTATTAAACATAGGTTTTTCACTGAAAATCAAGCTCTATGTTCTGCACATGTGGAAAAATAGCAGATTATCAAAATAAAATTTTAAAAAATACGTTCAGAATGGGTATTGATGTCCTTGATCCATTAAAAATAAATAAATTGAATTTTGATATATACAGAAAAAGTTATGTTGTATACAATCTTGCTATGTATGAATTGCAATTGGTTTGACTTTGAACCTTGATTAAGGAAAAAATATTTAATAAAAAAATATGAGACCAAATTAAAGTGCTAGATATCATAGTTAGAAATCTAAATTCGAAAAAATTAGAATTTTATCTTTCATACAAAAAAAAGTATGTTGTATATAGTCAGTGTCACTTTTTAAAAATGCTATTTTTCTGAAAAAAAACCAGTTTTCGTGGGAGATAGGAAAAAAAATGCAATTTGATTCCAGAAAATTTGAAAAAAATATTTTTAGAATTTACAAAAAAAATGTGATGAGACTCTAGTTTGCATCATCTTCAAACTCCTCATGGTTTAGCCACTATAGGTGCCCGAATATGAAGATTTAGTTAAAAATAATAATTTCAGTGTCCAGTTTGGCCAAAAATTGTAAACCACTATTGTGGGATCACCCCCCTAAAGTCCTATCATTAAATTAAATTAATTAAACCTTATTTGATTTAATTTAACATTATCCCATTTAGTTAAATAAATCAAATCATTTATTTAAGTAAAGCTTTCTTCTCAATTCTTGATTTAAATTAACTCATAAATTCAAGTTAAATTTGTCACATCATCTAATCCTTCATTAAATTAATCAAAATATTTATTAAGTTTATCTCTCTCACTAAAATCCCCTAGAGAATGCAACTTGCACAATAAATCAATTACTTTCATTTATTTAAATCTCTATTTTCCCTCAATTTGAATTCAAAAAGTCCAAGTGGATTTGTACATCCAACAAGGCATTCACTCCTCTTACATGTCCTTGTGCATTGAGCCAAGTGGCATTTATTTCATTCATTTTTCCCTCTCACATGCCATTTCTCAAATTTGAAATTCCACCTAATTGCATTTATCGGCACTTTGGCCAAGATGTGCACAACCATCAACCATTCACATGGTGACAAGTGGCATTTGGCCATTGGGTGAAACTTAGTCCCACATTGCCCAAATCTACCTCTTCTTCCAAATTCAAATCTATTTAGAGGCTTCTCTCTTCATTATGGGATCCACAACTTCATGCAAAGTTACTCTCTTAACATTGAGAGCCAATTTTGTGCACATCATCTCATCCATCTATCAATTTCATAGCTAGGTTAAGCTCAAATTTCATTGGGAGATTTGACCATTTCACAACCTTTCACATTGCAAGTTAGGAGTTGGGAAAGGGCCAATTTCAACATTCAATTGGCACCAATTCCCCCATGGGATCATAATTTTATTGGATTAATTAGGATTTACATGCTCTTTGTATTGTCTTCTTCATTTTCCTAGTTTGAGTTTTAATAGATGGATTTGATGGGGAATCTCTCATGCTTGTTTGCATTTGATCTAACAATTTGACTTGTTTGTTGTTCTTGTGCAAGTGCAGGTTTAGGGGTTCACACATTCGAATCCCATAACATACAAAAGTAAACTAATCCATAGCATATAATTAATACTCATGATATAAAGAACATAGATCCATAAGCATTAAACTCATCTCATAAGATAAAATGTACATTACAGAATCATTCATCGACTACATTCATGAATATAGCATTTACAAAGATCATTTCCAAAATGAGGTAGATCATACAATGATGAACATACAATTACAATGATACAAGAATCCTCCTCAATTTAAAATGAGGAGTATAACATATACAAAGTATCTAACTGATACAATAAAAAATAAGATAAGGTACAAAGCAATTGGTATACATGAGCTCTCCAAACTAAAATATCTCACCATCACAAACATAAAGTGGTAACCCAACGGTGTAATGTGCATGTTCCACCCAACCAAGTGGCACCTGAAGGCACACACTTCATGCTAGGAGATAGTAAAAGGGCTTCCTAGGCAAAACCAACAACCTCTAGACACAAGCAATTATAAGACTAAACCAAATAAGTACAATACTTTAACAAAAAGGTTACATTGCTTCAAGAGTAAAATAATCAAGTACACCAACTAATACATACAAACTGTTGTCATAGGAGGATTTTCATCAAATGATATCTACATGGGTTACCCAATGTGGATCTTCATAGGTTACTGGCCCCACTTCCTAGTTAAACCTTGGCAACCTCAACCAATCCCCGACCCCCATTCTCACTCATGCGGGGTCAACATACCTTTCAAAGGGACAAGGCAGTTGATCTTCGCCATTCCAATCCTTCCCACTCATCCCAAGCCCAAACAAGCACTTGAGCCATGAGCGAGGATAAATTATCTGAATTAATTTGAGATGCTACCCGAAACCCCTATTTACTTTAAAATTATAGTTTTCAATGGATAGAAAACTTTTGATAGGTTACCTAGGTTACCTCTTTAGGGTTTTGTCCCCTAACAAAAGCCACTCCCGTACTAACAACACAAGGATCTAATCCATCATCCAAGGGTAAACACAGTGCACAAATGGATATCAAATTCCCAACCAAAATACAAGAGGCAACACATCTCATTCATAGTAACCGGGTGTTTAAATTAATAACAACCAAATGCACTACCCAATGAAAAAAAGGGGCTGAAACATAAATCACAACAACCCCCTCATAAAATAAGATCATCTAGAAGACCTACATACACAACTAACCGATTTCCCCAACTTACGTGAACATAAAAAATCATAATTTTATAAGCAATTTAGGCAGGAAATTAAACTACCATTAGGATTTCCTAAATCCAATTTCCATTCCAAGTAAAGCCATAATACATTGCTCACAAGAACTAACTTAAAAAATATTCATTTACAAAACATAGAACAATTAAATATAATAGTTTATTTCAATTTCCCAATTACTTTTCAATAAAAAATCAATTTCCTCTATTAAATTCATATCATTTAAAAATCATCTAATTGTGCATTTAATGCTTGCACCTATTATAAATATATATATAATTATATATGTATATATACAATTATATATATTTAAATATATATATATATATTATTTAAATTATTTAAACCAATCCCAATTTCCAAAACAATTACAATATATATATATATATATTATATTTTAATATTTTAAAAAAACATATTAAAATCGAAACTGAAATTTATAAAGCATAGACAAAGGTTCAAGGTTGTCATAATACTGCAATGACGACCTGAGTCGGCTCCCATGAATGGGCGCGAACTGTGGAGGCTCCACCGTCCACCTCCCTTTGGGGAAGCAACAGTGGAGACTCCACTGTTCACCTCTGTTTGGGCAGCAGTGGTGGGGGTAAACCCAAATGCCCCCTCCAAAATTGTTACTTATAAAAAAAATTAAATAAAACTTGCGGATTTATCATATCCACTGTACATACTTTTTCCTTGGGGATTTTCAATAAATAAACTTCTTCAGAAGGTTTGGCAAAAAAATAGTATAAATATATTTGTATGTGTATATATGTATATATTTAAATATATATATAATACATCAACAAGATTGCCCAGTTGGGAAAAATTTCTTAATTTTTTTACAGGAAGGTATTCGTAAAATTTTACAGAGGTTTCCAATTTCCCAAACAAATTAAAACTAATTGGGAAAACAAAACAAATAAATAATCTTTACAAGAAGATATTTTCCCATACGAACAAGTTTTTTCCCAAATTTTTCCAGGAAGATTTTAAATCCATTCCTAGAGAGATTTTCCCAAAACTTCTATTGTTTTCCTTCTCGATTTTCTTTTGTTTAAAAACAATTCCTATAGAGGTTTTAAAACTTTTACGAAAAAATTTCCAATTCCAAAACAAATAAAAACTTAAAACAATTTCTCCAAAAGCTCTAAGCTTTTATGGCAATTTTCTAGACACAAAAATCTTTCAAATTTACAAAATATATTAAAGCTTCTACACAAACATATTCTTCTTGTACACGCAATCTTTTCCAAAACAACAAATTATTCTAATAACCTTTCCAATTTGAAATTAAATTAATCAATAAATGAACTTGTTTCCAGATGCTTGAGGAATTGATGTTTGTAGTAGAGCTTTGTGTTCCGATTCCAATTTACCAAAGCTTCTTCCAAATTATTCACTTTTCCAGAAAGATGAAAACAAATCCGAAGCCAAAATTTCCCAAGAACTTCTTCCCCAATTTTTCCAACCAATATTTTCAACAACCTCTTTCAAAATATCTGCTCTCATTTCCGTCAAGTAGCCTCTTTCCTCTTTTAGTTAATGCAAATATTCTCTCTGAGAATTAATTCCCAACAACAGTATTTTGATATTTCTAACACATGTCACAAATAAATATATTCTCAACCAATTCACAGATAATTCCTCAAGATATTTTCTAACATCTTTGTTTATTTAATAATTCAAAATCACATACTAACTTCTAATTAAATTTAATCTAATTGATTTAATCACTTTATATTTAATAAATATAATCAGAAAGATTAAATCACTTTACAAAATAAATTAGATTCAATTAATTAAATCAAATACAAAGCTTCTAACACACCATTCAAGATTGATTAAATAATCACTTAAAAAAAATTTAAACATTAATTTCCCACTCAACATACCTTGCAAAATAAATAAATGACAAGGAAAACATGGACAACATGACAATCTTAGCAAGACCAAACAAAGATTGACAACACATTGTGACTAGGGTTGTGGTTTGACAAGGAAACCCTGTTACTATCTCCCAATCAACTATACCGTTGGGAAATGGACACGATCAAACCTGTGAATCCAGGTGGAGTTGATGTCCTATACTTGCAATCAAAACATATGTCGTACATATATAAAAATCATGAAAAATCACACTATGAAGAGTAAATCATGGAATTGTAGGGCGTTCGCAAGCGAGTGATGCAATCCCATTCCCTTCACCAATACAATGTCATATCAAAACTGATGAAACTAAACATCAATCATCTACAAATGAGCATATATCATTATCAACTCAAATAAACAACTATGCTAACCAGAAGCATGTCATAAAAAATAAACATCCATATAGTGTACCATCACACCAAAATATAAAAACCATCATCTCTCCAATGTCAGCGATCAAATAACAACAACATAGTATCATGGTCTATCAATGTAAAAACATTGTCTGAAAACATAAGCAAATCAGAATAAAACACTATCTAAACTTATGAGCAAATTGGAGGGGTTCTACATTACTTTTTTCAATGCACACATAACCTTCATCCTTTTCAATCAACTCTACTAGATGCATGGTTAGTTTGTTCTTCAATCACACTCACTCTTACAAGTATGAATTTTTCGTTTCAGTTTGTATCATTCAATTATTTCCAAGAGTATGATTTGTTGATGTGATACTATAACATGCACTTTTTGTTTCATTTTAAACATGTCCTTCATCACCTCAAGGATATAACTTACAATTGTGGACATATTTTGAAATAAGTCTAATTTTTCCAAGATATACTGAACTATTGTTCACGATGGCATCAATGGTTTATTTGTATATCTTGAATAGATAAGACTTCTTCCAATGTATATCCCTCTTCATCTTATTAAAAAATAACGGCTTATTCCTATTAACTTAAGACACCTCAATCTTCCATGTATAACATAAGACCCTTGTTCATTTGCAATCAGCTCAATTAAATGCATGGTTAGGTTGTTCATCGGTTACACTCAATCTTACATGTATGAATTTGTTCTTACACTTTGTATCATTGTTTGATATGTATATGTATTCATATGCATATGTATATATGTATATGTATATATATGCATATATGTATATGCATATGCATTGTATACATATATGCATACATATACATATGCATATGTGTATACATATATGCATATGTATATGTATATTTATATATGCATATGTAAAAAAAATTGAAGCTGTTCTTTTAGATGTAGAGTGGAGAAAATGAAAGGAATGATGCATAAGCATAAGTAGCAACAACATTACACTCTCCATAAAAAATGCATCGCACCTTCCATTCGTTACACTCTCAATCGAAAATGCATTTACATATGCATATATAAATTTACATATACATATGCATATATGTATATACATATACATATGCATATATGTATATACATATATGCATATGTACATTCAACCTAATTAGATGTATGCTTTGTTTGATGTTCAATTAAGGTGACTGTAAATATCGGCCCCTCTCCCTTACAACTAACTATGATGATGGTTGACTCCTACTTATGTTATAACCAAATTTCTCAAACAGATACTGAAATATAACTTCATATAACATAACACTTTCTGATATAACATTATCAAATGTATATATAACTTCAAACATCACTATGATATATATGCATGGTTAGTTTATTCATTAATTACACTCTATCTTCATGTCTGAATTTGTATCATTGTTTGATTTGTGTTAATTATATTTGGGGATGTGATAGTATAATATTCATTTTTTTTTCCCTGTACAAAGACCCTTGTTAATTTCCAATCAACTCAAATAGATACATGTTAGTGTGTTCATCAATTACACTCAATCTTACAATTCTAATTTTTTTGTTACACTTTGTATCATTGTTTTATTTGTGTCAATTACAATTGGGGATGTGATAGTATACCATGCATTTTTTCATTTTCTTACACAAAGACCCTTGGTCATTTGCAATCAACTCAAATAGATGCATTCTTAGTTTGTTCATCAATTACACTCAATCTTACATGTCTCAATTTTTTGTTACACTTTGTATCATTGTTTGATATGTATATGCATATGCATATATGTGTATGTATATATGTATATACATATGCATATGCATATGTATATGCATATATGTATATGTATTCACATATATGTATATGCATATATGCATATATCTATATGTATATGGATATGAAGTTATATATAAATTTGATTTAATGTTGTATAAGAAAGTGTTATGTTGTATGAGGTTATATTTAAGTATGTTGTTTGAGAAATGGTATTAACATAAGTAGGAGTTAGCATATGCATATGCATGCATACATATGCATATATATTGCATATTCATATGATGCATATGTATATGTTGACTCCTACTTATGTTCATACCATTTCTCAAGCAACATAATAAAATTTCTAAATTTATATATAACTTCAAACAAAACTATGGTATAAATATTTTAGACCCTTTTTGATACAACATACTAAAATTTATAAATAACATCAAACATCGGTATGATACAAATATGTGCACAGTTAGATAGATACATATTTTTTCTATAGCTTTGTTCATTTTCATTCAACTTAATTACATGTATAGATCCATATGTTTCATATAGTTGTGTATATATGTAAATGTGTATATATATACAGCTAACTATTCCAAAGATAGATAGATACATATCTTTCCTATAGGTTTGTTAATTTACATTCCACATAATTAGATGCATGCCTTCTTGGCTAATCAATTACAATAACTCAAACAAACAATGACAATAACTTGATGGAATATGTTGTTTTTAAATTCAATTCATACTATTGTTCCAAGTTACAAACATTCAAAACAAAAAGTTAAAACATCATTTTGAATCCATCAAAACCCATAGAACAAATTAATTGCAACCACACATTCAAATCAATCGGAAAAAGGTAGGACAATTGAAATTTGATGCCATGCTATCTTGTGAGTTGGACGTGGCCTATGATGGAGAAGGACTCCAAGATTGAATTTGTTGGATTATGCTTGTGGTAGGTGAGGATTGGTATGAATTTGAACAAGGAATTCAACTCTAAAATGGTTGGGAAATGCTTGGGCTAGGTGAGAGTGTATAAGACTATGAAATTAAAGGACTCCAACACTAAAATGTTTGGTTGCTAGTTTGGGTAGGTGATGGACAATATTGAGGGAATTGAATAGACACAAATTTTTTGAAGATCCTATGGAGCTCAGGCAAGGGATTTAGAGGGTTGTTGAGTCACCTCTCCTTTGCAACATTTTCTTGTGCCTTCTCCGAATATTTTTCCCGTTTTTCAGCTTCCTTTCTCTCCTTTGCTCCTCCCTTTTTTTGTCCTTCTCCTTCTTTTGCAGCTCCTTAGTAGCCTCTATTGCTAGTTGTTGCTTTTCCTTTTCAATTCTCATAATATCCTTCACCTCTAATTCTATAATCCTTTCTATCTTGCACTCTTCAAGCTGTTGCTTCTTTGTTAATTTCAATTATTCTAGTTCCTTCTTCTTTTCCTCTTGCTCACTTAGCAAGGCCATGTAGTCATCAACAATTAGGAGTTGGGATCCTCTTTGCAATTTGATCCCACGATCAGCTACCTTATTAGTCTTGTCTTTCACTACATGAACCAATAGCTTCAATAATTGTGATATGCATGAAGTTGCTTGGCCTCCCAAAGGCTTAATCAAATCGACGTTATTTTTTTTTGGCACCTCACTATCTGTAGCATCCAATCCATATCCTAAATTCTCACCATCATTGTCTCCCCAATCAACATATAAATGTACTAACATATTTGGACCCATGTTGTATAGTGGAGATGGAATTATAGCTTTGGTATTCCTCCACATGTATATCCATACCAAGATTAGCAACACCATCTAATAACCAAGATGGTTGCTTGGGTGGACCTGGTAGGGAGAGAGATATGTCTCCCTAGCTATTCTGGTCTCCCAATACTGTTGCTTCAAGTGGTTCATTGGAATCTGAAACAACAAATTTAGACATGTAAGTCTAAGAGTAATTGAAGAAAAAACTAACCATGCATATAATTGAGTTGATTGGAAAAAAAGATGGGTAATTTTAGAACATAATAACCATGCATCCCATTTTTCTATTCTCCAACTTTTGCAGTTCCATCAATACACTCACCATCATTCACTGCCAAACCATTGATGGATAGGCTTAGAATGTTTGCAGCAGTTGATGCTTCCTCAAAGGTAGAAAACTAGAAAATATTGCTAACCCTCATGTCCTTCTCCAAAGAATTTCGATCCTCTTGAAGCTAGCTATTATGTTTGAAAAAATCAATGACTTTTGAAAATCTAGGCTGCTAAATGTGGCAAATTCTGCCCTTCATATCTCCAAATTTGGATGTCTAATACTCCAATATGTTCTTTCCTTTTTGAAGTTAGAATTGAAAGATGATAAAACACTCACATAAAGAGGTTGAAAATTTTGTGATGTGTGGGCCTGTAGGGTGAGTGTGGATGCCTTTTCTACAATTGCTCAAAAAACAACAAACATTAGTATTGTTAATTAAATCAAGCAAACCAAAAAGAGCATCCCTATGAAATATTTGATCATTCCTAAGCTAACAAGATAGATTAGAGAAAAAATAACTACGTAAAAGCATAAGAAAGATCAAACTTTATTCCATAGTGGGAGTGGTGCTCCTCATGATGTAGAAAGGATGCCCATTCCCACCCCCCTGATAAGTAAGAATGCCAAGATGTAATGCTGAAAATGCAAGAGATTATGCATCAAGTTGTGTTGTTCTTAAATTGTGTTGTAAGTTGTGTTGTTGAAAAGCCTTTCTTTTATAGATTCAAGATTGAAAGATTGAGTGATTTTGGATGAATGTGGGATCATTCATGAGCCAGTGACAAGATGCCACTTGTCAAGATTTGAGAGGATGAGGAATGTGCAAGTTTTGGCCAATGTGCCAATTTGAATTTTGAATTTGGATGAAATGACATGTTTAGGGGGGATGAAAGGTGAATTAAATGCCAAGTTTGACTTGTGCAAGAGACATGTAAGAGCATTTAATGATTTGTTGGATGGACAAGCATTTGAGAGGGAGATTCAAAATTGGAAGAATATTCCATCTTGATGCCCTTTTGAAAGTAATTAGAAGAATTAATAAATCAAAGAAATGATTTATCGGTGCAAGTGGGTGGGTTAGTTGAGAGTTTAGATTTGACTCAAGTTGAGTCAAAAGCTGGAGAATGGGTGATTATGTTTAGAGGTTAATTAATTCAGATTAATTAACTTGGAGTATTTTAGGAGTTTAAAATTTCATTTAAATCATTTTGATTTATTGAATCAAATGAGAAGAACTTGAGGATTTAATGAAATAATTTGATTTATTTAATTAAGCATGATGAAGCTAGGGAATTAATCAATAAATTGTTTTAATTGATTAATAGAAGAATTAAATGCATGATGTTAGTTTTGCATGTCTACATTTTTCCCCTCTTTGAAGTGATGTACTCATTGCATTGGTTCAAAGAATGATGTTGCCAACATCGAAATTAAAAAAAAATTACTTTTTTTTGGATGCCCCAGTGGAAATAAGTACGTTAGTACATTTCCCCCTCAAGAGATCGAGCGAAAGATTCAATTTGAGGTCGATCTCACGACAAAGAGGTTCAAAATGGATGTATTGGTGGTTATGACTATATGATAATGATGATGTAAATAAGATGTTTGGAAGATGCTTAGAATAACATATCTATATTATTTTAAACATCTTAAATGATTATGCAATGCATGTGAGATTGGATGAGATGGATGATGTGTCCTATGATGATATGACTTGATTATGTAGGATGCAAGATGGATGCCTTGTTAGCATGAAAGAGGATAGAAGAATGATGGATGAATTGTTAGAATGAAAGAGAATAGAAGAATAAGAGGGATCAACCCTTGAATCCAAGAAGATGCAAAAGTCTAAGCAATCCACTAGTCATCGAGACTTTATTAGATATATCGAGACTTTATTGGATATGATGACGAATGATGATGATGTATTGCTTATCCAGGGATGGGAGAGATAAAGAGCATAACTTTCCTTATGTTTGATAACACACATAGGTGCGATGCATCAAGGTATTAAGAACCAGGATAGTGTTGCGCCTAGTGTGATGGACTCTGAATCAACAATCAGATAGGAGTGTTCTTGTTCACACTTGACATACGAAAACCTTGCTAGGACGGACCCAACAAAGCAAGTATTTTCCAAGTTATTTTACAAGAACATCCAACAAGCACAATAGAAAAAAAGATAATGATCATTGCCCTATTCCTTTCTCTCTAAACCTGTTTTATTTAGGCATCATCGAGAGGTCCTTGGAATGAGCACAAAATAAGATAAGTCAAAAAGACCAAATAAAGTAAACAAACAAGCTAATGTTCTTTGTACCGCTAGCCAAGGCTAAACTACGAGGTTACCTAATGCTGATGTCCATCACAAGAAGGTCACATTCCTAGGACATGTTGTGATCAGGGTTTTGATGAGACTAATTGGATGATAAGTTATTGATACTCTGAGTTTGATCAACTTGCTGACTTACTGACCTAGACTTGAGACTTTGACGATTAGGTGTTCACTTTGGAACCTGCTGAAATTTCTTTTGATTGCTTCACCAAAGGATGAAGGTGATGATTGATTTATTATGAGCGATGTTTATTGCGAGTGAAAGCAAGATGAGACGGGTGCACCATTTTGGGTTTTTTCAAATATTTGGATGTTTTTGATGTTTTGAAAATGTTTTTGAGTTTTTTATGAGATTTTATGAATATTTTTGGATTTTGCATCTCGAGGACCAATCAAGAATGGCCTTGCCTACGTTTAAGCTCAGAGACGACGTAGTTTGGATGAAAATTAACTTGACTACTGATGAGATAGGTGGGCAAACATATTGCCATTGCAATGGACACCTAAAGGACTAACCTAAAAATGTAAACTAAATGAGCAAACAAATTCCATTGCGACACATGCCTAAATAGATGGGAAAATGAATGTCATTGTGACAGACACCTAAGGATTGACCTAAATGTGAAAAACATGGACAAATGAACGCTAATGCGACAAACACCTAAATAGATGGGCAAACGAATGCCATTGTGATAGATGCCTAAGGACTGACCTAAATGTGTAAAAGATGGACAAACAAATGCCATTGCGACAGACGCCTAAATATATGGGCAAATGGATGCCATTGCGATAGATGCCTAAGGACTAACATAAATGTGAAAAAGATGGACAAACGAATGCCATTGTGATGAACACCTAAATATATGGGCAAATGGATGTCATTGCGACGAACACCTAAGGACTGACCTAAATGTCAAAAAGATGGGCAAACGAATGTCATTGCGACTGATGCCTAAATAGATGGGCAAACGAGTGTCATTGCGATGGATGCCTAAGGACTTACCTAAATGTGAAAAAGATGGACAAACGAAAGCCATTGTGACGGACGCCTAAATAGATGGGCAAACAAATGTCATTGTGACAGATGTGTAAGGACTGACCTAAATGTGAAAAAGATGGCGAAACGAATGCCATTGCGACAAACGCCTAAATATATGGGAAAACGGATGCCATTACGACAGATGCCTAAGGACTGACCTAAATGTGAAAAATATGGACAAACAAATGCCATTGCTGTGGACGCCTAAATATATGGGCAAATGGATGCCATTGCAACGGATGCCTAAGGACTGGCCTAAATGTGAAAAAGATGGACAAACAAATGTCATTGCGAGAGACGCCTATATATATGGGCAAATGGATGCCATTGCGATGGACACCTAAGGACTGACCTAAATGTGAAAAAGATGGACAAACGAATGCCATTGTGATGGACGCCTAAATAGATAGGCAAACAGATGTCATTTCGATAGACACCTAAGGACTGACCTAAATGTGAAAAAGATGGAAAAACGAATGCCATTGCAACAGACGCCTAAATATATGGGCAAACGAATGCCATTGCGATGGATGCCTAAGGACTGACCTAAATGTGAAAAATATGGACGAACAAATGCCATTGCGATGGATGCCTAAATATATGGGCAAACAGATGCCATTGCGGTGGATGCCTAAGGATTGACCTAAATGTGAAAAAGATGGACAAATGAATGCCATTGCGACAAACGCCTAAATATATGGGCAAACGGATTCCATTGCGATGGACGCCTAAGGATTGACCTAAATGTGAAAAATATGGACAAATGAATGCCATTGTGACAGATGCCTAAATATATGGGCAAACGGATGCCATTGTGACGGATGCCTAAGGACTGACCTAAATGTCTTAGGGGATGATCAAAGATTAACGTTGCCTACGTTCAAGCTCAGAGATGATGTAGTTCAACAAGATGACTCTATTTTTGATGTTTTCTGACTTTTTGAGATGTTTTGGATTTTGAATGATTTGGATTTTTTTGGATTTTTTATTGACTTTTGAATGTTTTTGAATTTTTCGCATAATTTTGACAATTTGGAGGTGAATATGCATGACAATATGAGTGCTTTGTTTTGGGATTTTGTTGAAAACCAAGCTTAATGTTGATCGATCGGATTGATGGATTGATAGTCTGGCTAAGTGTGTTAAGTCAAACAAAAGTGATAATGGACTTGTAAATTCTAGGAAGTTGTGTTATCCTAGAGTAAACTCATACAAGAGGGTAGTTTGACTAAGTGTGTCAAGTCAAACGAGGTGGTTTTGGATTTGATAATTTGGCTAAGTGTGTTAAGCCAAACAAGATTATAATGAACTTGTAAACCCAAGGAAGTTGTGTTTTCCTAGAGTAAATTAACTCAAGAGGATGGTTTGACTAAGTGTGTTAAGTCAAACAAGGTGATAATTGATTGGATTCGTTTGATCAAGATTGGTGAAGCTTGATTTGGAAGAAAATTATTTTGATGATTTGATGTGATGCTGACATGCACATTAGATGCAACTGATGTGGATTGTTTGGATTGATGCTCAACGAAAGATCATGGTTGATAAGGAATGTCTTCCTTTCAAAATATGCCATGGGCTAGTGATTTGGATTTTGGCTCACAAATGCTTTAACCAATTTGATTTTATGTTTGCCAATGTTAGGATCACCACATAAGGTGGAGGATATATATCAAGATTTATTCCCGAAGCAAGATGTGAATATCAACCCCCAATTTCTAGCAATGTTTGAAAGGCCATGGGTGGTATTCTTGGATAGGTGGATGGATGGATGGGTACGAAAAGCATGCAACGGATGCCAAGGATTATCTTGTGACAAGATAAGGTGTTCGAACAAAGGATGTTCATTTGGATAATACTTCAAGGCTCAAATAACGTTTGGTAGGATGGGATCAATGAAAATGACCCATGTCAAGATGTTTACCATAAACACATGTGAAGTCTATACCAAACTTGGTCAAGATCGAGATTTGGTAGATAGATGGTAATGAGTTGGATAATTGGCTTATGGATGAGCAGATAAAATGGTTGGAATGTTGGCTTTATTATGGATGTGATAAGATGTTTTCTCTTGAAATGGCGCACGTAGATGATTGATTCTACACATGACGCCTATTTTCCAAGTTCTCATCATGGTACCTGCCCAAAGTGCCATTGTAGTGGTTTTCACTAGAGGAAAAAAAATTTCTTTACTATTTTCAATCCTTTTTTTCTTTTAATTTTTTTTTGGATTTTTATATTTTTTTGAATTTTTTTTTTGTATTTTCTGAGAGATTTTAAGCTCATTTTGAACCACCTAGTGATCCTGATGTTGATGTTTCTATCATAATATTCCATCGATATCCCACTTGATGAAGTTGCTTTGCCAAGACATGTGCACTTGAAAGAAAATTTTGAGAAATCCGTTTTGCTTTGCTGATACTGGAGTTAACTTTGTATTTGTGCGTACATCACAATAGGGTGCCTTCTGAATCCTTATGATGAAGGGTCATTGCCAACACATGGTCAATGTGAGAATTGGATATCATGCATGGAGGCGTGGATGGAGTGTGTTTAGGAGTAAAATATGGATTGGCTGATAGTTTGGAACTTTTGACTCTCCAAACTTGGGAAGATGAGCAATAATGAGTGGATACGGAAGTGTGCTTCGACTTAGGACCAACAACTTGATATGCTTTGTACATCACTTGAGAATCTTGATTTTTCCTTTGTGGACATCTTCGATGGATAATTTCCCCTTTTTTTAATTTTGCAACATAGTTTCTTTAACTAATGGAGTTTGATAGGGATAGTATTTCTTTGTTTTCTTTGTTATCCATATGTATTTTATTTGTCCTTCATGCTTCGGTAATTATTTTTATTTGATGGCATTCTTCGTGCTTTGATTCAAATCTTTATTTTGTTGTTGGTCCCAATTCATGGATGGGGTGATGAGTGGATGAAGATTCGTGACATGGTAGGTTGTAGTATTGGCATTGATTCCATCATAAGGATTCTTCATGCTCCCTATGTTGATGTTTTCTTGTGACAAAGTTGCCCCTAGTTTTGTGGAAGTATCACTGATATACTTACATCCCTTGATTGTCGAATAACCAAGCCCTTGATGCTTATGATTGCCAACAATTTGTACCAATTCCAAGATACCATGTTCATGCAGACCTAATCCTTTGTCTTGATAATTAATCTACTCAAAAAAATTATCTGCAATGGGATATGATTTACCTTGGAAACAAGGTGCTAATTTTTCTCTACTTTGTGGTGTATCTTCAAAAGTGACAGCTTCCTTATTAAGGAGATAACTTTCCCTAAGAAAGGTAAGTGATCCAATTTTATAAGTGATAGGATCCTCCACATGTGGGATGAATGCTCGATTTATATATCTAGCTTGATCTTGTGAGATATCAAATTGTAATACTTCTTCAAGAAGTGTTGATGATTCATTGTCCCCATAAAAATCTTCCTCATGATTCATTTCACGAGATGTTTCACGACTTCTATAGGATCCTTCTTCGTGATCTTTTTCTGCTAGGTGTCCACAATATTTTTCTGATTCACAACTTCTATAGAAGCCTTCCGATATTTCTCCACATGATGTCTCAGATTCACAACTTCTGTAGAAGCCTTCTTCATGATCCACTTTTGGTATGTCTCTAGATTTTTCTATACTTTGATCATGTGTAAAAATTTTAAGAGTAGGAGACTCTTGTACCTTGGTAATGATGTCACGAGTATGAGACTCTTGTTTTGAATGAACATCATCTATGTGTCCATCCAAAGAAATCATCTCATGGGTAGATGGAGGAATATGCGCTATATAGATATGATCATCATTTAAGACATCTTGTATAGATAGAAGAGTGCCCATTAGATCATTGTAGTATCTGGGACATACAAATTCTTGATCTTGAGTGGTTTCAGAATTGCTTTTGACATGGGTCAATTTCAAAGGATGGATTGTCTACAAGGGATTCTTGGACATTGTTATTAGGAATGGGAAGTGTATCAATATTCTCTTGATCTTTGAGTGGATTTGGATCAAATTTTGAGCTAGGGATTCCTTCAATATCTGTAACCATGAGGTCAAAGGATGCCAATATGTCTTGAGAAGGACCATTGCTAGACCTTGATGGGAGATGTTGATCATGCTTTGGAATACGTTCTTGAGATATGTCCTCTAATTCATTAGGTGATGTAGAGATATTTTCAATATGATCATTGGTTGATGGGTCATGGATTATGTCAATAGGATCAAATAATGTTAACACATCTTGAAATAGATCACTAAAAGGTAGCTCTTGATGAATGTTGATTTGATCACTAGATGGGGTAGACATATCTTCACGGTGCTCATTGATGGATCGATTGTTTTCAACAATTGTGACAGAGAAATTGCCAATGTCTTCAACCATAGGTTCAAGTGATGTTAATGTTTCTTGGATTGGATCATTGTTGGGAATCGTTGGTGAGTTTTGATCGTGATTGAAGAGTGGTTCTTGGTGTTTGTTTATTTGATTGCTAGTTGAGGTTGAAATATCTTCAATGTGTTCTTTGCCGGATTGATCTCAATCACCATTTTCAACAATTATGGAGGAGAGATTGTTAACGCTATCACTAGTGGTTGAATTATTATTATTGTCCCCAACAACTATTAGCTTTTGATCAATTAGGTCTTGGATGAGATTTTTGAGTCAAATACAATCTGATGTTGTGTGTCCCTTTGTTTTGTGAAAATCAAAAAATGGCTTCTCAATGTACCCTAATGGTTTCACCATGGGCTCTTGATCATTCACTTAATTGGGGATTTTGATAATATTTTCTCGTATCAACCGTTGCATGACCAATTTGATTGGTTCTCCAAGTGGTGTGTATTTTCATATGTTACCTTGTGAGATTTTCACTTTAAATTGACCTTGTGACGATTGATTTTGGAGATGTGGTGATTGAGTTTGTTGTTGATGTCGTTGATCTAGATATCCAACTTCTTTACATTGGAGATAGTGTTCTTGATGTGGTTGTGGAGACAACTTGATGCTTTGATGACATGGCTCAACCAATGGAAGAGTGTATTGATTTTGGGGTGGAAATCTCTCTTGGCGCAATGGATCAACTACTTTGGCAAGTGAGAAAATTTGATCCTACAAAATTTGATCTTGATTTGGGTCTTGACACCCTTGATATTGTTGAATTGGTTGCAGAGCAAGCAGATTTGGAATGCATCCTTGTGGTGTTTTCCTAGGATCATGGACAAGTTGATTTTGGATAATTTTATGATTCAGTGTGATGTTTAGATTCGACATGATAGATTGAAATTGAACATTTTTGTGGTTTGGAAATACATTGCTTGGATTTAGGTAACTTTGATTTTGCAAGGTGTTACCTTGACTTGGACCAATACCTGGAGTCGTTAACATATTTCTTAGAATTTGAACAACATTGGGGGGATTTTCAAACATATCCACCCCAAATTTTACCAAGTTTGGATTTGAAGTGGTCATGTTTGGCAAAGTTTTACTTGGTATATTCACATGTGGTATGTATGGATCCAGTGGGATAATGTTGTTTGCTTGAAGATTCATGCATTGATTGTTCGATTGATATAATTGTAGGTTTGGACTTGGATTTAAATCTACCTTTGGGAAAGGTGTTCCAAACTTTAGATTGGGCATACTCACATTCATCATACCATTGAGGTTTGGAAGAGATAATGATGCCATGCCTAAATGTGAGTTTCGATAATCAATTGGCATTGTGAGACTTGGACAGTTTGATTGATTCAGATTACTCATGATGTATGAATCGAGTTTAAATTCCATGTTCCTTTTGTGTTTTGACCTTGTTGCGAAAGTGAACTTCTAAGGTGTTTAGAACCAATGATGAGGTGAAGGATGAAAATGGTGAATGATATGGGTGTTTAAACTTTTAGGAACTTTGGATCAATGCTAGACTTTAGGATTTTATTTGATTTAGATTTTGATTGAGGATAGTTTGACTAAGTGTGTTAAGTCAAACAAGATGATTTTGAATAATGCACTCGTAAACTCTAAGAAGTTGTGTTATCCTAAAGAAAACTTGTACACAACATGATAGTTTGACTAAGTGTGTTAAGTCGAACAAGGTGATTTTGAACTTTTAAACCTTAGGAAGTTGTGTTATCCTAGAGGTAAATTTGCTCAAGAGGATTGATAATTTGACTAAGTGTGCTAAGTCAAATAAGGTGACGTTGATTTTCCCTAAAAGTCTAGCATAAATGGTGTTTTCAAAGTTTCCAAGAGTTGTTGGTGAGATGGGATTTGATTGATGTTTGAGATGGGTGAAGTGTTTGACTTGATCCTAGATGAACCTAAGAGGACTTGCTTACTAGACCAAGATATTGAAGAACATGCTTTTCCCTATGAGTATTTCAAACCAAAAGACCAATGCTCGCATGGAAAACCATAAGACAAAGGATTGCAAGCACATGTGTGGTTCAATTCTTTGTTATCTTGCTTAGATTCGGTTCTTTTTGACACAAGCACTTTCTTGATTATGTTTTTCAAACTAAATGTCCAATGTCTTAATTTTTTTTTATCCCACAAAGTGTATTATGTGGAAATCAAGGAAATCAAGGCAAAGGTTACCTGTTGTTGACTTTGGGAGAAAAAAATTGAGATGTCTGAATGTTTAGAAGCTTTCTGGAGATAAGAACCCCTAGGGACAAGCAGTAACATGTGGACACCTCCAAGGTATTTGTTCTTCCAAAGGGTTTGAAATTTTGATGATTCGTTTGAATGTTTTGTTTTCCACTATTTCGGATCCCAACAAAGTGTTTTCAATGCCAATAACATGCACAATCCTAGGATGAAAAGATAGTATTTATTGGGTTCCCACTTGAACGAATCCACCTACGCATATTTAGTCTGGATGATTAGATGCTTGACCACACAGGCTCCCCCTTACAGTGCACTCGCTTCTCGGGTAAGCCAAGCATCAGTACCCACGAATCTACCATGGCATACTTTTCATCTCTACAACAGAACCACTTGTATACGTGGGGCGGCTTCAAAGGACATGACCTTTTGCACCAACAAATAAAAAGGATTTTTGGCTTCTAAACAAAAGATTGTAATAAGGGCATCCAGTTTAGGGGGTGCAATGATAAGCTCCTTGTGAGAGATCTCCCAACCCTTAGAACAAGGGATTTATGCATCATAAAGATACTTGGGGAGAGTTATCATGCACCGCTTCCCATTGTCCATGGATTTCACTATGAACACAAATTTATATAGCGGTTTGGAAGAGCTTGGTTTGAGTCGTTCCCTTGGGGTGAGTATTTTTTCCTACCAAGATAGGCCCTCTAAAGGTACACAATAGCGAGTAAGTGCATTCGTAGTTCAATCATCTTTGTTTGCATGAACAAAGAGAGAACACTCGCGATGCCTTTCTCTCACACTGGACAAGTTTGTTCAATTTTAAGTTCCCAAATCGAAATGTGAAGGCAATCTTTTTGACAAATTAATATCACAAAAGACTTTTGATACTCAAGATCGCCGTGAGGCCTGAGAGAAGCGCATATGCCTTTTAAATGATATTAATTTGTGAAAAATATTGCAAATGATGAAAAACACTTGTTCATTTTAGACTTCAAAAAAAAAGATTTTGATTTGTTTTAAAGTACCAAAATGAGATTTGAAGTTTGCCTTGTCCAATTTTAACTCAAATCGAAATCTAGTAAATGTCTAAGGTTCTTTTTAACCAACTTTGAGAAGATCAAATTAGTGCTTGATTTTAAGCCCAAATCGAAAAGTGAGTTGAGTTAAAATAGAAAATGAGAGTAGAAAAATGAAAGCCCAAACATTAAAAAATGCTTTTGTCAAGTCTTAATTTCATTTTTTTTTTTTTTTCTAACTTCAATTCATTCGCCTTTTTCCAACTCTGTTATCCAACTCCAACGCTAACCTTAACGTTCCATCTCATATCCATTTTCTTTTTGTGGTTAACTAGCACACGTTCCCTGCATAGTATAAAAAAACAGTTGGAAAATTAAATTCCTTTTGCAGATGTTTACTCCCGATCGCATAACTTCTCTTACCTATCAGTCACATTTTTCTGAATGTGGAGTTTGTTAGTAGTGAAAAAGGAAGATACCATAGAATAAAATGTGATCCCAATACAAAACATAAACTTAATGTTATTCAATATTCAATTCAGACATGTTCAATGATTTCAATAAAATACCAGAAGCTTTAATGTGCAAAAGAAAAGTAAACGGTGATATTTAATGTGCAACAAAATAAGCTCGAAATCAACAGGCGTGGAAATTTTTTACGTAAGTATAGTTGGTAGATGTAAAATCAAATTTCCCATCCTTCGGCCAGCATCCACATGCATTCATTGAGAGGAGTTAAAACACCTCTATTGCATTCGACAAAGATCCCATACACTAAAAATGTATTAAATGTCATCAATGGGAAACATAGGGCAGCGATGTGGATGGCTCAACAAAACAAGTTGTATGATTAATGAAGTTAGTCAATATTGGTGCAAAGTATATACAAAGCTCGCATTTGCCTTTAGTGCGCACTATGTCAGCATACGTACTGCTCATAGTCCACACTTAAAAATCCATCGTACCCTTTTTTTTTTCTGCAAGAAATCAAGATTAGTTACAAATTACAATCCACAAAGTGACCAATGTAGATTTCAGGTCATGAGAAGTTGTAATGAAACTCTCATCTTCCAAAGATTGAGTGTGGATGAAGAGACTCTAGATGTGATACCGAATTGACTGGAGGTTATAATGAGATACTCAATGGGTTTTGGAATTGGGACGAGGGGAATGATTGCTGCAAAAGGCATGAAGATGTAAGGAGTCTAAGGCAGATGGCGCTGGCAGATGTAGAATCAAACTCCAGAATCTTTGATTAGAATTTATACAACAAATGTTTCAAATCCACCGCTCAGATTTTGTCCAACAAGTGTCAAAACGGACTCCTAAGCCTTGACTTGACAAGTATCTTGGCTGGATGGTGTCTCAAAATTCAAAAAACTGCCTCAAATAAAAAAATGCAGTTTGTCCCATCCAAAGTCATGTCTACAATAAAAAAAATGTCAGTGAGAATAGATTTCACACTCTTTGACCATCATCCTCCCAGTTGTCACAGAGAAAATGAGATAACAACAATCCCGAATTCACTGTAGATATCAGTGAATGGAGTGGGATTGACAACAAAAGAAGTGGGGCAGAAGAGTAAAGGAAACGGGTAGAGCATTTATGGAAAGCATTGTGGAGGACAGAACAAGACAATGCCTGCCTTTATTTCTTTCACACGCTACCCATATCCATGGGAAGCGTTGTCGCCAACTGCCCAAAGCGCGCTACCTTAAGGGGAGACATCTGCCAGTAGCAATGCCATTTACTTCTCCAAGCAGTTGTAAGTAGATTGAAAATAGCGACTACATTTATTAGCTAACATTACGCTTCTAGGTCCCTATCTGATGCCGAACAGTAAACTCAGCAAGTGCAACTGGTCAGGAAACTAGATGAATGCGACCTTCCTGCAATATTTAATGGTGAGAATTAATGCAAGTAAATTTTGGATTCCAAAATGCATCTATCAGATATTAACTTGATTTGTGCCTAAACGCTCTTTGCATTCTACCTATTCTTCAATTATACCTGAGGAATGAGAACTTCCCACTTCGTCGAAGTATCGAATCTCATGAATAAAGATGTAAATTCGAGCTATGAGAACCGTAGGCTGTTGGATGTCGCTACCTCAGAGCGAATGGGGGAAGCATGTACCAAATAAGATTCAATATCCACACCCCTCTCTTAATAGTTTAGAGCATGCGTACACAAGAAGGATACCAACCGGTCCTCTTTCTAGTTTAGTTCTTGAGCCCTACTGCCCGTAAAGAACCCTCAGTCTAATGTGGCCAACTAGAGCCAAAAACAAATCTCACGCCTGCAAACAAGCCTCAAGGCGTGGGAAAACATGTTTGAGTGGCAGGCAAACCATTGAATAAAGATAAGTTTGGATAAATATGAGGTAGCTGTAATAGCTTGTTAAAAGATTTTTGCATGGATAAATGAGTGAG
This sequence comes from Sequoiadendron giganteum, assembly GCA_007115665.2. Lineage (NCBI taxonomy): Eukaryota > Viridiplantae > Streptophyta > Pinopsida > Cupressales > Cupressaceae > Sequoiadendron > Sequoiadendron giganteum. The sequence goes on from CM021100.1 coordinate 393,063,123, forward strand.
CTGGCATCTTTTCAGAAGCTAAATCATGGGATGTAAATAACTGGAGTTTGCTTTTTAGAGGGAAAGCAAACTCATAGGGTCGATAATAGATGGTGTCCAGGACAAGCTTCATTGTAGGCGTTCAGATATGAAAGCATGGCACTGCAGCACTGCTGCCATCCTTGGGCTGCAACTCTAGTTCACTGTAACACCATTTCAAACAAATAAAACTATACAATTTGTAGAGACAAGACAACAATTCGCTATAGTTCGCTGTAATAGTCGCCTTTAGCATACGCAGTATAATAAGCAATAAAGCAACGGTCCTAGTTATTGAGGCACATATAGCATTAAATTTAGTTTTCTACGAGTGATCTGTGTTGCATCCCTACTTTGTGACATAGGGAACTCCTTGGGAACAACAAAACTTTATGCTCTGAATAGGTTACCTTAATGCTCCTTCCCAAATATATTTAAAACCAAGAATGTTCAATGAGTTATTACTGCATTCCAGGAAAATGTTGGAAGACAAGGGAGTTTCATATGCCTTTATTTCTAGAATCATAGCAACAATACATATACGCACTGAGCTATATATATTGTGTTATTCACACGTTGACCAGGATTGTCAGTAGGTTTGATTATGAGATGAAATAATGGAGCCAACATCCCTTTCTAATGCCTTAATACATATTCAGATTTAAATCCCAAGAAAAATGTAGTTGCTGCAGCAAAAGATTTGGTCAGTATCAGGAAGATTGAATGCACCTAAAGCTGGAAAGTTAATGTCAATAACAAATAAAGACTCCATGGCACGCATTTAATGGATACGAGTTGTCTTAAACGTGTATCACCTTTGGCATGCCAAAGAAAAAAAGAAATAACATTCTTGGCAACAATTTCTACATCTTTTACATTCTTTAACTTTGTTCCCTCTCAGGTTGGCAAAAAAATGCAGCAAGGCATTTCTAGATTGAATATGCGTGGCTAGTAACAGCAGGTGAACTTTAAAGCTTGATTTTTATTTAAACATGAAACATAGATTTTACTTTCCTTTTCAATGCATTAATCAACAAAGCAAAAGAAAAGCTTTTACTATCTTATCACATATCAAAATTCTATCTATGGAAGATATTAAGCAGATGCCAGTTATTTGCAGCCACTTAAGAGACATATAGAAATCAAACCAAGTAAGTTGACATAGCTTTTGGATATATATACTTTATATGCATATGTATGAGGAATAGTTTTGACATAGAAATAAGATTAAATGGACAGCTAACACATGTAATCATAGAAAGAAAAATAAACATTGATAATAGCTATCCTCCATCATAGTCAATAAGATACATAAAGGAAGCAAATACTTGAAATACTTGCTGGAGTGCCCTCCTTCTAGCACCAAATGTGGATGCCTTTTCTACATTTTCTCAAAAAACAACAAACATTAGTATTGTTAATTAAATCAAGCAAACCAAATAGATCATCCCTATGAAATATTTGATCATTCCTAAGCTAACAAGATAGATTAGAACAAAAACAACTAAGTAAAAGCATAATAAAGATCAAACTTTATTCCATAGTGGGAGTGGTGCTCCTCATGAAGTAGAAAGGATGCCCTTTCCCACCCCCCTGATAAGTAAGAATGCCAAGATGTAATGCTGAAAATGCAAGAGATTATGCATCAAGTTGTGATGTTCTCAAATTGTGTTGTAAGTTGTGTTGTTGAAAATCCTTGATTTTATAGATTCAAGATTGAAAGATTGAGTGATTTTTGATGAATGTGGGATCATTCATGAGCCAGTGACAAGATGCCACTTGTCAAGATTTGAGAGGATGAGGAATGCGCAAGTTTTGGCCAATGTGCCAATTTGAATTTTGAATTTGGATGAAATGACATGTTTAGGGGGGATGAAAGGCGAATTAAATGCCAAGTTTGACTTGTGCAACAGACATGTAAGAGCATGTGTAAGAGCATTTAATGCTTTGTTGGATGGACAAGCATTTGAGAGGGAGATTCAAAATTGAAAGAATATTCCATCTTGATGCCCTTTTGAAAGTAATTAGAAGAATTAAAAAATCAAAGAAATGATTTATTGGTGCAAGTGGTTGGGTTAGTTGAGAGTTTAGATTTGACTCAAGTTGAGTCAAAAGCTGGAGAATGGGTGATTATGTTTAGAGGTTAATTAATTCAGATTAATTAACTTGGAGGATTTTAGGAGTTTGACATTTGATTTAAATCATTTTGATTTACTGAATGAAATGAGAAGAACTTAAGGATTTAATGAAATAATTTGATTTATTTAATTAAGCATGATGAAGCAAAGGAATTAATCAATAAATTGTTTTAATTGATTAATAGAAGAATTGGATGCATGATGTTAGATTTGCATGTCTACAATGAGTAAGTCAATTCCAAGGTCCCTTGCATCGGTAATGGTAGAGAAGGCTACATGGATACCATGGCCATCAAATATCAAGAGGTGTCTATGGTTGGGAAAGAAACCCCCAGGTACTTGCATAGCAAAGACCTTGAGACATTTGATAAAAAAGCTCTTTGGTCATTCATGCGTGAGGTTGGACAACCATCAATCCTCCCACCTCATAGTTGGGTATATAGTTTTTCACATTATTTTTTCTTTTGAATAAATAAAAACCTACAAGTTTCTAACCTGCAACATTTACACATGCTAGAGTAGTGATCCACTCTTGGCTCTTTGGGATAATGTAAGCAACCCTTTTTTTTCCTTTGTTGGCAAGCACCTTCGTATTTTGATTTTGGCCAGCTTGCAGCCCTATCACATCATAGTTTCAAATCCTTCGTGGTCCATAATTCCCTCTTGCATATGAACTCTCCAAAGTGTCATAGAAAGAACTTACAACTGCAGGCCTAAGATTTATAACAATGTCTCTATCTTGTCCTTGGGATTTTTTCAAGCAGAGATCGGGATGCCTTTTTTTGAATCCCATCCACCAAGACTTGTTGGGAAGCCCATTCTTGAATGGAGTATTCCTCGTTTTGCATATTTGGGCCACTTCTATTTTGAGATTGATAATCAATAAGACATGGCCAAGAACAACCATCTCCTTGCACCAATCAATGATCAATGACTCTTCATCTTTAGTTAGGAGTGTTGGGGGCCCTTTCCTTCTACTAGTGGTCACACCACCTAGCCAGTTTGATAATGTTTTGGTAGGAATACCCCAATTTTTGGCTACACCTCTAGTTGACCACCCGTTGTCTTCGACATCTTCAAGGGCATGGTCCATGTCAGCTTGGGTCCATTCTCGCCTCGGTGCAACCTTTTTGGTTGATACAACTAGGTTATCTTGGAGTACAGATTCAATTGGCTACTCCACAACAATCTCTACCTCCTCCTCACTACAAGGTTATTCACTTGTTTGGTGAACAGGGATCACAACGCCCTCGTCATCGCTATAAGGAAGATGCACACCTCTCTTGTGTGCAGGCATAGTCTTCTGCCTTTGCTTTGGTACAAGTCTCCTTGTTAAAGGTCGCCTAGTATTTGTTGTCACTTTTTTATTCCTCTGCATTGAACCAACACAGTGATTAGTAAACAACATACACTTATAAATGTTACCATGAAAATAATGATACCAACTGAAACAAAAAATTCTTTAATGTAATATTGAGTGTAATTGGAGAAAAAACTAACCATGCATCTAATTGAGTTGATTTCAAATGATAAAGGGTATGTGTGCAATGAAACAAGAAATGTCTGGTATACTACCATATCACCAACTCTACCTCTTATAAAAATTTGGGTGATCATGTTAAACCCTTCCTCATACAACATTATGATACCAATATATATAAAAACTTGAAACTGGAGTAGGGTACAAATGATACAACATTATGATATAAATATATATCAACTTGAAACGATAGTATGATACAAATATGTATATCTTCAAATACAATTACAATACAGGAAAGCGTTTGAAATATTTCTATAATATTGTTCTTTGAAGTTGTGTAAATGTTTCATAATGTTGTTTGAGAAATGGTTATGATACAATCAATTTAATTGAAGAATAAATAAAGCATACATCTAATTAAGTTTAATGTAAATGAAGAAGGGTATAGTGAACTTATGTATTTATCTATCTCTGCAATATATGTATCTTACTTATGTTTGAAGTTATTTATGTTGTTTGAGAAATGGTTATAACATAAGTAGGATTCAGCCACAATCACAGTTGGTTGTAAGGGAGAGGGGTTGACATTTACAACCAATTAAATTTTAGAACAAAAAAAAAATACACATAAGGAAGAGGAGCTATGTGTGTGCATAGGAGCTAATTGTGGGTATAGTTTTTGACATATGACATATGGTGGGTAGGTTATTTTACATCCTATTATAGGAAACATGTATACACTATATGAAAAAAGTGTATAACATAAAGAGGATTCAACCATTTTAACAGAAAATTTAATTGAAGAACAAACAAATAAACTGAGGAGATTTTTTTCCCTAAAGAGAATGCAGTGAAGTCATATAAAGTTCATGACATTTTCCAAGAATTTATAAGTCATGGTATTTTCCATTGGTTTTATGCTAGTTCTAATTGCATCCACTATAGGGCAAGAAAGTTTTGAGGTGACATATATGTCAAACTTTGCATATACATATATGCATATGTACATTCAACCTAATTAGATGTATGTTTTGTTTTTTGTTCAATTAAAGTGATTGTAAATATCGACCCCTCTCCCTTACAACTAACTATGATGATGGATTATGTTATAACCATTTCTGAAATAGAAAACTGAAATATAACTTCATATATCATATAAATTGGAAATACATATAATCTGATATACATATATTTGTACATTTTGTTTATATATTTAATCATATATGTGTGTGTGTGTGTGTGTGTTTGTCTATCTGTTTGTCATGCCTTTTATTTTTTTACTCTAGCATAAGTAGGAGTTAGTCATTATCACATTTGGCTATAAGGGATAGGGGCCGATATTTAGAGTCACTTTAATTGAACAACAAACAAAGCATACATCTAATTAGGTTGAATGTAAATGAAGAAGGATATGGGTGACATACATATCCATCTATCCTTGCAATATATATATATATATATATATATAATTTGCAAAGATAGATAGATACATAAATTGAATGTAAATGAAAAAGGCTATAACTAATTTACATATCTATGTATCTCTATATATATATGTATCACAATGTTTTATCAAAAAGGGTTGGATAAATTTGAACCATACTGCTGATGAATTGTGCACTATTATATAAATTTCAATATGCAATAAGCAGTATATATATTGCATAGATAGATAATGTGTAAGTTTCATGAAAATGAACAGGATTATATATAAATTTTAGAATGCAGTATACATATATAACAATATATATATTTATGTATATATACCTGAACCACAAAATTTGAGGGGGGAAGATGGATTCCCCAATGGGCTTCTAGGGTTTTCGGCTAGAAGGAAGAGGGTCTCTTTCACGCTCTAAAACATTGGGGTCTCATTCAATACTAGGGGTTGAATGTGATTGATGTGTGTTTATGTGAAGTATTCTAAATGCAATATATTTTAAATGAAAACAAACTAAATATTGAATGCAACTAATAAAGTTTAGGCCATTTGAAAACACATGATGATATGCAAAAAGGATAAAATAAAGACTATACAAGACAAGATAAGAGAACAAATAATACAAGTGCACATGGAAACTAATAAGGGTTGAAGTGGAGATTTTAGAAGCCTCTAAAATTCTACAAAATCTAACTTTTAGGCCAACTGGAACACTTACGCCAATTTGGGCAACTTAGTCCCAATTCTAGTAAACTACTTCGAGCTTTGTTCTAGCCATCTGGGTGTCCAAATCGCCAACAATCCCAAATAGAATCATGCAGTAGGACTAGGTCACCACTATTGGTGACTTACTCCATTCCTACTTTTTTGAGAATCGGAAAGTAGGAATGGAAGCCTATAGTCTACAATCTACTCTCTCACATAAATCCAGGTCTAGATTCGCGAAATCACCTACAAAACGTAATATATTTTGGTTTATAATGTGGGGTTTTCCTTGTTCAAACCCCTAGTTGGTATTTAAACTTTTGAAAGAGATAAGAAATCTTCATAAACCCTAGCCCTAAGTGTTTGTAAGACTAGGAAATATGAAATATGATTAAACCCTATTCTAATGTGTAAGAACAAGATGCATAAGTGAAACTAGAACAATGCAAAACTCATTCTAAGAGACCTAGATCACATTAGAAATAAACCTTAGTGGTATTCACACATTCCTTATCCTGAAGATAGAGAGAAAATGGAACATGGAACCACTTTGAAAATAAGTCTTTAGATTGATTTGATGGCTAGTTGCATCTCCTCAACTTAGATTTCTCCATGATTCTCCATAGACATCCATGATCAATCCCTCAAAATGTGAGATCTTGATTGAGAAGTGAGCTTGAAGACCTACAAAAACCTTAGTTTGTTTCCCTAAGATTCAACTTTGTTGTAGAAAGGGTAATGGGTCTTCCTGTGGAAGATGTTCAACACTTGATTCTTGAGTTTTCTTGTGAAGAATGACTAAAGGATCTTGAAAAATGACCTAAAAACATGTATTTATAAGCAAAAATACCTATTTTTTGGTTATTTTGACCTAAGAGGCCGACACCCATGGAGAATTCTTATCAAGTCGGAGATTTTCTTGCTCAAAAATGCAAATAACCCTAAAAGGGACTAAGTCACCACCTTGGGCGTCTTAGTCCCACCAGGGGTTTTTGAGGTGGGATTTATGATATTTGAGTGATTTTGATGTTGTTTGTTAGGACTTGTATGATTTATTAGGTGAAACAGGTGTCAAAGTCAAAGATAATGAGTCTTAGGGGCCTATAAATGTTGTTTTAGGAGAGTGATTGATGCAAAGGTGTCTAAAGTAGGAAAACATTATTCACAAAATTGTCCTTTTCTTCAAAGGAATACAATTTTTGGTGACACATTTAGCCCCCACTTTAGCGCCCATATGAATCTACGTGCATATGCAAGCTAAAGGACTCTAAATAATGCACTTTTTTTTTCATAAAAGCATAGTCATTCAAAGTGGGAGAATGAAGCCCCCAGTGTAGTTACCTACAAAACCAAAATGTTAGGAACTACATAATGCAACACAAACTCATTAGTTGTCCAAAAGTCCTCTTATCTAATTCCTAAAAATCAAATTCGAGGGTAGATATATGCCCCCTTGATTTCGCTTTCTTTATGAAGGTGGAATCAAGGTACAATCTAGCCACATCAAATGAGGACACACATATCAAAGGGAATTTCCAAGTACCATTCCACATAATAATAGGTGATTGATGATTTAGGGTGTGGAAACACGATTCTTACGTAAAAAACAACATCAAAAACAGAGTTCACTAGCACCTATTATGTTGTTTTGAATGAAAATCACTCTAATATGTGTAAGATAGTAAAAGTATGAATGTGCTTACATGAGAATGAGAAAGAGTAAAAAGAATGAAAATGGGATAATTTTTCACTTGTTCATTTTACCTTTTGTAGCTTGAGAGTGACAAGAGAGAAGTGAAAGACTCCTAGCAAAAGAGACTTCACGCTTGCAAGACTGGATATACTTTGGGACTAGGTGACACACGAAGAGCATTATCATGAGGTGAGTTGATTCTGCTACCTTCATATTGTGATTTTTTTAATTATTTAATGATTTATATGCATATCTAGGTTAATTTAGGATCTTGGAAAAAAAGTTCGCAAAGTGTCCCTTTTCTTCACAAAGTGTCTCGTTTCTTTGTGAAGTGTCCCAAAAGGGTTCTAAAGTATCTAGGGCCCTACAAAAAGCACACTAAAACAATATTAGTACACTTGCATGATGAATTAGATTAAAAGTGAAGATATTAGATGATTTAGAGAGCATATTTTGTTGATTTTGATAGGTACTTTTACCCTTTCGCGGTAGCATCTAGGTGGGAGACAGTTGAGCTTTTTGAGAGATTTAGCCCCCACTTGGTTAGCAAATGATATGGAGCATTTTCCGATGGTGGGGATATATTGGGCATACCTCATGCCCCCCATTAGGTACCATGATGTGATGTTGATGGCATTGTGCAAGTGTTGGAGCACAGATACATGCACATTCAACCTACCTACTAGAGAGATGACAGTCACTCTAGAGGACGTGCACTAGATACTCTGAGTTCCTATTTGAGGGGAGCGAGTGTTCTCCTAGAGAGACTACACCTTTCACAAGCAACGATTTGATATGCAATACTACTTGGATGGACCAGTTCATGATGAGAGGTTGTCAGGATGGATCAACTAGGCATTGTTACTCTATTCATGAGTGCCAATGATTAAATAGATCATGATGCATATTGTCATATTAGTACTTCTTCTAGATGGATATTTAACACACCTTGAGGGTGGGATAGTGCATTTGGTATAGGGGATGGCAGAGTACAGGATAGTATATTCCTAGGGATGTTGCATCCTTGCACACTTGTACTATGATTTGGGGAAGCTTTTGTTCCGAGAGGTAGAAATTATGGTGCATTGTACGCTTTTGTAGGTTTGGTGCCTGGAGCATATCACATGCACTAGGCCTACTAGCTTCTCATTTCCTACAATATTTGGGTATCCTCGAGTTGTCGTCTATCCTCTATGAAGGTTATGACAGTATGGAGATTTACACTTTTGGAGAGTGAGGTTTGATCGACTAGAGGAAAATGAGATCTTATGTAGACCTTATCTGATTACACTACATTGGCTGGACTAAAGATGAGGAGACTTTACTTTGATATATTTCTAGTTGGTTGACATGATCACATAGTACATCCTTTCTACGATGATTGATTCATGCAACAATTTGGAAAAAATTCAAAGACCACCCAAGGCACAATCATATTTCAGAAGATCAGTGTGGAGTGCTCGGAGACCTAGTGATACAACGTGGTTCACTCTGGATGATGTCATCCAAAGTGACTTTGATTACTCTAATCACGATCATTTGTCAGTCTCTGATGTAGATGACGTCGATGCCACATGGGATCATGAGTAGTGGTGGATAGTATCATGACCAACTCCTATGTTTTTGAAATATGAGCTTGTAGGAGATGCAGGAAAATTTCCAGATGAGGGAGATGAGAGAGGAAAAAGCCGAGGAGAAACACTACACAACTGTAGACATATTTATCGACATTATTAATGAGGAGTATGATGAGGATGCATATCTAGACTATGATGGACAAGAGGGAGAGGAGGATCAAGAGGATCAGGAGGAGGATGAGGAGCCACCCCTAAGTGAGAGTGATGAGGTAGAAGCTAAGGGTTGACATGAGTTGGGAGAGACCTCACCCATTCATATGACTAGATCCTCAACAACAATGACAACAGGCACTAGTACTCACAATCGAGGAGAGGCGAGCACAACATCCATGCCCCCTGCATAGGATGAGGTTGATAGGGCTCATCCTATTAGAGATATAGGTGATGATATTTAATTTGATGCATGTAATTTATGCTTTTGTGGATTACTTCAAATGTATATATATATAATATATTGTGATTTGTACCTTGTAGGGTTGATAGAGGATTGGAAGGATCTGTATCGTCGGGCAGCTATAGAGATAGTGTCAGCTTCTATCGACAAGGAGGAGATAGACTCATACTATGTACCCCCACCTATTATGGAGGAAAATATAGAGTCACCTAGACCATTCATGAGACTATAGGTAGTGTATGAGAGCTTGAGGAGATGAATCCACTGAGTTGGGACCACATCATAGTCACAAAAATCAAGGACCCTAGCAAAATTTTATAGAATAGAGAGAGATATGACACGGCTACAGATAGAGAGGGATCAGATAGAATGAGAGCATCGAGTGACTCTTGTGTGGATGGAGGGGTTAGAGTTTGCAATCAGATTCGACAGATCATGATCATGATCACACATGACCATCTCCCAATGTCCAACTGTTGATGCAACGTGAGTACCAGATCTTGAGGGATTTGGTAATCACAATCCTCAATGACATTATATATTTTGATGACATGTACATAAACCTTTTGATATATATATTATATGCATTTGGATGTTATATGTCTTGTTTTAATGTGTGAATATTAAATGACAATGTGATTAATTAAATAGCCTTTATAAGATTACTTAATTAATGTCTTCATGATTTAACAAAGGTTATGTGATCTAATTAAAACTTGCTAGAGTTTCTTTTAGATACAACATGAAAATTAAGTATGTTATGCACTTATGATTTAAAGAAAGATAGCACACAAGAGGAATTTTGAATAGTATGAGACCTAAAGCAATTATAAAATGAATTATATAATCACTTTAGTGTGAACAAGATACATACATAGCTATTTTTCAAGAATGAAGCAATGGGAAAGCATATAGGATATAATCCAATAGGTCTAACAACACTACTTTATAATCCATACCATTCAAAGAGACTAGACATAATACTAATGTAGATGCACAACATTAATAGGGTCCTTAAGAGGATTTCTATCTCACTTCGTTAAGGTGTAAGCACCGGATCCATAATTTGTATTGACTACATAGGGTCCTAACCAATTAGGGATGAATTTTCCTTTTTTACCGTAATCGATAGTAGTGTTCCATTGATTTTCAGATAAAACTAAATCACCTTTGTTGAATGTCTAAGGAATGAAACCAATATCATGTTTGTGTTGTAATTATTTATTGTAAGCCTAAAGATGCTCAATAGTATTAATACTTTGTTCGTCAAGAATTTCTAGCTAATGTAATCGTTGTTACGTATAGGTGTCATTATCGATAAGGCCTTGGAGAGAAATCCGTAATGTGGGAATTTCTAAATCCAAAGGTATGATAGCCTCAGTACCATAGACAAGGTTGAAAGGTGTATTTCCCGTAGAAGAGTGAACACTTGTGTGATAGGCCCATAACACATAATGCAGTTGCATATGCCAATATTTTTGGTTTAGATTAATAGTCTTCTTGAGGATTTGTTCAAGGATTTTATTAGTGCTTTCGGCTTGGCCATTAGATTGTGGGTAGTAAGGTTTTGAAAAGTCATGTTGAATACGAAAGGTCTCTAGGAACTTCTTCACATCCTTATTTTTAAATGGTGTTCCATTTTCTGAAACTAATGCGAAAGGGATTCCAAAGTGATTGATGATGTGTTCCAATAAGAAACGACATATCACATCAAAAATTATGGACCAAAGAGGAATATCTTCAACCCATTTGGTGAATAATCAGTTGTACTATTGATAAATGTATGGCCAATGAAAGAAGGTGGTGAAATTTTTCCAATTAGATCCAGTCCCCACACAGAGAATGGCCAAATAGGGATTTGGGCATGGAGTTCAAAAGCAAGAGAATTAATAAAATTACTATGTTCTTGGAATTTGTGACATTGTTTAACATACACAACAATATTTCTCCATATTTTTCAAATAGTAACCCATGCAAAGGAGTTTTTGCACTAAGGTTTCTCCTCCAAAATGACCTCCACAAGTGCTAGAATAGGCTTGTTCAACTTGGGCAATATGAGTTTCAAAATCCTTGAGACATCGGAGGATAATTCAATCAAAGGATCTTCTATACAATGTATTGGAAAGGATTATTTACTTAGTTGCCAACATTTTAAGGCGAATGCAAGTGTTTTTGGTTGTAGGTTTGGGAACGGTACCATCTTTTAAATAGTTATATATGGCATCATACCATTCACACAAATTACCTAGGAATGTTGGGAGGACATCATTAGATTTATCACTGATGGAGGGCTTCATGATTGGGTGGATGGTAAACATGACATTTTAAGAAGGATCTGAAGCAGATATTGGAGAAGCCGTACTAGCCGTTGCATCCACGTGTTGATTATCTTTTCAAGGGATGTTATCAATGGTGAATGATTCAAACTATTCTAACAAAGTCAACACTAGATCCTTATATTGAGATAATTTATCATGTCTTTTTATATAAAAACTGTTGATTCAAGTTTGATTACTAATTGTGAGTCACCAAATATTTTAATATCTTTAACTCCCATGACTAAATCAATGTGTAAACCAACAATTAACACTTCATACTCAATTGTGTTATTCGTACATAGGAAATATAAGCGATACAACAAGGAAATAGGCTTGCCTATGGGAAGAATTAATATAACTCCAACATAAGAGCCTGTTTGACACTTGGATCCATCAAAGTACAATTCTCATGTAGGAAGATCTATGGTCAACACACTACCACTAGAAAAGAATCATTGGTAGGTAATGCTAAAGGTGAAGGATCATCATCTAAGTGTTTGGTTAAGGCTTCACATTTAATTGCTTTTTGGGAAATAAACTTAAGGTCAAACTCAGTCAATAATATTACCCATTTAGCAAGATGTCCTGAAAGGTCTGTTTTATTGAAAAGATATTTGAGAGGATCAAATTTTTTCATGACTTCTATTTCTCCATTTAGTAAATAATGTTGAAACTTACTAGTAGCGAATACAAGAGCCAAACATTGTATTTCAATTGTTGTGTAACATGTTTCATAATGTATGAGATTTTGACTGATGTAATAAATAGGATTCTCTTTGCCATTTTTGTCTTGTTGGACAACAATGCAGGAAGAGAGTGGGCATAAGCGACAATATAAAGGATGAATGGTTTGTTGGGTATAGCAGGTTGTAAAACAAGTGGAGTCACAAGATATTATTTCAAACTCTCGAAGGCTTGTTTACAATCATCATTCCAATCAAAATTCACATCCTTTTTGAGGAGGTGTGTAAAAGGTAATGTGTGATTAGCTAAGGAGGAAACAAAATGATGGATGGCTTGAATCCTTCCTTGTAATGTGTGTAATTAGGAAATATTGTGAGGAGGTGGCATGTTAATTATAACATTAATTTTCTTTGTGTCCAGCTCAATACCTCTATGAGATATGATAAACCCTAAAATTTTACCGCTATCTACTCCAAAGACACACTTTTTTGGATTTAAACGCATGTTATACTTATGCAGGTTCTTAAATATTTATCGAAGAACATTCACATTATCTTGTCGGGTTAAGGATTTAGCTAGAATTTCATCAACATAACCTTCCAAGTTTTTATGTATATAATCATGAAATATTAATGGTATTGCTCATTGATAAGTAGCACCTGCATTCTTTAATCCAAAAGGCATCACAACCCAAAAAAATATTCCCCAAGCGGATGTAAAGGTTGTCTTGTATTGATCTTGTGGGTTGATGAAGATTTTATTATATCTAGAAAATCCATCCATAAATGAGAACAAAGTAGGTCTAGTAGTTGAATCTGCAATCATGTCGATACTAGGAAGAAGAAAATCGTCTTTAAAAGAGGCTTTGTTCAAGTCACAAAATTTCATACATATCCTAACATAATTATCGAGTTTAGCAATAGCAACAATGTTTGATATCCAAGGAGAATAATCAATAGGTCACATGAAACCTGTGTTAAGGAGTTTTTCAAGTTGTCCTTTAACATGCAAGGCTATCTTAGGGTTTATCTTGCATATCTTTTGGCGAACATGCTTAGCATTTCCAGCAAGAACAATGTTATGAGTGACTATCTTTGGATCTATTCTTGGTATATTCGAATATTTTGAAGCAAATAGTTCAAGAAAAGCATGAAGCAAGGTTGCAAGATCCTCTTATTTTTCATCATCAAGGAACTTCCCAATCTTAATGACTTTGTCTTTATCATTTATTTCCATTGGTATATATCAATGGTATTCCCCAAGGGGAGTGCATTTGACTTAGGAAATTTTGGATCATATGGTTCCACACTTCTGGGAGTATCATTAATGTCAATATATAATGTTGAGATCAGAACTTATCATAGCACAAGAGGCATTTATCTTGGAAAGAGAAGTTTTGTTCGAAGCTCATAACAGTTGTTTCAAAGCTTCATCATCATTAACATAATTGATTGGTAGGGAATCCATATCAAGGAATTCAGGATGTTTGAACATGAGATTAATTCTTGCTACACATGTGATAGTGTTGATGTTGAATGATGGTTGTTGATTTTATTTTGTAGTTTTAGAAAAGGAAAACCCTAAACCATTCTTAGTCTCTTACATATTAGGTTCAATGGAGACTCAAATTCCTTGTTCATGTTTCCCACATCCTTTACCATTATATCCTAATTGTTTCACAAGATCATAACCTCATCCATAAAGTCTTTCCATTTCCTATGGGTTAGGTGGTTGTTGGCATTCTATCTCATCAAAATTGGTTGTATACATTGTGTTTTCTTCCAAGGCTAAGTGCACCAAGATGGTCCCCAAAAATTGGACTTAAGTGGACAACCTTTTTCTGAAATCAAGAAATACTAACCTTGGATGTGAAATTGAGGATACTTACACTCAAAATTTTGAGATGGAACTAAAAGAAGGATTCAAGTGCTCTGACTCTACTTTATAAACTACTAATTTATTTTTAAAATGGTTGAGATTAAGGGGTTCAAATGAGGGATGTACAAAAATTGGTGTTGTTTTTGTCAAAAAAACATAACATGGAAACTCTTGTATGACCCTCATACGATGAACTTTTTTTTAGTATTTTTAAAATCGCTATAGTAAGAAGTTAGCTAATAGTATGTAGTTGATGCATGATTTTTCTGATAATTTTTTAATTAATATTTTATTTTTTACTAATTTTTGAAGTGGACACTTCCTGAAAAACAAAATTTTGGCCGTGCTACCCCTACAAATTTTGGAAACTAATTGATTTTTTTTTAATTTGTAGAATGGAGATTAGTTTCTAAAAATGTAATTTATTTGGAAATTCGATAAATGGTTAATTTATAACGAGAAAAACACCAAACACTAGTTTTTGGCAAAAAAGAGACATACAAACAAAATAAATTATGGATGAAAGGCTTAACATTGTCAGAAAGTGTAAAAAATTACATCGTTGGATAGGTAAGAGAGAACCCAACATTACCATGTGTTTAATCTTTTCAATATTGAACCACATGCAATCCTGGCGGTGAGCATGAACCTAATTATGTGAAAAATTGTAGAATTTGCAAAAACACGTCTCTAGTCATTGAGAATGCCCTCCAAGACTTTGGGTTGGTATTCCAAAGAAAATACCAATCCTAAGGCTTGGGTATTCCCAAAGGAAGATATAACGCAAGCGTGTTATAATGCGCTCACGTTATATCTCAATTTTGACATGTTTTGTGAATGCATTTTATGCATTTTGTGAATGCATTGACAAAATGCGAGCACGTTATAACGCGCTCGCATTTTGGTCTACATTGAATTTTTTTTCTTCTCTTTTTCTTATCTCTTTCCTCTTGTTATCTTTTAGTGAAAATATATACATGAAATAAAAATTTAATTTCTTATACTTTAAGTTATATTTCATGTATATAGGTAGGATTTTGAGAGTGGTTTTAGATCTCTAGAAGTTATAATGCAAATTCTAGTTTCTAGAAGATCTTAAAAAATTTAGACTTAGTCAAATTTCAGTAATCAGCATGTCAATTTTTTGTAATCAAGAGGTCAGATTTTAGTAGTCAGCAAGTTCTATCATCTCTCTCTCTCACTCTCTCCTTCTCTCTACTCTATATCTCTCTACTCCCTCTCTCTCCCTTCCTCCCTCTCTCCCCTGTCTCTCTACCTCTCCTTCCATCTCTACTTATCTTTATCTCCTCTCTCCCTCTCTCTACCTACCTATCCTTCTACCACTCTTTATTTCTCTCCATCTCACCTCTCTCTCCCTCATTATATCTCTCTCCCTCTCTCCCTCCATCTCTACTTACCTATATCTCCCCTCTCCCTCTCTACCTAGCTCTCCATCCATCACAACCTACCACTCTCTCTCCATTACTCTCTATCTCACCTCCCACTCTCTCCATCCATACCTCTCCCTCTCCTTCCCTCTCTACTCTATACCTCCCTAATCCTTCTCTACCTACTTCTCCATCCATCACTCCCTAACACTCTCTCTACACCTCTCTATCTTGCTTCTCTCCCTCCCTCCCTCATTCCCTCTCTACTCTCTCTCTACCTCTCCTTCCCTCTCTAATTATCTTTATCTCCCCTATCCCTCTCTCTCTCTCACTAGATGTCTCCCTCCCTAACTTTTCCCCTATCTACTCTCTATCTCTCCTCTCCCTTCCTCTACCTCTCTCTCTCACTCTGTCTCACACCTCCCTTACCCTCTTTCTCTCTCACTCTCTCCTCTTTATCTCACCATTCTCTCTTTCCCTCTTTGTAACTCTCCACTTCTCTATATGTCACCATTCTCTCTCTACATATCTTTATCTCACCTATCCCTCTTTACCTCTCCCTTCCTCCCCTCTCTCACCCACCCTCCCTCCTTCCGTCTATCTCTATCTCTCTCTACTTCTCTCTATATCACATATCCCTCTCTACCTGCATATCCCTCCATAACTCCCCACCACACTCTCTCTATTACTCTTTGTCTCACCTCTCTCTCACCTCCCTCTCTCCCCCTCCATACCTCTCCCTCTACTTCCCTCTCTACTCTTTATCTCCCTAATACTTCTCTACCTACCTCTCCATCCATCACTCCCTACCACTCTCTATACTTATCTATATTGATTCTCTCCCTCCCTTATTCTCTCTCTACTTATCTCTACCCCCTTGTCTTTCTCTAATTATATTTATCTCCCCTAGCCCTCTCTCTCACTAGATGTCTCTCTCCCTAACTTTTCACCTATCTACTTTCTATCTCTCCTCTCCCTCCCTCCACCTCTCTCTCTCAATCTCTTTCACTCATCCTGTTGGTACTCAAAAATGCAGGTTTCAATCATAAGAATTTTCCAAGCTCTTACAACATTTTTGGACAACATACAAGGCTAATTACCCTATTAAACCTTCTACTCTTTAGGTTTTGCTAGACCTAGGTGAGTGAACCTATATGAAACATGCAGATTTGAATTTGATTTTCCTTCTAAACAGTCTACCCACAGTGGCAATTAGGAATGGATAGACCAAACAATACTATAACTACTCCAATTACAAAAATGAAAGGTTTTGAATTTGATTGTTTATAATGAATTCTATCTATTGGGACATGACAGATCAGTGCCTTCTATCTATTGGGCAATGGAGTCAAAAATTCTACTAATTACATACATATATTCCTTACTAACAAAATTCATGTTTGTTAAACACCTTAAGGGATGAAGCTTTAATGATTGGCATGTAGCTTCATGAATTTATGGCTGGCATAAATGGTGTTAAGATACTATCTTACCCTGCTCTCCTTCAATAATCCAAAATAAATCTCACAAACATAGTGACTTACTCAAAGGAGTTTTAATTTTTCCTTGCAGACACCAATAAATAAAATCACACAAAGTGAAGAAATACACTTTGAAGAATCAAACATACTTGATATTTGGACTCAAATGATCAAAATATTTCAAATTGGAGAAAACCAAGCAAAATATTAGTTATGAGATCACAACAAGGAAATAATTAGGAAGGAATTATGTCAAAGGAAATCATCTCCATTCCACTATTTCCAGAAGGTTTCCTACATTAATTCATTCCTAGTTTCTTTTATGAGAAAATTCTCTTACTGCCCTCTCTCTAACCAAACCCTATCACTCGTTTTCTGTTAATACTTATACAGTAAGCTTCAAAAATCATGACTCTTCATTTTACCTGCCACAACCGTTTCACATTCTAATATAAATGAAAAATATTTAAATATTTCTCACCTAAGCTTCACTTTGATTTTTTCATTCCAACCAAACCGTCGACACTTATTGTGGCTTTTACTATCTTTACTGCCTTACTACGGTCTCTAACCTGACCGTCGGCGGTATCACGGTACTGACATTAACTATCATCTTCTCTAGCCATTAACTGATTACCGAACTACTACGGTCACTGGCCTAACTACCAGTGGTACCGTGATAGACACCTTAACTGCTCGTTCGTTGTTTACTTCCCATTCACTGCCTTATCATGGTCTCCGTTCTAACCGGCCACTGTCTGCTAACCGCTTTGTAACCACTACCGCCATATGGTGACCATGCTAACTATGCGCGGTTGTGGGGTAACCATTTCATCTCGCTAGTCTTTGTTCATCACCTCGTCGCCAACCGGTTACCTCACCACCATTGCGACACCATGATCAATGAATTGATCGCGAGCGGTGTGGCAATAAAATTTCATGCCAGCCCATTTAACCACTACCACCATACCGCAAGCCCATTCTAGGAGGCTCTTAGTATAACTCTACTCCATCTAGGGGGCTTCAAAATTCTCCTATCGATATCAATTGTCCTACTAATATCGGTGTGATATGCACCATCTAGAAGACTTATATTATTTCCTTCTGATAGTAGTGTGTCTCCTCGAACTGTCTCCATCATTTGGCTATCAATGGGACTTTATATTATCAAGGGCTCCAAAATAACTCCTGCCGATGTAGTATCTCTTGCCGACAAAGACTCCATCGGTGTGACAAAAATATTTGTTGTGATTTATTTTACTTCCCAGCGATACTGATTCTCCTGGCGACAGAACCTTGCTCTGTTCACTTGTTTCTAGTTTATCGGCATGACTCTTAGTGTCGTTAAGACACTTTTCTCCTTAGTCCGACAATGGGACTCATACCGAGGAAAACCTTTAGACTGTCCTGCTTTAACCTTTTCAGGGTATCGAGGAGACTGAACTCCATCTCTCACCGAAGTTGACTCCTTTCCTGACGTTTATCATACACTTGCTATGATCTCCTACAACTTCCCCGATGCCTTAAGTCTCCCCAACAATTACCCATTCGGTTCTTTATATCACCATGACTTCCATCGAAGCAACCCATCGCTATGATATTCACATGTCGGGAAGACAATCCTTATTTGATTCTGAAAGAATGTATCACACCGAGATGGTTCCTTCTGCCAACTCAAGTCGCTGAGACATGATGATTTCCCTACCAATAGAATCACATTCGCCGTGACTTTCTAGGTCGAGCAGACAATCCTAATTCTATCGCTGACAAATTCTTCTCCTCCCACATCGGCAAGATGGGTGAATGTCTTGGGCTGTCTTTGAGATTTTACCTTGATGATGCCTTGTCTAGTCGATAGACTCCCTTGCATTCTGAGCAGTATAACTTCACACTCATATGCCGATGGATCACTATCTCACCGATAGAAAATGTGAACCTATGTTCTCCCAGCAAATACCTCTATCGGTATGACAATCATTGGTCTCTCACTAAAAGGTTGAAAAATGAGTTAGTACCAGATATGGGTCAGTGAGACTTGCATTATTTCATGCCCATATGTTCATATATTCAAATACTCAAGTCTATATGAATTTCAGGTGACCACGTGACAAAAATTTACCTAGACTTTGGTGAGGATACTATGTGAGGAGATTTTATACTTGTAGTATGGACTAATGAGGATGAATGGCCAATGATTTTTTTTCAAAATTTTGGGTTCTAATAGTGGTTCCTGTTAGGGATGAGTGATTGTGCAATCACTGCAAGAATCCAGAATGCAATAGGGAGAGTAGACCAAGATATGAATGGATACAAAAATGAGAGACATGGAGGATGGAGGGAAGGAAAGAGTGGAGGAAAAGGAAAATGGAAAGTGGAGCATGGAGAATGGAGAATGGAAGGTGAAAAATGACCCTAATCTACTATACATGGAAAGAAAACAATGCTTTCAAAAAAGGAATTCCTAAGAATTTCCATGTACTAGCAAACCCAGATCCTTCAAATCTCCTAAACTACTGTGCATGGAAAGAAAATTTAAAGAGGGTTATTAAGAATTGTCCATGCATTGGCAATCCTTAACCCTCTATTGATTTTCAAGAGAAGAAATGCTTCAGGAACTACCCATGTGTAGGCAACTCCTGCTCTTCTCTAGACATGTTTTGTAGGAAATAATAATCTTGACCTCCTTTACCAGTTATCACAAAAGGGCCAAGCCATAAAGGTTCAAACTTGTCATTCTTCCCCTTCTCCTCACACCTAGCATTCCACATCAATACCAAGTCATCCTTTTCAAATTTTCTCTTGTTGGCCTTCTTATCAAAAAGGTATTTCATTTGTGACTACAACTTCACATTCTACTTTTGAGCCACTCTTCTTACTTCATCAAGCTCTACAAGCTGCTCCATTCTTTCCTCCATTGGATCAAAATAATCCAATTCTTCTTGCAGAATAAAGTTATAAACTGGAAAAAGGTTCTGCAGTGGAATCCTAGCTTGTATCCATACACCAATTCAAATGGAGATTTTCTAGTTTCCTTCTTCACTGTAATCCTATCTTCCCATACAACCAATCTTAACTTTGAATCCCATTCCTTTTTATTTGTATCAAGCATTCTCCTTACTATCTTCAAAAGGTTTTTATTGCTTGACTTTGCCTAACGATTGGCTTGTGGATGATATGGGGTAGAATAAGAAATGTTAATGCCATATGTTTTGCAAAAATATTTAAACTCATCTGATCTAAAACATATCCCATTATCTATGATCAATCTAACTGGGGTACCAAATCTAGTCATAACATTCTCCATCAGAAAATTCACTACCACTTTGCTTGTTGCTTGCTTAGTTGGGACATCTTCCACCCATTTAGTAAAATAATTTGTGGCCACTAGTATCCATATGTGTCCTCCACTTGATCTTTCCTATATCTCTCCAATGAAATCAACTCCCCATTGGTAAAAAGATGCTTCCACCTGCAAAGGTCTATGTGGCAATGCTCCTTGGTACTTCAATTTCCCTAAAAAAATTTGGCAAGCCTCACATTTCCTCACATATGCAAAAGAATCATTGGTTATCATTCAGCCCTTCAGGGCACTTCATCTTTTTCAAATAATACATCACATTTGTATACCATGGAGTATGCTCAATACTTGCTATGACTTCTTCTTTACCTTCTACATTGCAGATTTGGTTTGCTTCAATATTTGTTTCTACCATCAGCCTAGCCAAACCTTGACCTCTTACCAATTTGGTAATCTGAATCTCCATATCAAACTCTTGGATTTTATTAATCCATCTACATCTCTTCCCTGTAACTTCTGTCTGCACTAGGATATCCTTCACAGCTGCATGTGGGACATAAGCAATTACCTCAGCTCTAGCAAGGTAGGGTTTGAAAGCCTGCTACTTTAACTAGTGCATAAGCCTATTTTTTCATAATATCATACTTTAATTCTGACCCCTATAAAGACTTACTAAAGAAATAAATAGGCTGCTCATGACCTTCATCATTTTTCTGTAACATAATAGCAGCTATGGTATGAAATGAAGCAAAAGAAAAAATATTAAATTGTTTAGTAAAATCAGGAGACTTCAAGATAGGGGCTTCATTGGTAGCTCTCTTTATAGATACGAAGGCGTCCATAGCTTTAGCAGTCCAATTCAAATTTTCTCCCTTTTTCAACATCTTAGATATAGGTTTAACAATCTCAGCAAAATTGGACACAAACCTCCTAACAAAATTAATTTGGACAAAAAATGATTGGATAGCTTTGATAGTTTTAGGAATGGGAATTTTTTCTATGGCATCTACTCTTTCAGGATTTATTCTAATCCCATCTTTTGATAAAATATGCCCCAAAATTTTACCCTCTATAACAGCAAAATGACATTTTTTGGGATTGAGACTAATACCGTACTCCAAAGCTTTGATGAAGATCTTCTCCAAGTCCCCCACATGATTCTCTGCCTTTTTGCAATAAGCAGTGAGATCATCCTGATACACCATCATTACAACATTGATTAAATCTATAAATGCCACATCCATGGCCCTTTGAAAGGTAGCTCCTGCATTCGTGAGACCAAATAGCATTCTCACATAGACATATGTTCCCCATGGAGTTGTAAAAGTTGTCTTGTACTGCTCAGATTCTTTAACCTTGACCTAGTTAGATCCAGAAAATCCATCCATCATTGACAATAACTCACATCCTGTCACTTTGTGCAATATTGCCTTCATGTTTGGTAGAGGGTAATTATCTTTGAGGGATGCCATATTTAGATTTCTGAAGTCCACACATAATCTAATATCCCCATTCTTCTTCCTCACAAGAACCAGATTTGAAACCCATGTTGAATGCTTGATCGGTTTAATGATACCTCCATCTCTAAGTTTGGCCAATTCCTCTCGCATTTTTGGTTCCAATGTAGGGTTAATAGGTCTTTGTTTCTGCCTAAAAGTCTTTGGATCTGGTTTCAACAGAATTTCATGTTGAAATAAGTCCTCCCTATATGCCTTGAGGTCCTCATAAGACCATGCGAACACATGTTTATATTTTCTTAGTAATGAAATCAGCATTCTTCAGATAGTCGGGCTTATTTTCTTCCCAATATATACTTTTCTTGGTGACAATTCAGTCCCTAAATTTACTTCTTCAATATCTTCTTTTTTGACTGGTGTCTGTTTCATGAGGGACCAATCATTTCCATCATATACCCTTTCCAACGCTACTAGTCCTTTGGGAAGCTTATTAGTCTTCAGTTGTAAGACCTTCTTTCCAAATACTGTCGGTTCTCCATCTATTTCTTCTACAAAGGCATTGAAATCAATTTCTTGAGCCTCATATTGATCTATACAGCGGAGGAACTTTAAAAGATCAGTGTCATCATTAAAAACTTGCCATCTCTAAATGTTATCAAGGACAATAGGCCTTACTTTAAATTCAACCTAAGACACTCCAGCCAAAGTGATATCATCTTTCCTTAACGCAACATTAGCCAAAAAATCAGCCATCAAATTTTTAGATCTATCTATCCAATCAATTGAAAATGCATCAAGCAGTTCCACTGTATCCCACACAACATTTCTATATTGTTTCAGCCTCTTATTCTTTGCAGCATACTTTGATCTAATTTGTGACGCAACTAGCTTAGAATCTCCCAAGACAAACAACAACTAAATTTTATGCTTGACAACCATGTTCAAACCAATCAACAAGGCTTCATATTCTGCTACATTATTTGTACATTCAAAAGCCAACAAAAATGAATACTTAAATGTCGTACCTTCAGGTGATATGAACACTATCCCAGCTCCATTACCCTCTTGACTGCATGCTCCATCAAAGTACATTTTCCACACAGTCTTCTGATTTCTAGAGACAAGCTTATCAATTGGATGAGTATTCACTAATTCAGGCTGAGATGATTCTACTCTCAAACTCCCTAAATCCACATCACAAAAGAAATTAAGTTGTTCATGAGAAACATACTCAACAATCTGATTCACCCTTGGTTCTCTATATAATTTTACTTCATCACCATTAACCAGTATTGTGGCATAAAATAAATCAAATTGCACATTACCTCCAACTGCTACAGTCCATTGTCTTGACAGAAGCATTCCAAACTGAGAAGGTGTATCAATCATAGTTATAACAATGTTATAGGTTGCTTGTGGGTAAGTTGCTAGTTTTACTTCTACATCCTTCATAATTCCCACAACTGGGACAGGTCTACTATCCATGGCATAACATTTACCACCCTCAATATCTATCCACATACCAAGTTGCTTCATTACTCCAACTGGCATAATATTCATTGAGGCACCTGAATCTATCATACAATTTCTTATCAATTTACCATTTATGAGTTGGGTAGTAAAAAATGGATCAATTTGAGGTGTATTCACTAATGCATCATTCAAGCAAACTTCTACAACTTTTATCTTTCCTTTCTTATCAGCCATTTCAAGATTCTCCTTTTGTTCAGAATTTATATTTTGACTCTTCCTACTAGACATTAATTGAATAGAACTTTCCCTATACTCCTTAATTTTCATCATTTCAAGTAATGGGATAGACAATTTTACCTACGATAAAGCTTGCACAAAATCGAAAGATGCACCTTCAGCTTTGACCACCTTCTTTTGCTCGGCCAGCTCACCTTTGTTCTCTTCTTTCTCCCTCTTTGATGTCTGATCTATCTTTCATTTGTCTTTGGGGAATTATTTATTTTCTTCTTTGGGGACATACTTCTATTCCTTTTTGCCAGAGTGCTCATCATTTGTCCTTTTTAATATTTCATGGGACATCTTCTTATCATTCAAGAAAATTCCTCTTGGAATGTCTTCATTCTCATTCACTATTCTATTCCTTAGCCAATACTTGCTTTTAGCGTGCTCCACTGCAGCAATAGTCAATATCTTAATTTCTTCCTCAAGTGGTCTCCTCATATTTCACCTATTAGACTGATATGATGTGGTGGGAGGACATTGTTCATCATCACTTCCTTCATAATCAGAAAAAAGTTGTTGCTCTGCCATGTGAACATTATATTTCTAATGATCAACATCATATTCATATCCTCCTTCTTTTGAAGAGGAATACCCCTACTTTGCCAAGTGAAGAATATGAGAATTCAAATAGATATTATTGTCTTCTTCCTTATTATTTTCTACCATGTCTTTTCCTGACACTGACTGACCTACAACACAATGTTCTGAAGAATGTGGCATGTCACATACTGAACACCAAGGACTATTATCAACCATGTATTTCCCTCTCTTCTTCGAAGGGTCATGTGTCTCTTTATTTCTCGGCCTATTGTCCATAATTAGCTTTCCATATCTCTAATTTGTATTATAGGGCATATCATGCAATCTAGGTCTTTCATTCCTATATGTACTTTCTTGTTTATTTGGAGGAGTATACTAAGGAACCCTAGGGTTGTCTGTCTTGGAAATCATCCCTGTAGCCTTCCTGTTATTTTCAATGGTAAGTGTTATCCTTTGAGCTTCAACCAAATTTCTAGGACCTCTATTCCTAAGCTCATATCCTATCTTAAGATCAAAAGCTTTCAAATAAATGCTTAATGCAGCAGGGTCAACTAACTTGGATCCAAGAGGTATCTTGTAATGTAATTTGGAAAACCTCTGGTTGCAATCATAAGATGACTCGTTCTGATGCTTCTGAATAGTCACCAACTAATGTAATGCAAATTCTGGGGCATATTGGTTCTCATACTGTTCCAGAAACTGTTCATAAAACACATGAATAGAATTAATAGAAGTTGTTGGTAGACTATTAAACCAATCTCTAGCATCTTCAACTAATGACATCATAAACAACCTCATCTATATATCTTCATACTGCATATCTAAATCTTCCATAAAAGCATTAAAGCTCCTTAAATGCTCTTTAGCTGCAATAGCACTACTTCTTGTAAATTTTGGAACAAGACTTCTCCAACTATTGTCCATAGGATAGGGACATATCTAAAACCCAACCAAATCAAACTGCCTGATCATGGTTGTATATTATGGAGGAGGATTTTGGTAATACTGACACTGGTACAATGGATTATTATTTTCCACATACTACTGACCTTGTGGGGGTACATGCTACTAATAAGGAGGTGGTTGAACACCCTGATTCCTTGGCTGATTTTGATAGGCCTATGGGGAATTTGATGGGCCTCATTATTGTTCCCTTGCCTATGAGGTGGCACGTATTTTTGTAAATTAGTCATTTGAGTATTGATGTGCACTTTCCTCAATTTCAACTCTTCAAGCTCTTTAATTGCTCGAAGCCTCTGCTCATATTCTATTCTTGATTTTTCCACTTCTTGTCTCTCATGCTCCAACCTTGCATTTATTTCATCCCTATTCATGAGTTCATAATTCTCCTTAGATGCTTCTTCATATCCAAGTCCATCTTGATTCTCTTCAAGAAATGTCATTTTCTGATCATACTCATGTTGTCTTCTTTCTCTTATAGCTTCACATTCAGCCATGAACTCCTTGACTTTCTAGAGGTCTGGATTATAAAAGGGATTCCTCTGTTCCTCAGGAGTACAAGGCTCTCTAGAAGGGCTACTTTCATTTGCCAATGTACCATATGAATTGTGTGTCTCCAATGGTACCTTTGATGTTTTATTTTTATTTGATGGACCAGTATCATCAGTCACCCTCTTACCCTTATCATTCTTTTGAATACATTTATTTTTGTCATTTGGACCCTCACCATATTTGTACAAAGACCTTCTTCCCTGCATTTTGGGAGCAATTGTGATAGAAAAAACTCTAGGATGATTTCTTTTTTATATATATTTCAATTTATTAGTTTCAACACATTTGTTCATTTATAGTCACACCTCACTTTCCAAAAGTGAGAAAATCTAAAATTCTTTTATTCCCAGCGAAGTCTTCTACAAAATATTGACTCTATGAAAAAGGCTTATTTGAGATTATTTCCCCAGCAGAGTCGCCAAACTGTTGGTACTCAAAAATGCAGGTTTCAACCATAAGAATTTGCCAAGCTCTTACAACATTTTTGAACAACATACAAGGCTAATTACCCTATTAAACCTTCTACTCTTTAGGTTTTGCTAGACCTAGGCGGGTGAACCTATATGAAACATGCAGATTTGAATTTGATTTTCCTGCTAAACAGTCTACCCACAATGGCAATTAGGAATGGATAGACCAAAAGATACTATAACTACTCCAATTACAAAAATGAAAGGTTTTGAATTTGATTGTTTATAATGAGTTATATCCATTGGGACATGACAGATCAATGCCTTCTATCTATTGGGCAATGGAGTCACAAATACTACTAATTACATACATATATTCCTTTCTAACAGAATTCACATTTGTTAAACACCTTAAGGGATGAAGCTTTAATGACTGGCATGTAGCTTCATGAATTTATGGCTAACATAAATGGTGTTAAGATAATATCTTACCCTGCTCTCCTTCAATAATCCAATAGAAATCTCACAAACACAGTGACTTACTCAAAGGAATTTTAATTTTTCCTTGCAGACACCAGTAAATAAAATCACACAAAGTGAAGAAATGCACTCTGAAGAATCAAACATACTTGATATTTGGACTCAAATGATCAAAAGATTTCAAATTGGAGAAAACCAAGCAAAATATTAGTTATGAGATCACAACAACGAAATAATCAGGAAGGAATTATGTTAAAGGAAATCATCTCCATTGCACTATTTCTAGAAGGTTTTCTACATTAATTCATTCCCAATTTCTTTTCTAAGAAAAGTCTCTTAGTGCCCTCTCTCTAACCGAACCTTGTCACTCATTTTCTGCCAATACTTATACAGTAAACTTCAAAAATCATGATTCTTCATTTTACCCACCACAACCGTTTCACATTCTAATAGAAATGAAAAATATTTAAATAAGTTGCCTAATCAACAATTTAAATATTTCTCGCCTAAGCTTCGCTTTGATTTTTTCATTCCAACCAAACCGTCAACACTTACTGTGGCTTTTACTATCTTTACGACCTTACCACGGTCTCTGACTTGACCGTCGGTGGTATCACGGTACTGGCACTAACTGTCATCTTCTCCAGCCATTAACTGCTTACCGAACTACTGCGATCACTGGCCTAACTACCAGCGGTACCGTGGTAGACACCTTAACCACCCATTCATTGTTTAGTTTCTGTTCACTACCTTACCACGGTCTCCATTTTGGTGGCCACTATCTGCTAACCTCTTTTTAACCACTACCACCATATGGTGACCATGCTAACTACGTGCAGTTGTGTGGTAACCATTTCATCCCGCCAGTCTTCGTTCATCACCTCATCGCCAACCGGTTACCTCATAGCCACCGCGACACCGCAGTCAATGAATTTACCATGCACGATGTGGCAGTTAAATTTCATGCCAACCCGTTTAACCACTACCGCCATACCGCGAGCCCATTTTGGGAGGCTCTCGGTATAACTCTACTCCATCGGGGGGGCTTCAAAATTCTCCTACCGATATCAATTGTCCTGTTGATATCGGTGTGATATGCACCATCGAGAAGACTTATATTATTTCCTTCTGATAGTAGTGTGTCTCCCTAAAATGTCTCCATCATTTGGCTATCGGTGGGACTTTATATTATCAAGGGCTCCAAAATAACTCTCGCCGATGTAGTATCTCTTGCCGACAAAGACTCCATCGGTGTGACAAACATATTCACTGTGATTTATTTTACTTCCTAGTGATACTGATTCTTCTAGCAATGACACCTTGCTTTGTTCACTTGTTTTTGGTTTATTAGAGTGACTCTTAATTTCGTTAAGACACTTTTCTCCTTAGTCTGACAATGGGACTCATACCGAGGAAAACCTTTAGACTATCCTACTTTAACATTTTCGGGTTATCGAGGATACTTAACTCCATCTGTCACCGAATTTGAATCCTTTCTCGACGTTTATTATACACTCGCTATGATCTCCTACAGCTTCCCTAATGCCTTAAGTCTCCCTGAAAATTACCCATTCAGTTCTTTATATCGCCATGACTTCCACCGAAACAACCCATCGCTGTGATATTCGCAAGTCAAGTAGACAATCCTTATTTGATTTCGAAAGAATGTATCATGTCAAGATTTTTCCTTATGCCAACTCAAGTCACGAAGACATGATGATTTTCCTACTAATAGAATCACATTTGTCATGACTTTCTAGGTCGAGCAGACAATCCTCATTCTATCCCTGCTGAAGCTCTTCTCGCCGATAGAGTCCTTTCATCGGTGAGACCACAAATTCTTCTCCTCCCACATTGACAAGATAGGTGAATGTCTCGGGCTATCTTTGAGACCTTACCTCGATGATGCCTTGTCTGGACGATAGACTCCCTTGCATTCTGAGTGGTATAACATCACATTGATACGCCGATGGATCACTGTCTCACCGATAGAAAATGTGAACCTATGTTCTCCCAGAAAATACCTCTATCGGTATGATAGTCATTGGTCTCTTGCCGATAGGCTGAGAAATAAGTTAGTACTAGATATGGGTTGGTGAGACCTACATTATTTCATGTCGATATGTTCATATATTCAAATACTCAAGTCTATATGAATTTCAGGTGACCATGTGACAAAAATTTACCCAGACTTTCATGAGCATGCTACGTGAGGAAATTTTATGCTTGTAGTATGGACTAATGAGCATGAATGGCAAATGAATTTTTTTCAAATTTTTGGGTTCTAACACCTCCCTCACCCTCTTTCTCTCTCACTCTCTCCTCTCTATCTCACCATTCTCTCTTTCCCTCTCTATAACTCTCTCCTTCTCTATATGTCACCATTCTCTCTCTACTTATCTTTATCTCAAATATCCCTCTTTACCTCTCCCTTCCTCCCCTCTCTCGCCCACCCTCCCTCCTTTCCTCTATCTCTATCTCTCTCTACTTCTCTCTATCTCACCTATCCCTCTCGACCTGCATATCCCTCTATCACTCCCTACCACACTCTCTATATTTCTCTCTATCTCACCTCTCTCTCACCTCCCTCTCTCTCCCTCCATACCTCTCCCTCCATTTTTCCTTCCTTATCTACTCTTTATCTCTCATGTCTCTCTACCTCTCCTTCCCTCCCAACCTCTCTCTCTCTCCCCAATCCCTCCCTCACCCTCTTTATCTCTCCCCCTATGAGGGTTGAGGGTGTAAGGTTTAGTGTTTAAGGTATAGGGTTGAGATTATAGGGTTAAGTGTATAGGAAATAGGGTTTAGGGTTTAGGATATTAGGTATAAAGTTGAGGGTATAGGGTTTAAGGTATAGGGTTGAGGGTTGAGGGATAGTGTTTAGGGTTGAGGGTATATGGTTACGTGTATAGGGTATATGGATTATGGTTTAAGATATTGGGTATATAGTTGAGGGTATTGGGTTGAGGATATTAGGTTTAGGGTTGATGGTTTAGGTTTTAGGATTTATGTACAAGTTTAAGGGTTGAAGGTTGAGGTATAATGTTTAGGGTTGAGGGTATGAGGCTAAGTGTATAGGGTATAGAGATTAGGGTTTAAGGTGTAGGGTGTAGGGTATAAGGTATAGGGTTAAGGCTTGAGAGTGTAGGGTTTTCCGTTTAAGTATAGGATTGAGGGATAATGTTTATGGTTTAGGGTATAAGGTTGAGGGTGTAGGGTAAAGAGATGAGGCTTGAGGGTGTAGGGTTTAGGGTTTAAGGTATAGGGTTGAGGGTTGAGGGATAGTGTTAAAGGTTGAGGGTCTAGGGATAAGTGTATAGGGTATATGATAAGGGTTTAGAATAATGGGTATAGGGTTGAGGGTATTGGGCCCATTGGCTTGCCAATTCGGTGAAATTGGCAACCTAACTTGCCCTATTTCAAAAAATGGGGTCTCCTAGTGATAATTCACTGGGAGACCCCATTTCTTGGACCCATTTTTTCAAAATAGGCCACTACATTACCAATTTCATCGAATTGGCAAGCCAATGGACCCACTAGCTCGGCAATTCGGTCAAAATGGTAACCTAACTTGCCCTATTTGAAAAAATGGGTCCAATAAATAGGGTCTCTCGATGATTTACATCAGGAGACTCCATTTCTTGGACCCATTTTTCAAAACAAGTCACTACATTACTAATTTCACCAAATTGGCAAGCCAATGGGCCCACTAGCTTTACAATTGAGTGAAATTGGCAACCTACCTTGCCTGTTCGAAAAATGGGTCCAAGAAATGGGGTCTCCCAGTAATGTAAATCACCAAGAGACCCCATTTCTTGGACCCATTTTTTCAAACAGGCCACTACATTTCTAATTTCACTGAACTGGCAAGCCAGTGGGCCCACTAGCTTGCCAATTTGGTGAAATTGGCACCCTAACCTGTCCTATTAGAAAAAATGGGTCCAAGAAATGGGGTCTCTTGGTTACATCACCGAGAGACCCCATTTCTTGGACCAATTTTTTCAAGCAGGCCACTACATTTCCAATTTCTCTAAATTTGCAAGCCAGTGGGCCCACTAACTTGTCCTGTTTGAAAATATGGGTCCAAGAAATGGGGTTTCCTGGTGATTTACATCACTAGGAGAGCCCATTTTTTCAAACTAGCCACTACATTGCAAATTTCACTGAATTGGCAAGCCAGTGAGCCCACTAGCTTGGCAATTCGGTGAAATTGGAAACCTAACTTTCTTATTTGAAAAAATGGGCCCAATAAATGGGGTCTCCTAGTGATTTACATCACCAACAGACCCCATTTCTTGGACCCATTTTTTCAACTAGGCCACTACATTCCCAATTTCACTGAATTGGCAAGCCAGTGGGCCCACTAGCTTGCCAATTTGGTGAAATTGACAACCTAACTTGTCTTGTTTTAGAAAATGGGTCCAAGAAATGGGGTCTCTGGTGATTTAAATCACCGGAGACCCCATTTCTTGGACCCATGTTTTCAAATAGGCCACTGCATTCACAATTTCCCTGAATTGGAAAGCTAGGGTAGAGGGTTTAAGGGTTTAAGGGTTTAAGAGTTAATGGTAGAGGGTAGAGGGTTAAGGGTAGAGGGGAGATATATAGGAGTGTGTAAGTGAGAGAGAGATACTTGGGATATGGAGAGGGGGTAGGAGGGAGAGATTTTAAATAAAGGGAGAGAGGGAGGGAGTGGGAGAGAGATAGAGGGTAGAGGGTTTAAGGGTTTAAGGGTTTAAGGGTTAAGTGTTTAGGGTTTACGGTTAAGGATAGAGGGTAGAGGATTAAGGGTTTAAGGATAAAGGGTAGATGGTAGAGGATTAAGGGTAGAGGGGAGAGAGATAGATGGAATGAGTGAGTGAGAGAGAGAGAGACTTGAGAAAGAAAGAGGGAGTAGGAGAGAGATACTTGAGAGAGAGAGTGAGGGAGTGAGAGAAAGATAGAGGGTTTAAGGATTTAAGGGTTAAGTGTTTAGGGTTTATAGTTAAGGGTAGAGGGGAGAGAGATAGAGGGAGAGGGGGTAGGAGGGAAAGGGTTGAGAGAGAGAGAGTGAGGGAGGGAGTGGGAGAGATATAGAGGGAGGGAGGGTTAAGGGTAGACGATAGATAGTTTAAGGGTTAAGGGTTAAGGGTTAAGGGTAGAGGGTTAAAGGTTTAAATATTTAGGGTTTAAGGGTTAAGGGTAGAGGGGAGAGAGATAGAGGGAGTGAGTGAGTGAGAGAGAGAGAGACCTAAGAGAGGGATAGGGGGTAGGAGGGAGAGACGAGAGAGAGAGATGGAGGGAGTGGGAGAGAGATAAAGAGATGGAAGGTTAAGGGTAGAGGGTAGATGGTTTAAGGGTTTAGCGTTTATGCTTAAGGGTAGAAGGGAGAGAGATAGAGGGAGTGACTAAGAGAGAGATCCCTGAGACAGGGAGAGGGGTTAGGAGGGAGAGGGTTGATAGAGATAGAGGGAGGGAGGGTTATGGGTATAGGGTAGAGTATTAAGGGTTTAAGGGTAAGGGTTTAAGGTTTACAGTTAAGGTTAGAGGGTTAAGGGTAGAGCATTAAGGGTTAAGGGTAGAGGGGAGAGAGATAGAGGGAGTGAGTGAGAGAGAGAGGCCTAAGAGAGGGAGAGGCAATAGGAGGGAGAGACTTAAGAGAGAGAGAGAGGGATTGGGAGAGAGATAGAGGGAGGGAAGGTAGGTTAAGGGTAGAGGGTTTAGTTTTTAAGGGTTTAGGGTTAAGGGTAGAGGGGACAAAGATAGAGGGAGTGATTGAGAGAGAGATACCTAAGAGAGGGGGAGGGGGTAGGAGGGAGATATTTGAGAGAGAGAGAGAGGGAAAGGGAGTAGGATAGAGATAGAGGGTAGAGGGTTAATCATAGAGGGTAGAGGGTTTAAGGGTTTAAGGGTTAAGGGTTAAGGGTTAAGGGTAGACGGGAGAGAGATAGGAGCGAGTGACAGAGAGAGAATTGAGACAGGGAGAGGGGGTAGGAGGGAGAGACTTGAGACAGAGAGAGGGAGGGGAGATATAGAGAATCTCTCTCATATCCCCCCTCTCTCTCAAGACTCACCCTCCTACCCCATCACCCTCTCAGGCCTCTCTCACTCACTCACTCACTCTATCTCTCTCCCCTCTACCCTTTACCATAAAACATAAAACCTTATCCCTTAAAGCCTACACCCTTAAACCCTCTACCATATACCCTTAACCCTCTATTTGTTTCCCACTCACTCACTCCTTATCTATTTTTTCAAGTCTCTCCCTCCTACCCCCTCTCCCTCTGTCACCTCTCTCTCTCTCACTCCTTTTATCTCTCTCCCCTCTACCC